>JAKOGI010000409.1:582500-605000 GCA_029747015.1 Carnegiea gigantea | reverse complement strand
CTATCTATCCTTAGAAGTAGGTTTGATAAAGTCCATTTTAGAAAAGCGTTGGTTTTTCCAACGAAATGAGTGAAATTCAATGAGTGAAATGAAATGAATAGAAATGAGTGAAATGAAATTCAATGAGTGAAATTCAATTACACGAATAGAAAATCAAAATCTCTTTTTTTCTTTATCTTTAGAGAAGGGCTTTGACCGGCTTGTGCGATTGCAGAACACCAACGGAACACTTTACCCCACTGACCTGCTAGTGTGCAATGACGACCGGCCCGCAAGCCACTCCCCATTTTCTTTTATTAGTCGCTATTTATTATATTCTAAATGCTATTTGCTTATTTACGATGTTTTCTTTCACAAAGTAGCGCATCTATATAGCATAGCTGAAGACCAAAAAGCTGTTCCCATAGCATTACGTAGGCTTAGCTTAGCCTCTCTCTCTCTATCTATATGACGATATGCAAATATCACCTTCAGTTTCGAAAGGCTTAACGCACGGGAAGGGGATTTGACTTCGACGAAGGAGATAAGCTACAACGATCCTTGTATGTACGGGTAACGATAATTGAAGAGACTAGATCAAATAGGGCAATTCATTCGTTTCACTCTCTTCCTTCCTGTCCTAAAGAAGGTCAGTCTCATATAGCTACTAGAATTTGAATCAAATTAAAGAAAACAGATCAAAGGACATCATTAGGCTCGAATTTGATATGTTAAGCATATAGCATCACTAGCTTCATTCTGCTTTGCTCTGCAGTCAATGTGTAAATCAAGATTGATAGCCATTCTTTTAGCCAGGAAGGGCATCCACACCCCAGAATTCTGGTTGAGAACAGAATTCTGTTCAAAGGAAAGGATAAGGCGGGTTGTTATGTTAGTAACCTCCATATGGGAATGAATCTCAGTCTTTTCCCCCTGTGTTAAAAGAAAGTAAAGCAGAAAAAGGGATAATATCCAAAGTTCTTGGTACTTTGTTTGCTTAAGACCCCTCGTTAGCATAGCAGGAGGTCTTTTCAAGAAAGCAGATTCTTATGACTTAGCCTGCTTCACCCTCCCTTCATGCACAGGGAAATCTCTCTTTTCGCTGTACGTTCTGGTCCTAAAGGATAACGATTTTCGGGAGCTCTCTTCTTTCTTCCACCGCAACCTTGAGTTTAGGAGATTCTCTTTCAATTTGGAGTTCGGGTAGCTATTCCTCATTTAGATAGGAAAGAGAATGGCCGCTTTCAAGGCCTTCCAGGCCAGGTTACCCCCCAGTCTTCCCTAAACATTAGATTTTCTCGCGAAAGAGGTTCATACTAATTAAGTTAAGGAATTTATCATCTTTGATTTTATGTTGGGATGAGATATCCCCGAACCCCTTTAGTTTAGACTGAAATCTTTGTTTGTCTTTTTGAGCGGCAAAGCGAAGAGCAAGGGAACAATAAGTTTGAAAGCCCCCTTGCGGAAAAGCTCTTATAACGAATAGTGAGAACTGCGCCAAAAGCGAGTTCTGAAGAAAGATTTCAGACCATCAGTCGTCATACCAGTATGTAGTAGTTGTAGTCCGTCTGCGTCAGCTTGAATAATTTGTACCTGCTCTTGCTGCCCAAGGCGCAACTCCAATGCTTTTGAAGGTTTATAGCCCAGTACAGTGACTCTGTTGGAGTACGGATCAGAGAGAGTTTGTTCACGAGCTTTTTAGAAAGGTAAAGTAAGTAGCTCGGACCAGCGGAACAATGTGAAGGAAGGCAGTTTTATGCTCTTCTTGCTCCAAGACAAGGGCATAGAGCTGACTGAGTCAAAGATTCAAAGAAGGTCCTCGCTCTTATTAGTTTATTCCGTCTGCACTTCCGAATAAATCGGGATAGCGAGCCTCCCAAGATCCTTTCTAAAGGAAAGAGATAAGTGATTTCATCAGAATGAACGGGCAATTTAGGTTAGGGTTCCCCTATTTTAAGGGGTTCAAAGGCTTATTAAAAGCCCGAGTAGTTTATCCAATAGTTAGAAAATAGCGAATGAACAATCATTCACAAATAGACTTTGAATTCGTCGTTGAACAACCATCACGATTGGAACATCTTTCTTCCTGAATCTCATCGGATCAATCGGCCAGGCGGGAACCCAGAAGATGAATTGGAGTTAGTTAGCCAGCTAAATAGTTAGCAGGTAAAGTAGGAGTCCCGTAGATAAGAACCTTTTACCCCTTTCCATCTAGTAATTCAAAAGGGAATCGTCAACCACCCCTATCCCAAGGGGAAAAGCAGGAGTTCTCGGTGTGGTCTCTGCCCCTCTTTTTTTGTTTTGATTCTATTTATTAATTAAGGCAATCCTCCTTCTCGTCCATTAACAATACTCTTTTTCGGAAAATTAATAATTCCTATTTCCTATCCAGCGGTGGAATTAGTGTCCCGTACCAAGTCTTACCACTCGATTCACGTCGCAAACAGTCTATTGACATTGACTCCGGCCCCTCGCTTTTTCTATTTAATATTAAACTATTTTGATTTAAGTGAAAGCGAGAATGGAGAACCGTTAACGGGAAATAGAGATTCCGCACGCATCTCGAGAAACTGGAACAAAGTACCTCTTTTTGTTTTTGAGGCGGTAAGGCAGATTTCTGAGAGTTGTTCCTCTTGAGTTCTGAACTAGAGGAGAGAAGCACTTTCGAATCTCTTCGATTAGAGGTTCTTGTGCTTACTTAAGTGTTGAGGTCGTCTAGTCTTTTTTTTTAGTTGAAGGTCGATTTCCTTTTGAATTTCTTTTAGGTATTGAAATGCGCCATCTTAATTGGTTGATGCCCTCCATCAAAGGTCTTTTATTCTTGTTAAGAGTTCTTTCCTTCTGTCGTTCTCCGGCTTCCTCTTCCTTTTCCTCATCTTTTGGCTGGGCTGCCCCTTAAGTCTGAGTGTAGGCCCGATGTAGTTGAGTTCTATGCCAATGTCTTAATGGCTTGTTTAAGGCCATAATTCCATTTCAGGAGTAAAGGGTCTCATGGCTTGTAGGATTCCCCTGAGTAATGCTATGAGTCATAAACTTTTTCCTCACTGGATGAAGCTTTCAACCTTAGCAACCTTTCTTCGAGTCTTTTTCAGGAATAAGACTGATGCACTGAGTGCAATCTTATTGTAGCTTGTCTTAATTGCTTTAGGTTAGCAAAAGCTTTCGTTTGTGACTGCGGCTATCTTATTTGTCTAAGTCCTCGCTTGATTCATGTGCTTGGTCTTCTTCCTTCTCCCTCTCTTACGGATGCCATCACTCTGTCCCTTCTTTCATCGACTGTGAATCTTGCCAGCTAGCTTTCTTCAGAGTGAAGTGGAGGCTGCTATTAGAGCTCTTTCCGAAAGGGTAAGACGAAGCCCGGATGTAGTCATCTTTTCGAAGGAGTCAACTGCCGAACCCAACCATTAAGATGTCCTCTTAAGGCTAGTGAGCTCGAAAGTGTGACGCGTCTCTGCTCGACCGGAGGGTAAGGGCTGGCACATAGGTCATGGTCTCTCATTGGCTAGCGTCATCATATGGTGGGTGGAAGAAGTATCTGGCTTGCTCCTGTATCGGACGTCCTGTATAATTAGTTCTTTGCAGGAAATGACTAGGCGGCAAAGCAATCCCCATCCCTGCCTTAGCTAAGAATCCACTACCAGCCAAAGGCCTGACCCTGATGTTCACTTTCACACTGAAGCTTTTTCTTCCCCTTGGACAGATAGCATTGGGAAGGAAGCATACATAGAAAGGGCTCCTATATAGAATAGAAGGACGTCCCCGGGAAGTGTTTCAAAACAGGAAGCTATCGACCGAAGCTACTATCCTACTCAACTAAAGAACTACTGGAATGAGAATATCAGGAGTTCTTTTTTTTCCTGGGAAAACTTTGACTACCAATCCCTCTTTTGGAAAGAAAGTTCCTCTCTCCGTTACGCCCATAATGAAGTATGCCCATTCTTACCTTTTAAGTGACAAGGGGGGTGAAGGTACTCAATTTGACTGGACAGCCTTACTAATAAAGGGGCTTTTCTTATGAAAGAATAATCACTCCCCTTGAGGCTTTCACGGGACTGCCTAAAGAGACTCAACGTGTTAAAACAACTATGTAACTTAATGAAAGACTATGGCAGAAAATCCTTAGGCGCTTTTTAGCCCTCTTGGCAGACTATGACCAATTCCAGATCATAAGGGAAAATCAGCTCTATGTGAAAAAGGTGCTTTGCATAAGGTGACGTTCCTTTGGCACTGGATTGGCGACGGCATGAGTTGGTTGGATCAAGAGAAGGTGCGTGCAAGCCGTGGTGGACTGGGAGACGCCACGCAAGGTGCAGGAATTACGATTCTTCGTCAGATTAGTTAGACTGTCAAATCTTTATTCATGTTTGATGCCTATTTATTGTGGGTCTGGTCCCTGCTTCATAACATTGATCGATTACATGCTCTACCCTTCTCATGCTCCAGTCCTTTACTTGGCTCCTACTCTACCAGACGGTGACCGGCTCAATAGAGCACCTCTGGGCGCTGGCTTTTCGAAAGCAAGTTAGGGAAGAGCTTTATCAAGCATTCAAAAAGAGTTTAATCTCCTACGATAAAGACTGAAGACAAAGCCAATTGCTTTGAAAGAAGAAAAGTAGAAGCCGATTAGAAATAGAAAGCTTTTTTCTGCCGATCATCTTCTTTCTCCTTTCTTTTCTTCTTCTCTTATGAAATTGATTGTGATCGTCTCCCCGCGGTTGCAGCTATAGTCAGAACTCCAACTGAGCCAATTGGGTTGGGTAATTATGACCTGAGGTACCGAAGCCGGACGGGCAGACCTCTAAGGATCCGGTAAACCAAAAGGGGATGGGGAACTTCGACTATGAAGAGTTGCCGACTTAATCGACGTCTTGTCTTATCCCCACTACATATTTTGGAAAAGAGATAGGGCACGCAAGAGAGACGGATTGCTATCTTTTGGTCCACCAATCATTTCGTATTTACTGTCATAAAGTTAGAACAATTCACTAACGATGGACGCTGAGTACGCGTTCACCTGTGTCGGTCCGACCGACAATCCAGTTTCACTTCAATGATAGGAATCCTCCATTCGCATCCCCTACTTCGGGTTTGTTCTGGTGGGACCATCTAACTTTCGTCGTCGGTTGCCCGGCGGTATTACTCGGCAAAATTCCCCTCTCTTTTAGGCTCAATTTGGACCCAACTAATTTAGACACTAGTTTACTTAGTTCAATGTAAATTCCCCGGTGACAAAATGAAGTTCCTTTCGCTGCTACTACGTCAAAAAACTACTCAAAGTATAGCGGCAAAACCTTACTTTGACTTAATTTCAGAGATATACGACCAATTTGTATAAGAGGAGAATGAAAGATCCGGGTAACGTCAGAGGGTAGGAGTCTGAGATGCGGGAGTTCCCTGTGTTAAAGATAGGATAGGAAAAAGACTTAGGGAATCCGTTGCAGAAGGTAGACTACATCCCAGGCGGAGCAGTTTGCAGCTTTTTTCTAAGTGGAGGTACTTTCGCGGAAGAGAGCAAAGACGCCACGATAAGGAAGGATGGTGTCCATGACGTGTGAAGACTAAAAAGAGACTTCATCTCCTCCGTGTGAAAACGAAGGATGCGAAGGAAGTGCGAATATCGAGTGAGAAGTCCTTTTCAGCATACCAACTTCCCCGAGCAGGGGGTAGGTAGAACCATCGGGTGTCATCTTTTCGTTTCCACTTCCTTTCATTATGACGAAGAAATAAAGGTGCGTTTCTGGGCCTATTTAGAGTACCGTCTTACTTATTCGTCTATAGATAGAACCATTACAAAACTCCATCACACTGACTTACTCTTGCTAAATCGACTTCCAATTCTCAATCTTGGTTGTACCAGGTACAGAAGTTCCTCAGATTGCTTGGCTATCAAGCTCACAACCAGTGAAAGTCCTTACCTTAGGTCTTTGTGAATTTGTTTTTTAGTCCAGTCTGAGCTTAGGTTTTGGCAATAGAGAAAGATAGATTTCTTATTAGATTAGCCATCCCCACGGGCTTTTTCTTATAGCCTTGAAGAAAGCGCTAGACAGAATATACTCTCTCTTACGCTTTCGCAATTTGACTCTCTCTTCTAACTAATACCGGAGTAGAGTGGAGGGAAAAGCACCAGCCGGCCAGGAATGATGACCAGGGTCGATTTCCTCATAGAACCAGAACAATTGACTGATTGACTGTGGTCAGGTCAGAGCCCTCTGTTGTCTGTTGGAGGAGATTGATTGCACTTTATACCGTACTTAGTCTGTAGCTGGACCTGGATTCTATAAAGCTTAAATAGAAGTACCCCTCGGGGGAGGATTGAATAAGGAATTGACTTCTCTAAAAAGGAGAGAAAACTATTTCATCTGTATCTGGCACTTCTTTACTTGGCTTATATAGTATACTTTTTTTAGTTTTCACGTGTCGAAAGGGGGAAAACCTGACGCTTTAGCAAGTACTACTACTATGTAAATTGAATACCGAAATGGTTTTCTTTAAAGAATAGTTCGAAATTGATCGATGAAGAGTCCTCTGAATATTCTGGTCTTGATTTTGATTAGTGAGACTTTGAATTGGAATATGAACAGAGAAGAGAGGTGCGGTTCATTACATTCAAAAAAGATATGGAAATTCGCCATCAAGAATTTCAGTAATTGAACGTGAGAGCCAAATGAATTGAAAGATTCCTTTTTGGTTCGGGAAGGGATCATGAACGTTTTGAAATGAATGGAAAGATAATCTAAAAGAATTAAGTGATTTATTAGATAATCGAAAACAGAGGATCTTGAATACTATTCGAAATTCAGAAGAAGCTTTCAGGCCATTGAACAGCTGGAAAAAGCCCGGGCTCGCTTAAGGAAAGTATAAATTACAGCGGATCAGTTTCGAGTGAATGGATATTATGAAATAGAACGAGAAAAAATGAATTTGATTAATTCAACTTAGAAAACTTTAGAACTTCACGAAAATGACAAAAATGAAACCATTCATTTTGAACAACAAAGAGCGATTAATCAAGTCCGACAACGGGTCTTCCAACAAGCCTGACTTTGAGCTTGCAGAACTCTTCATAGTAGTTTGAACAACGAGTTACATTTACGTACCATCAATGCTTTATGTGGCATGTTTGGTGCCATGAAAGAAATAACTGATTAGTCCTTCTCTTCGACTGTAGGTATTCTTTTTTTTTGGAAACAAAAAAAGAATTCTATTAAGAAAGACTCATGGCAACCCTTCGAGCAGACGAAATTAGCAATATTATCCGTGAACGTATTGAACAATATAAGCGAGAAGTCAAAATTGTCAATACTGGTACCGTACTTCTTCTAGGTGACGGCATTGCTCGTATTCACGGTCTTGATGAAGTAATGGCAGGTGAATTAGTAGAATAAGAAGAGGGGACAATAGGCATTGCTCTGAACTTGGAATCCAATAATGTTGGTGTTGTATTAATGGGTGACGGTTTGATGATACTTCAAGGAAGTTCTGTAAAAGCAACAGGAAGAATTGCGGCTATACCCGTGAGTGAGGCTTATTTGGGTCGTGTTAGAAATGCCCTAGCTAAACCTATTTCAGGTAGAGGTTAAATTTCAGCTTCTGAATCTCGGTTAATTTTTTCTCCTGCTCCCGGTATTATTTCGAGACGTTCCGTATATGAGCCTCTTCAAACCGGGCTTATTGCTATTGATTCGATGATCCCTATAGGACGTGGTCAGCGAGAATTCATTATTGGGGACAGACATACTGGTAAAACAGCGGTAGCCACAGATACGATTCTCAATCAACAAGGCCAAAATGTAATATGTGTTTATGTAGGCTATTGGTTCAAAAGCATATAATGCGGGTAGTTACTACCTTCCAGGAAAGGGTAGCAATGGAATACACTATTGTGGTAGCCGAAACGGCGGATTCCCCCGCTACATTACAGTACCTTGCCCCTTATACCGGAGCGGCGCTGGCTGAATATTTTATGTACCGTGAACGACACACTTTAATCATTTATGATGATCTTTCCAAACAAGCACAAGCTTATCGACGTCTCTTCTATTACGAAGACCGTTATCCCGGAGATGTTTTTTATTTGCATTCACTACTTTTGGACCGCTAAATCAAGTTAAAGTTTAGGTGAAGGAAGTCTGACTGCTTTACCAATAGTCGAGACCCAATCTGGCGATGTTTCGGCTTATATCCCTACTAATGTAATTTCCATTACAGATGGACAAATATTCTTGTCCGCTGATCTATTCAATGCTGGAATCAGACCAGCCATTAATGTGGGTATTTCTGTTTCTAGGGTGGGATCCGCGGCTCAAATTAAAGCCATGAAACAAGTAGCTGGTAAATGAAAATTGGAACTGGCGCAATTAGCAGAATTAGAAGCCTTTGCACAATTTGCTTCTGATCTTGATAAAGCTACTCAGAATCAATTGGCAAGAGGTCGACGATTACGTGAATTGCTTAAACAACCCCAATCCGACCCTCTCACGGTAGAAGAACAGATAATGACTATTTATACCGGGTTATCTTGATTCATTATAAATTGGGCAGGTAAGGAAATTTCTTGTTGAATTACGTACTTACGTAAAAACGAATAAACCGCAGTTCCAAGAAATTAGATATTCTACCTTCATATTGACTGAGGAAGCATAAGCCCTTTGAAAAGAAGCAATTCAAGAACAGATGGAACGCTTTCTACTTCAGGAACAAGCATAAAGCAATTGATCCCTCCTGAAACTAAAGAAATTTTTATTTATTATTATTAAATATTTATATACCTTTCTTCCCATAGATATCTAAAAATCTATATGGAAAAAAATTGCGTCCAATAGGATTTGAACCTATACCTTCGGTTTAGAAGACCTCTGTCCTATCCATTAGACAATGGACGCTTTTCCGATTTTTTCGCCTTTTTTTACTTTGACCTTCCTCTTTCTTGTTCCAGAAAAAGAATTGGATTGTACGTGAGATGATAAAATTTTTTGAATTGCGTATTCAACTCAATGATGCATTAATTAATATAGAATAGAGCGGGTAGCGGGAATCGAACCCGCATCGTTAGCTTGGAAGGCTAGGGGTTATAGTCGACGTTGATTTAGAATTTTGAACGTCTCTAATTCAAAACCGAACATGAAACTTTGGTTTCATTCGGCTCCTTTATGGAAAAGGGAGAAATTCCCAGGTCCAAATCTAAGACGGGAACGAAATGAAAAATTTCACCCATAACATCTATGTCAGCTTTTTGTATGAATGCATTCAATTCAAAACAAAAAGCTTTCGTCATGATCCGGGAGGATTCTAACAATCTTTCTAGTTACTTCGTTCTCTATTTCTATTTGAGAGAGTCCTAAGGAAAAGTATTTTGTTTCCACCGAGCTAAAATAAAACAAACAAAAAGAAATATGTTGATTGAAGCCTGACGTAAACTAAAGTCATCATTTAATAGCTATTTTGCTTCTCTCTAAAAAAAAGGGAGGATTTAGTTACGATTCGAAAACTCTTTTTCTATCTTCATCCATGGATCTCTTACTTATACTCATTTTCAAAAAAAGAAATCGTAGGAGGAGATTCTTTTTTGTTCCAGCGCATAATCTGAACGAGTCACACATACACCAACGTACATGTTCCTCGGCGCTGAGGACCGAAGAGCGGGGGTTTTCGTGACATTTCTGATTGGCTGTCTTGTGTTTCTAATAAGTTGTTTAATAGTTGGCATGTTAAATCATATACATAATGGACTAGTTCCAATCAATACTAACTATAAGAAGATAAAATATCAAATGTTTTGCTTTTCTAAATTTTCCTTTATATGATCAATAATTCCATAAGCTTTAGCTTCTTTTGCTGACATAAAAACATCTCTTTCCAGATCTTGGGATATAATCCAGACGGGTTTGCCCGTTCTTTCGGAATAAACCCTTACGTCTCTCATAGCCAAAATTGATTCAAATTCACAGTATAATAGGTCTATGTTGTTATCGTTCTCGTCCGTCAAAGTGCTAGCAGGTTGATGAATCATTATCCTAGCGTGAGGGAGTGCTACACGTTTATTAAATTGTCCTCCGGCCAAGACATAAGATGCTATTGAAGCAGCTATCCCTGCGCATATTGTATTTACATGGGGTGGGACAAATTCCATAACATTATGCATAGCCATTCCGTTTATTACCCCTCCTCCAGGAGAATGTATAAACAAAAATCAGCCCCGTCCTCCATACTGAGATATAGCATAAGACCCATAATGTTATTCGAGATTTATGTTTCTTTTTCTTCTTTCTTTTATTGCAACCGCCAGTGGCATTAGTCCTGCAAACAAGAATCGGTAAATAGGTTCTTTCTCCAGAGAAGGGCTTGTTAGCGACTAGCAGTAGCAGGCAATGGTCTTTGACGCATCTATTAGCTGAAGAGGCCTAAGGCAGGTCTTTTCGTTTCCTCTCGTACCATGCCTATTTCTTTTTCTTTGCCTTAGACTCAACCTTGACGTGTTGACAAGGGCATTCGGAATAGTTTCAAGATATGCACGAACAGAAGGGTTGCTATTGAATCTGGTCTTTCGAGTTACTACATATGACTCGTCGCTGCCTTTGTTACAAATATATAATGGAGATACAGAAACGAAGTGCTAAGGTAAAGGTGTCTTACCACTCAGCTCTTCCACCTTGCTTTCCCGATGTAGATTTTCTTTTGGATGAGAGCGTCTGTGATCCCCGATTCCATTACCGTCCACTGACGTGGTACTTCGTCTCACTCAGAAGAGAAGGGATAGATATAAGGAAATACCTCCTGCCGCTCTTTTGCTTGCTTCTTTAATAAGAATAAGAGATAGTCAGACATCAAGATCAAGCTTTGATTTCCCCTTTCTTTGATGATTTCAGGGCAATTCTTCGCACTGTATACTCTATCGCATACGTACTGGGGCATTCGCCTCACCCTACCCCAAAGAAGTGCTTGGTCCTGTAGAAGCCTTAAGAAAAGAAGGACCACTAGTTCGCCAGAAGCAGGATCCATCGGCTGACGCTTGACCCCGGGTTCGGGACTTCCCAAGTCACGGAGTCTTTGACAAAGTTGTAAAAATGTACCCTAATTAATATAGATTCTATATATTTTCCAAAGGCTTATAGTTAGTAAGACAGGTGTCAGTACCAAATACTTAATAAGTAGTGGACTACTAGTTAACGCACTACTAAAGCGGGGTAGCCAGCATGCGCACATCATGATTTGCCAGAAGAGCTCAGAGCTCAGCGAATGGAAGAAGCAAGCATGGATAGTGCGAATTTGGTTGGTAAGGAAAAGTGCTTTGTTGGACTTGTTCCCAGGGTGAAAATCAAAGATCTTTGCTTGCAACGCGTTGATTGCCTAAGAAAGAGACTGGGCATCTATCACAGGCCGGTCGAATGAAGCAAAAGACAATAGGTTGAAGATGGGAAATAAGAGACGTTAGGAAGGCCGAAAAGGACTCAAAAGAAAGCGATCGACTGAATACTTGACACGTGAGGAGCGACGTACCTCAAGAGGTGGAGAGGCATCTGGTTCCGGGGTAGGAAGTGACTCCGCTGCTTCCACGCTTGGTGCACTGCATCATCTGACGATTTGTCATGTCTCTCTTCCTTGGGCCAAAAGACATATAAATTTTTGAATAGATGGTGAACCTCAGTCGAACTCGGAGGACTCTGCAAAGAGGATACGGGAAGAGGAAGAACACAACCTTTATCATTGCTCCCACACCCGCGAGCTTGAGGTTGGAGACTTCTGAAGTCCTTCAGAGTCAGATCTTTCAAACGTTATACTCTTATCGAACTGAGTTTTGATCATAGCATGGAATTTCTTTCAAAAATAAGGAAAAGACTAAGAATTTTGCTTTCAGCAAATAGACCCATGTGCCTAACGAAAAAGATAAATGAAATGTAACAAAGAACACGTATCCAGATATCGAATTCACTGGTGCAGGTCACCACACATCAGAGAATGGACAATATGGAAAGGAAATGAACTCATCTTTATTGAATTCAAAGGTAAGGTTGGCAAGCTCACAGCTTTTTTTTATTCAACTCAACACTCGTCCTTTCGTTTAGACAATGGGGGAAGAAGCCCTGCTTTATTCAAACGATGTAGACGCTGCGTATTCGTATGCCAAAGACGCTTGCTTGTGCCACAAATAATAGGGTTCATGGGATGCAGATGGGGATGCTTTTCTATATCTTTATTCTGTTCGTCACCCATAGGACCATGTTTCAAAGCTAGCCTATATACCTTACCCCCGAGGAGCCACCAAAGTAAGCAAGCTACCTTTAGTTTAGGGCAGCAAGCCCTTTCTGTTAGTTAGTCGGGCAGCGTTAACCATTATCTTTTCAGGCGGTTTCTTTAAGAACTCTTAATTCCCATCCACACTTTTTCTTTTTGCTTGCTGGTGACGGCTTAAGCGACCGTAACTTGCTCGATGCGGGCTAGTTTGGCATATGCGACTACTGCTTGGTCGAAACCCCCTGCTTGCTGTTATGGCCTAAGCAACCATAGCTTCTACCTTGCTTGCTGGTTACAGCTTTAGCGACTGTAACTTTCTATTCAAAACAAGCAATTTGAGTAGTGAATCGCCCAGTGTAGGCTTGCTTCGCGTAGGCTACACAAGCGTTGCTTCGAAAGAAAGAAAAAGGTGCGTGCCGCACTCACGAGGGACTGCCTCTCTGAGTTAGATTCCGAACAAAGTTTTTTGTCCATTCTCTTCCTTTTTTGCAACCCCTTTCTATTAAGTAAAAATCGATGGAACTGGAGCCCCATAATCTCATTCATTCTCTTTTCCAGTTCAGTGCTACCCGGGCAACCTTAACTCGCTTCGTCGTCATGATCGGGAGAACTCACAATGTCCAGATCAAAGGCGAGATCAGCTCACTTCCACACCGACTCAATAACTTCATCCTCTCGAAAGAGGGAATCACAAAGAGAAGAGGAAGAGTGGAAAGCATCATAAAGAGGGGTTGCTGGTTCGCGCGCTACGGCTTGATGTCTACGCGCCTTAGCACGCGCGATATCGCTTTCAACAGCTAAGCGCTAAGCTAGCTCACTTTCTTTGTGGGTCACGACTTCAAGGTCTGACGTTAATGACCCGTAAGCGAAGGTCGCTTCAATCAAAAAAAGCCGAAGGTAGGCCAACAAGGCAAGGCCCTGAAAAATGAGCAAAGATTGACGATGAGAGGGCAGAGGCAAAGCAGGCACATCAACAGGTTGATTCGGTTAGTTCAAACTCAGAGGATGACCTGTTGACTATGAAGTTAGTCCATTCTATTAAAGTTAGGAATACCGAAAATCTTTCATGATGAGCGTCAAAGACTCAAAAGCTCACGCACGATCTACTGATTATGACGCATAATCGCGTTCAGGGACAGGCTTTCTCCCCAAAGCATACTTTTGCTGGCTCGGCATAGCACAAGCTGATCACACTGTGACTTCGAGCACTTCGGAGGAAGCGCGGTTAACAAATTCCTCAGCGCTTAAAGCAAGATTCGGAACTTTAGTTTAGTTAGGGTCCTCGTTTCATCCGCCCTTTATCTTTCGACAGATGGTGAAGGTCTGTGTTGGTGGTATCATGAGCTTAGCTAGGCAGAGGGCAGTATGCCGGGCCATCGAAAGGGCGAAAGCGTGGAAGAGAGGGGAGTGAAGCCATGAGCTCATTTATCCAATCATCCAGCAGCCAAGATCAGATATCGAGATTGAAAGCCTTCAAAGTAAGATCAAGGCGAAGGTCTCTTTTTCTGATGCGGATTCCTCTTTTTCATCTTTCTTTCTTCCTGGAACTAGAAAAGAACCTACAGGCTACCCAGCCTGACGAGTCTATTCAGGATCACTTTTTCGAATGAGACCAGAATATCAAGCTTAATTCGAAAGGAAATCAAAGAGCATAAGCAGCGCAGCGGCTACTCTTTTGTTTGCCTTAGGAGTTATGTTCTTGTCGTTTAGTTTAGCTTTCATTAGTTTTTGGTAGTAGTCGCTGCTGGCACCTCTCAGTTTAAGGTCGCGTCAAACTGCAAGGTGCTCTTAAAGCCTTTCATCTTCTTGAAGTATGAAAACCCTTTTTGTCATACGAGAGAAGCCCTCTGGGTCTTCGACCTTTGGGACGCTTATTGCTCTCCGACAAGTAGATGGCCAATATCCATCTTTCTATCGTTTTTCGTGTGTTCATCTTATCATTCAAAATTTTGATCTCTTTCTCACTTAACTTCGGGAGCTCCGACAGGTTTTCCGGAGGCAGAAGGTGGTCTGGCAGCATAGAAGACCACCCTTTTTTTTTGAAAAAGAAAGGAAAAAGGAGAATTCGAAGGAAAACCAAAAAAAGCACTACGGAGTAGTAAACAAAAGAATCTGGTGCAGGAGAGGGGGCATTGGCGAGGCTACCAGGATCGGAATGGAACTTCTTCACTGAACTATCTCCAACTAGCGGAAACTGACGCATCTTTTGAAAGCAGGCCATGGATCAATTGAACCTAAACACAAACTAAATAAATAGCAAACAGCGATCAAAAAGAAAACGATCGAAATTCTTACGCATCGATTTCTTCTTTATGTTAGTACTATGTTTGCCCAATAAGAAGAAAGTCTTCCTCAATCTTCGGAGTACCCGGTCATACTTTAACAGCCGAGATTGTTCCAAAACTCTCTGCCCTATTATTCTAAGTAATATGCTAAACAATCGTTAGTTCATCTTAGAATTGTTAAGCTGTGCTTCCACCGGTTGATAGACCATCCCCCATCATTACCGACAACCAGACATTTCGACCTCGGCAATCCCTAGGACGGGATTTGGTACCCTAGATACACCGACGCTGTAGAATTATGAATTGAAAAAATTATTGAATTCCCGCTTCCGCATCACCCAGAATTTACTAAACAAACTCTAAAGGGGACTTAGTTTGTTTTTCACATTACTTTGTCGAGAGGGGGAGTCGCTAGTTCTTCTTTCTGGCAGTTCAGTTAGCTCGAAAGGTATCAAGCCCTTCAACTAACCCTAAAAGAAATAGCCATTGACGCATCGCCTATTCCTCCAACTCCAACAATGGATTCTTCTTATTCTTCTTCGATTCTTCTTGGCTTGGACACTCTTCATGGAGTCGTTTTGGCTTTTGACCTTCAGAACGAGCTAGCCACAAAAGGTACCACCGAAAGAAGGTCGACCTCACCCTCGGTAAACCGAACCGAACCTGAGAAAAAGAAAGAAGAAAAGCGAGGCTTAGGTAATAGTACTAACATGAATAAGGAATAGCTTTTCTTTTCTCTAGCCCCGAGCCGGCGTCACTTCTTCTATTTCATTTCTATAGGGATTCACTCAACATAGAAAAGCAACTAGAGCAGAGCGGCCTAAAGCTCTTGAACGTCAGGAGGGGGTAACGCATACTGAAACATAAATGTAGCTATAAAGCCGCATCTTCCTTACGGTCTCCTAAATCAGAACTATTGAACTTTGTTTTAGCTTCGCTAGCTTTCCTTTTCAACTCGGAAGCACTTACCCTTTCCAATAGCGTAAGCTGATCCAGCTGATGCAAGAGTTACAGCTCAAGCACCTATTTATTTTGTACCTGAATTCAATTCTTTTTTGAAATCTCAGGCGCCAATTCATTAAAAAAAGATTAGCGCTTGCTAATTTTTATTTCAAATGCTTTCATACTCAATCAATTAGGGATAGACTCTCTCTCTTCTATACGACAGACTAGTTCCCTATGTTAACTAGCGGAGCTCTGAAAAAAGGGAAGTCTAAGACAAAGAAAGAGTATTGAAGCTTATATATTAAATGAGTCCATCCCGAAGCCCCAACCTTACGCATCACTTTTGAAGCCCCTATTTTTTTATTTAGAGAAGAGCTCAAAGTGGCGAGAAAGGGAAGAGGGAGATCAAAAACGAAACTAAATCTTTTAGAAAATAGAGAAGACACCTGACGTACTTCACTTCCAAACATGACAGCCATTGAACACATTTTATTAAGAAATTATATGCATAGAGACGAACTCCAACACTATTGGAATAAACGAATTCAATTCCTTCCTTTACTCCGGGGAAAGGAGATAGACCGATCATTATGACCGGGCCGACAGGCACCATCCCTTAGAAGGGAATACATTGAAAGAACGAAAGAAATTGCGTACTTCACCCCGGACTATTATGCGAGCTAGTCCTCTACTGATACTTCATTTTTCTATTTCCTTATCCACGCGGGAAAGAAATTTGTACGAGGGGCCTCTCTTTCTCTTGCGCTGAAGCAGCCACATCTCGTTTGGCTGTCCTACTCTCGTCCCCGCCGAGACCTGAATGGGTCGGAAAGAAACCGGCCTTTGAAGATCACCCACTTTATCAATGCGCGCGATGTTGGAATACCAAATACCACTGTCCATATGAACTTTTTTCTCCACTTCATCATCCAGGTCTTCCTTCTTGGCCTTGGAAGTTCCAGGGTCTATCTTTCTAGTAAGGCTGGACGTAAGATCCACTTCCCCTTGTGGAGTGAAGTGGGATGCTAAAGATACAACATAAAAGTGAACCGTAGGATCTCGTCTTACCCCCTTGAACCAGGAACTCGAGCTCAAGCAGTTGCTGCCGGCCGGAAGCCACTCCTTCTCTGAGACGGCTCGCGCACGTGTGCATATAAAAAAAGGAGAGCTAATGAGAGGAAGGGACGCTAAGGTGCCGTGGCAAAGTCAGCTTAGCCTTTCTCCGGTCAGCTGATATAGACTCCCCCCATTGGTAAAAGTAAGTTAGCACATCAATGAATACGAAGTATGTTGTCACGAGTGAGCACTAAATATGTATGAATTTCCTTTATCCAATTTCCCAGCTCAAGCTTCTTGGGCCCTACAAGCACTTCAATAGACGTCATCTGACGCCAACGTTGAAAATTATAATTCTATTATGACCAAGCTATGCCCGATCTGTTATTTCTTGTAAGACACGAAAGAAAAAATATGTTTTTAAGTAGTTAATCGCCTGGGGAAGACTATTAATTAATCGAGACGCTCTTTACAGAACAGAGATGGGCGGGCTAAATGAAAGGACCGAGTAGCTAGTTTGGTTGGTATCTATTATGGCCCTTGTAGGCTCATACAGCAAGGCCATCATTCCTTTAGTTCGCTGCTAAACGAAGACGGGAAGGGATCGGGCGCCTAAATAGCTGAGGGAGGTCAGCTCGATCGAGCCTATCTCCCTCTTTGATCTTCTCGAATGAGGCCTAAAGGACAGTCAAGCCTTTGACGCTCGCTCCTACCTCTAAGATAGAGGGCTTACTAGCTAACGAAGAACGAACTCTGAACTCGGAATCGAAATGAGGTTTGAGGGAATTGAATCTGAAAGCAGGACAGAATAGGCTCTTACTGCTAACGAAAGAAAGCATTACCAACCGCAATCTCGTATCATAAAGGTTCGCCGCCTTCCTTTTTTCTTTTATATTATGGTAGATCAATTGGTTATACTCTTCCTTCAGTTGCGTCAGCACGATTCGCCTCGTCATATGAAATTACTGCTTATTATACTTTTTCATATACAAGAACATTGTGTAGTTTTAGTAAGGGGAGAAAGGGTTAAAGATTTCATAAGTGTGAGATATCACATTGTTCGAGGAATCTGTTAGACTCTTTCAGCGAAAAATCGTCGACAAGGCCAATGCGCGGGGAAAGGATTTAGTTTACCGAATGCGGAAACCTATACAGTTTGAGTGGCGAGCCCTGTGCTTTGCTGTCCATTTTCCTCGGAAATCAAATTATTAATGAAATATTAAGACGAAATCTCCTGACGTTCTTCGTATTTATTCCTGACGTTCGACGGGTCGAGGTATACTGTCTTTTTTTATAGTCCTCAATTGTCTATCTTTAAGTTAGTTACACCAACCCTTTGTCTAGGACAAACTTCGCTCTGTCATCTTTGAATCGCATTATTCGGTTAATCCTTTTTCTTTCAAAAGTGAATATTTCCAAGACTTAAGGCTATGAAGACTTGTACCTAAAGGCTTTCATCAGCTACCAGGCTGAAGGTAGCTTTTCTCTCCTCCATCGCTCAAGCGTTGGGCATTTTACATCATTAAGGACTCCCCACACCCTGACTTTCCTTTCCTGCAATCTGACCCTTAACATGAAGGCGCTGTAAGCGAACGCTGGAAAACTATCAAAGTAATAAGATCACTCCATGCTTAATTCAATTCAGAAAGAAAGAGATTACATAAAGAGAGAAAAACTGTGGATTGAGAGGGTGAACTATCCACGACCGAAGATTGGGAAGAAGGACGCTCGAGAGACCCCCGAAGGGCGTTTAGTGCGAGCTTCCCCTGGAAAAGGGAAATTCGTTCAATAGTGACCGACGACAGGGAGTGAAGTTTTTTCTTTTTATAGGATGATTTGTCCAAAAGAGACCATGCGACCGCTTCTAATCGACGTTTAATATCATTTTCATTTTAATAAAGCAGAAGTTTGGCAGCCTTATCATCGGAAGGGATGACGGAGACAAAAGAATCAGACGCAGTGTCAATCTATTCATTGTCATAGGCTGAGGAGTCTTCCATCGGATGTTTTTCTTTACGACCAGGATGAAGTAAACTTCCCTCGTGAGCAGGTAGAAGAGCTCGAGCAGCAGATTGGTGTCTTTGTCTCAGGAACTTAGACTTCATTCATAGTGTTCAACTATGAACAGACGGACAAAGAATTACTAAAAAAATGCTTGGCTTCTCGAAAGCCTGAGTTTTTGACCAATTCATGACTGAAAATGACCACTCACTCCTTTCATCTCTCTTCGGTGGACGTTGCATCATCTTAAGAAGATGAAGATAGTGGAGCTTCATATGAGAAGATTTTCGTTTAGGGGGGGACTCCTTGTACATCCTGCGACTAGCAAGGGGAAGGAAGTTGCTCCAATCGGCTTGCTGAAGCTGAAAGCGGCTTTCAACCATCATCATGCGTCGGCTCTTGCATTTATTATCTTATTTATACACTAAATAAAAAAGGGAAGATATCTTTCTTCGTCGTCTTTTTCACATGATCGATCCTATGTCTTAGACAGAAAGCAATGCTTTAGGAAGGCGGACGGAGAGTATGGGATTTCCTTCGTCAAGTCTAAGAAGACTTATTGCGTAGTTAGACCACGGGATCAAGGTAATATGGATAGCTACCTGTGTCTTACCCGAGCAAGTATGCGTACTTCTATTTAGAGCTAGTAAAGGCAGTCAAGAGAATAGATTCTCCATTTTCTATAGACTTAGACGGAAGATAGTTAAGCCCGAAAGATAGGATTAGCCAAACATCCTATACCTTAGATAGCTTCCAACGCTAACCAGTAAAGAAAGGAATTCACTCAAGGACGGGACATGCTTAGAAGTCAATAAAGACTAAAGGCTGACGGCATTGATTCCCAGGCTCAACTCATTCTTCAGGCTTTGGGCGTCACTTCTTAAAAGACATTACTTAGATCATGGGACAGAGTCAAAAGCATTTCAGTCCCCACACAGACAGAGACTTCACTCAACTAATGAGGAAGAGAATCGGAACTGGAAGAGCAGTTAGCTGATAAGGGATCTTCTTCTATAGAAGGCATTTCGTAACTCAATATCAAGACTGAAGTACGGCTCTAAATCTTTATTAAAAAGGGAATCTTCAACTTATGACTGACTTGCCTTAAGATCAAAGTCTTCCCTCTGGCTGTATTCGTGGGCGGGAAGGCAAACAATTCCAGGCTTGAAACTTTCATACTAATTCCCCGGTAAAGACTAAGAACTTCATCCCAGGATTTTAGAAGAGCGTCAGAGTGGAAATAGGCTGAAATTTCTTTTCTTTTCAAGTCAGGATCTCGCAGTTGAATCAAAGGCTTTCGGCTAATCTTTCTTGCTGTTGACCTTTAGTGGCCTAATCTTTCCTCCATATGTTACCCGATCAGGTACTTTTCAGAGGGGGGAATATTAAGTGATTAAAAAGCTTGAAAAAGCCTTTGCTTCTCATTCTCTCATTCGTCGTAGGGTGAAATAGCAAGAGTTAACTCTCGCTTATCATAAGTAAGGGCAACGTATTCCACTAAGAAGTGACACAGTACTTGCTTTAGACTTGCCCAGGAAGGGCAACGTATGAAAAGAAAGAGTTCAGTCCTAACTTTCACCTCAAGCACTAATTCTTTTCGAACTCTTATTACGGACTCTAATGCAATACCAAGAGATAGAGTAATTCAATCCTCCGCTCGTGGGAACTCAATCTAAACACACTAACTCCTCAAGCACTAAGTCCATACATCAATCCTCTTAAGAATGCCTTTCAACGGCAGCATTGACTTGCGCTTCTACTTCCGCCGGGAAAGAGGCATAAATTGCTTATATAGTAGTTCAGTGGGGAAGACCCGTGAGGGAATAGTAATCGAATTACAGGGTTTCGGAATTGATTAACAGGGATGGGGAACTCCGCCTTCACAGTAGTGCTTTCCTAATCAAATTCAAAGTTGACGGCTCGGCTATGCCATGCCCCGTGTCAATATCATGAGTTCTTGCTTGATTCTCAGGACGTAATGCTACTGCTTTCTCAGACTTTGCAGAGAATAAAGATAAAAGCAAGGATAGATATAGATTCCCCTACTTCAGATACTTCTGTTGGCTTTCAATACTGACTACAAGGAAGTCTGGGAACACAGTAACAATCTATTCCCCTATCAAGAAAAGAAAGAGTCGAAAGCGTCAGCTGACCCTTGAAAGAAAGCCTAACACTTCTAACTAAACTTCCTCCGATAGGGCTGCGTACCTCTACTTCAGTTACCTAGTGCAACTAAGACTTTGTATGAAAAGAAATTGTTTTTCAAGTTGCTATGAAACAATCAAGCCGGCAAAAAATCAAAATGAAATGGCAAAAAAGTTAGAAAATAGTTGTCAGATGTTATCGCTTTGTGAAATAGAATTTCAAAGAATACATGACAATCAATTGTATACTAATAATATAGAAGGATGTCAATCTATTAAGCAAGCCGGAGCCACACATTTGCAGAAGAATGTTCTACGGGGGAAAGGGAATTTCCTCAAGCAGCGAGGGAACTTTCGAGGTTTTAAGTACTCGATAAGGTCTGACAGGAAGCCATAACCGGAAAAAGAGCAAGGGAGGGCATGTTGAGGGAACATCCAACTGTAGAGGAGCGAAAGCCAAAAGACCACCGGGAGAGGAGCGAAGCAGCTCGACTGAAAGGAGAGGAGCGAACGAGCTTAGAAAAAGAGTTTGACTCAAATAAAGAACACATTGGATCGTCTCGATAAAGGGTTTGAATCGTGGTATTTTAATTACGTTGTATGTTCACGATATATATCGTGAGTGTGAGAACAAGGGGGGGGGGAAAGACTTAGAAAAAATTTAAGTTATCTTTCTTTTTTCAATTTGACTCGGGGCCCCCCAAATGCATCTATCCACTAAGGTGAATAAATAAGGAGATCTGACGGTTTTTTTGCAATTAGTGCTGAAGTCATCTTATTTCTAAATAGAAAAACCGAATTCCTCTATTTGATGTCGATTCATCCACACTTCCATTCAAAGTAGAGGAAGGCTAACTGCTTGCTGGCTGGGAGCTGTATGAGCGGTAACGTCCACGTACGGCTTCGTGAGAAGGGCGGTGGACAGAAATGGCCTTGTTGTACCTCACTCTCGTCTTCAATGGGGTCTGCTCTTTTTTTTTTAGGAGAGTATGCCAATATGATCTTAATGAGGTGCGGGGCTTTGCATCTGACATTCGTTGGGCTTCCCTCTTCGGGAGCCTGCGTCCCGGCCTTTTTTTTTGTGCAATAAACCTCTCCGGCCGAAGACTAGTGGTAGGTGGTCCTGCGGAGCTTTCGGAGAAGGGTAGCCTAGTGTGTAAGCACAGCAATGAACCGCGGCGAACCCTCAGACGACCTATCTAAGATTAGGAAGGAGATCCTCAGTAGTGGTGACCCTTTCACTCTTCCACGGACTTCAACATGTACCGAATGCTCATACGGGAAAGTTGACTCCTGGGTCTGGAACCTGGGAGGTTGCTCCGAGAAATCCTTTCTTTCTCGTCCACTCAGGGGGGTGCGGACACACCTGCGCGGATTACAGGTGACGGTTACAAGAATGGCGGGGAAGTGAATAGTACCCGACGACATTCAGGGATGGATGTAGACCCATCGAGCAGGGATAATCATTCCGGTCCCGGGAGAGGTAGCGACCATTCTCAAGAACCAAAAAGAGAACGCTGAGGGAAGCCCCATAAGTCACTGAAACGACGGCAGGCAATGAAATTGTCTATCAATAGAGGGAGCAAAAAAAGGGCTTTGCTCCCCTTTACAATATGAAGAAAGAAATCAGGGTCGAAGTTTAGACCGCTCACAGTAGTTCTACCTATAGAAAAGATCATGAAAGAGGCGATCAGAATGGTACCCGAATCCATTTACGATCCCGAGTTTCCAGACACATCGCACTTCCGCTCGGGTCGAGGCTGCCACTCGGCCCTAAGACGGATCAAAGAAGAGTGGGGAACCTCTCGCTGGTTTTTGGAATTCGACATCTTTCAGTGTTTTCACACCATCGACCGACA
>JAKOGI010000409.1:267500-580000 GCA_029747015.1 Carnegiea gigantea | reverse complement strand
ACTTTCTCTTTTTTTACTCGTTCCAGCTAGAATAGAAAGGGTACTCTTCCATTTCAAAGAGCAGGCCATGGTCAAAGCATTAACTGAAAGATTCACTTTGCCATGGGAAGGGGAGAGGTGAGGCGGGCCCCTTCGTTAAGGAGAGAAAGTGGCTTGAATTTTGTTGCAGTGAAGGTGAAGATACTACGGTAGATTCTAACTTTTTCGGGGTCCGTCGGTGCGCTCATTCTTAATTTTTTTGTACCGCCCAGAAAGACAAACGAGAGAACGCTAGCCTTCCTTCCTTATCTTCAAAGCTATTTATCTCAGAAACGCCCAAAGCTACCAGCAAGAGAGAGGCTGGACGGTGAGGCAGATAAAGAGAGAAAAAAAAAGCAGCAGCATAAGCAAGGTTTCGAGTAGAATATACTAAGCTTTTGAGTAAGTAAGATGGATTATCTGGTGGGTTCTTTGCACCCAGAAAAAGTGTAGCAGCTAGATTTCGATTCATCCTCTTCTTCCTTTGATTTCATAACTGGGCGTTGAACCCATTTCGATGCATTGTCTGAAGCGTATCCCCTAGTCCTTACCGGTCCAGTCGAAGTGAAGAGTTGAGTGGACGGTCTTGGTAAGTCCCATTGTTCATTGATCCCCCCAATGCTTTGTGAGTCTGTCGGGCATGACGCGCTTGTGCCTCTCCCTGTTCATCAATAATAGATAGCAGCTAATCCAGTTGATCCCGGGGCGAAGCCAATTTCAGTTTATCTTAAAGCAAGCATATCAAAGTTCAAGTTTTCGTTTTTCCGGGTATGAGGCAAAACCAAAGCGTCAAGTGGCCAGGCTGGTTGAACCCCCGAAAGAAGCACCAATCGCTATCATGGTTGGAGCATAGATAGCTTCGGTATGGGTAGAGGTCAAATGCACACATCTACCAGGTAGGTGAAAATCATTCCATACCTATATCTGGTAATAGGCCTCCAATTACTTCAGCCTAAAACGAACTCAGAGGCCGGGTCAACAATCGTGACGGTTGCATTCCCCCGTTCGAGAGTAAGAATCCTAGCCAGGCGAAGATCCACTGGATGGTGGGCGGAGTGGAAGCAGAACCGGAAAAGGCAGCAATTCCAGAGACGGTTGACCGAGCGGAGGCATCTGCCTTTAGACGAGCAAAAGCGAGACAGTTAAATAGACGTCCAGTCCCCGATCCCGTTGACTGAGAACCAAAAAAGCAGTGGCCCGTAGCTTTTGAATAGAGAGATTGAATCAGCTTCAGGCTTGAAAGCAAAATAAGCGTCTGCCAACGCGTAACGCTTTCTTTCAAGGGTCAAAGCCTCATATCCGTTGTTATAGAAAGTCGTCAGGCGCCCAACTTTTTTACCCAAAAGAGGGAACTTCAGGACCATCTCCCGCTTATTGATTAAATTATGAAACTCGATCGGCTACTAGAAAGGAGCAAGGGCCAAGGACGGCACTCAACGAGCAGACGAAGAACGAATGGTAGGAGCCGACAAACAAAGAAAGAGTAGTGCCGGTTCAGTGAAGTCAAGTCTTTACGTCTATAGGGGCTCCCTGACGATCCCGAACCTTCCTGACGTGTTGGGTATGTGTTGTTTCTTGGCACTACTCTTTCTTATGTAAACTTTGTTTGAAGGGGTTAGGGATACAGAGCTTGACTTGAAAACAAAGAACTGGCACTGCCCCTCCCCGGCCTCCGGCCTCCAGCGCTTTTTGCCTTCTTTAAGTCCAGGATAAAAAAAGGATTCCTCCCCGAGCGATTGAGAGTGGATTTCAAGTTCGATAGTGTCGAGAAGGTATTAGCCACCGGTGACCGTACTTTCGTAAAAGCACCATTGGGCGGTGGTTCCTCTCTTTCCTCTTGAACCTCGAACATAAAATCGATCTCGCCATCAGCTCGACTAAGAGTTCCGAATCAAAAAAAAAGGAAACTGAACTTGACTTAAGACGAAGAAAGCGAGTGCCGAAAAAACCGCTTTCTGTCAGCTTCTACTAGTCATTTTGACGTTTATGAAAGAAAAGTAAGGCAAGCTTTAGCTTGACTTGACTTGGCCTGCGTGCATTATACCTACCCCCTTTTTTCATAATTTCTAACTCAAGATTCATTTCTTTGTTGAGATTGAAATGAAAGCATAACTCTTTGCTTTCAGTCTTCTAACTCTTTTTTTTAGCTTGCTTTGTGGAGGTCTCTCGGGTGTGCAGATCCGATCAGTCTCGTGATGAAGAGAAGTCAAATACGATCTTATTAGGTCGTCACGACAACTCAATTTGTCCGGTTCGGGGCGTAAAAGGGAGGGGAGATTTTCTCTTCATCCGGGGGTTCATTTCATTCATTTTGAACTAAGTTAAGTAAGGCTGATTAGTGAGGTCTTCAAAACTTCATAGAATTAACAATCAAAGTTTGTGCTTTCAGCAAGTAGGCAAGGCGAATGGTTTCTATGTTTTTTAATCGGATACCAATTGCTTGGATGCGTTTGAAAGCAAAGAGATGACTTGCTTGCAGAAAAAATGGACGGGTTGGTTTGTGTCTTCGTAACTTTTGGTCCATTTATTGATGGGCGAACGACGGGGATTGAACCCGCGCGTGGTGGATTCACAATCCACTGCCTTGATCCACTTGGCTACATCCGCCCTTACCCCCGAACGGGTTTCAGTCTCTATCTACGATCAGATCCTTTCAGAACCCCTATGACCGCTATCAAAGAGAAGCTTTTTCCTATACTATATACGTCTTTTCTATTCTTTCGTTTCATTTTGGAATTAGGTTTCAGCCTTGGCTTCAACAATCGATACCGATTGCCTGGCCTTCAAAGGTTGGGCTGTTCACTTCATTGATTTGACTTCACTTTACTGAAGATTCAAATCTTCATCTTCATAGGGGGCAGGCGGGCAGTGAAGGCTCATTTAGTAGACAGCGAGCGAGCAGCAAGCACCTACTCCTATCCTATCCAGCAAGCTCCGCAACAAAACAAAAGCGAAGCGAGCCTCTATCAGAGAAAGCCATTCTTGCAGAACAAAGTCGCGGTTCTGGAAGAAGCGCACCCCTAAACTACAAGCTTTGAAGCCCCTACTTCTTTCTATTTATAGGCAATGAAATTGTTGAAGAATCTTTCTACAAACCTTTCTATAATCTAAGGCGTCTCGGACGTTCTTCGTTTGAGCGGAGCCACCTTTCAGTCTGTAAGGTTGTCAAAGGGCGAAAGTCAACTTTCCTTTATGACTAAACTAATCTAATAGGGCGAGGGCGCTAACGAACTTCAAAGGGTAGCCTATCTATAGCTATATATATATAGATAGTAACAGGCGCCTGACGAAGTGCATAGAATAGAATGCCCTTCTTTCTCAAAGTAAAGTTTCTCCCTTGAAGCTGACGAAAGATTGCAGGGGATCGTCGATCTCTTCCTTCAGGTGGCTCCGCCCGCACTATTCATCTCTTTTTTCAAATGGATATATGACGGGGTCTCTCTTGTTCATAGATCTTGAAAGCAGATCAATATCCATTTCTCTTCAGATCTCTCTATCGATAGAAAGATATAGATCTCTATCTGGATCTATCTCCATATCGTCATATAGAAGAACCAACACAACCACTTCAAGGGCGTAACCAACGGAAGGTTCTCACCCTGTCCCAGACATTGTTCTCCGACGATGTCCCCTGGACGGAAGGGGCCACCATTCTCTTTCTTCAATCGTTCCGATCAGGACTTCTGGGTTGGTTCGTTTCCTCCTCCTATCTACGCAATTTTCTGTCTTCGTTCGTGATCATGTTGGGCGAAAGGTAGTTGTAGAGGAGCGGATGTGAAACGGCGATCCCCCCCCCTCGAGAAGAACTAGTTTCATAATTTCAGGAGAGCGGATTCGATTAGGTTCTAATTCAGCACATACCAAATGACCACGTAACATGTTGAAATCCTTGTTACGCTGGTTTGTTTTATTTTCTTAATGTAATATGAAATTACAGAAACTCTTTTGTAGTGCTGAAAAGGTCCCTAAAAGGTCCTGGCGGAGCGTGTTCAAACACGCTCGGCAATGAAAGGGGCTTCTCTTACGAGTTCCTTTAATTGTCTCTGCGTCTCTATCAGCAAGCGTAGGCTCGAAAGCCGTAGCGCGCTAGTGCGCTCTCCGTTTTCTCGCTTGCTTCAGTTGATTTCGTGAGAAAAGTGTTGGCAATGAAACGGAAATCAGGTCTGTTATTTACTGCCTTATATTTCAAGCAGTGTTCTGTTAGCCTTCAGCGCTTCTATGCTGGTAGCTTTCAGAAAACATACTCTCTTTCTGTTTCCGTGTCTTTAACTCGTTCTGGACTTCAACGAATCATTCCTTCTGTTATAAGACGAGCTATTCGGAAGAAAGATTCGTTGGCAGATAGACTGGTCAGATTAGATCTCTGAAGGTTTGGTTTAGCGCAGATTGTAGAATTAGCTCCACGTGTAAGTAGAGCAACATTCTCATCCATAGCTACTCCTACCAAAGATAGAGAATCTGTTCGTACTCGGCATGATGAAATCATCATTCGAGAGGTGGAGGAAAGTCTATCTTCCAAACGTCCATACTATACCTTTAACACTTTGTATGGTATGGGAACCTAAAAGGAAAAGTACCCCTCTGACTGATAGGTATATATCCCGTTACAGGATATTGCCTGAAGTTAGAATGAAACATCTCAATTATCCAAATATCAAAGTAAATTGAAAACATGAGATGGCTTCATTTATCTGGAATGTATGTATTTGACATAGTATTCCAGATGGGTTCTTTTCTCCTGGTATATTATGGTCTAAATGGGTTAAATACCCTGACGATCGTAATAATAGACGGTTTGCTAATTGGAACCTTGAGTCTTTTGAGGCTCAAGTTGGACCTCATATGTCGACTATATTGCCGGCGAAGGTATTCCATTAGTAACAGGTAGGTTAGCTCAGACACTCTATTGAGCTGGTAAGCGAAGAATCAAAGCTATATGTAATTATGTAAAACAAAGATTACTTCTACGGAGGTTACGGAAATGAAATCTGCTTTATGTATATTCTTTTGATTTCAAATCTGCAACTGACCGTTGGCCATTGAGTGTTATTTACACCATGATGGAGCTCCTATGGGGCCATGGCATCCTCAATAGTCAACAGTACTGAAGGTCTTAACACTTTCAAAGTAACAAAACTTTCAGTTAACAGGAACGTGAAATAGCCTTCGACGCCGGGCAGCCTTTAGGCTATTACGGCTCCTGGTCACTTTTCTCTCTGTCACACCATTATCTGGTATGGTTGGCAGCATAAACTGCTGGAGAGCAGAGAAAGACTCCGTTCACTGACTATGCTGTTCTTGGAGATGACGTAGTCATTGCCAATGACAAGGTTGCAGCGCAGTACACTTCACTTCTTGACTTTGAAAGTGTGTCCATCTCTTATTCAAAATCTATTATTTCTCATGATGGAGCACTAGAATTTGCTAAGAAGTTTTGGGTTAAAGGTTTGCAGGTTGATTTATCACCTGTTTCCCAACAATCTTTGTTGTGTTGCCGATCTACTATAGGTCTATGCCAACTAGGAGCGAAGTCGTCTTTGGATATGAATAGACTTCAGCGTGAAGGTGGTGCAGGCTATAGAGTTCGTGCACGCTTGATGTCTACTCAGTCTAAACGCTGGGAACGATTGAAAGCTGCTGCCGCAAAACAAAATGGGAAGCAGCGATTACCTTGTTAATGGTGGATTGGAAGAGGTATGCCTATAAATCTCAATCTAAAGGGTAAGATGATCGCTTATCTCCGATTTGAATTGAAGCCTAAGGAGATAGGACTCGTACCAGATGAGTTGTGCTTTGATGGTGAAATTGAATTTCATGAGAGAACCATTGTTTTTCATTGGATGAAACAATGGCTCAAATGGGTTCAATGGTACTATACCGACGCATGGTCTCCTGAAGTATCTATTGATCAAATGTTTTCAGCACCTATGTGTGCAACTAACTGGAAAAGACTCCATTTTGATGAGAATCTCTTCTTCTTTGGTCTTTTCTGGAAGTTGTACGACATGGCTGCTGGCTGGAGTATGTCGACTACACCTAATTGGTTGTTAGATCCGAATACTACAGTAACACATGATCGATGGATAGACGGAGGATTCTCTGGTTCCGACTTCATCATGGCTCCTGTCATCTTATCAATGACAGAAGAGAAAGAGCGCAGACTATAAGACTGACGGTGCACCTGAGCACATAGTCCCAGAGGGAAATACTCGCTGCTGAAAGGCAGTGGGGGGTGGCCTTTGGGTAATATAGTTGTGAGGCTGATAACCTCGCTACTATACACCCGACTATAAGAAGTGCTAAGATATTTTCTTCCTCCTCCCACGGAACACTAACAGAATCTCGCGTTGGCCTTACCTTCTTCATTCATGACCGAGTAAGATGCTGGAAATAGACTTCGCCAAATCCCTTTTCATTACATCCAACCGAAGCTACTTCAGCTACCGTAGTCCTTGCTGATTTCTCTGATTGGCCCTCTTCCCCCATTGTCAACTCGCTTGCCCCGGCTCAAAGAACTCTCTTGAGGAAGTAACTTCGCTCACTGAAGACCAAGCAGCCATTCTGGATTAAAGGACACAAGCCTGCTATTCACTCGCTTTCTTTTTGAAAGTCGGATCTTGCCGGTTACACCCTTTTAAGCCATTTACCATTCTCCGGGTATTGATTCTTTAAGGCCAGGGGCTGGGTATGATTAGGATGTTGCTTCTTTATGTTGAAAGAGATTTCCCGGTGTGAATTTATCCCTTACTGATCAGACTCCAAGAGCGACAACTGCGCTTAGGCCTACAACGTTTAGCCGTGAACCAGAGCTAATGATTGGAGATCTTCTACCGTTATAGTACACTCCTTCTCCAGACCAAGAGCTAGCCAAAAGAGCTTGACCAGACTCATTCCGTCTACTGAGACCGTCATTATAGAGACTCTACTTAAAGAACGTATCGCCATGAGCCTGCCCGTGCCCCTACGAAAGAATTGAATCAGTAACTGCAAAAGCTACCTGGAGAGCTAACTGGCAAGAAGCAAAAATCTTCCCAGCTAATCAGTGAGTAGTGGTCAAAGATAGTATATATTTATTATTAAGAAATGTGGGCAATAGGAAAAGTTTCACCTTATTCAAGAATCATTCTCCTAGTCAATTCGTTAGCTAATTCATCAACGCCTTGAGCTTGCTTCTATTATGATAGAGATAGTGACTTTGAAAGAGCGGCTTCGTGATACTGCGAATTAGATCATTCAATTGCATCGCCATATCATAATAATAGAAAGTTTTATTGCAGCGGAATCTATGGGATAAACGAACAAATAATCAAATACGGATTCGATTCCGAATCTTATAGTTATTCCTTTCCTTGCTTGACTTTGACCTTGTCCTCGCCAGGAAGAAAAAGAATCTTTCTAGGTCGCATTCGATCGTCAGAAAGATTCTTCTTCGAAGCATGAACCATCCGCTCCTATTCCTCAAAAACTTGCCTTGGAGTCTTAGTCTTAGCTCGCGCTGCACCTGGACTGGTTATCTCGAAAGCTCTGGTTGAATCAAAGTATACTTAAAAAGCTTCTTTCACTCAACAATCAGTTATCCGGGGACCAAAACGAAGAAAGAAGTAGCCTTTCCTTAAGCGTCCGTTCGCCTCAGGCAATGGCAATTCTTGGTCAAATGCCGCATTCGTTCGGACTCGCTACGCTACCGATTTCCCTGCTTCTGAATCTCGGTTTTTGATAATGCTTGACTCAAACTAAACAATTGACTTTAGTCTCTTTTCAAGTGAAATAGATACTGCTGGTCACATAGCCGTTGGGCTACCGCAGGAAGTCAGCTTCGCCTGTGACCTTAAGGAATACAAAATGTTACCCTCCATTCGTTTTTTTTTCTTTCCTTTGCCTGCTATTCTTTCCGTCATCCCTTTCACCCTTAACTAGCTAACGTCATGGGACGTCAACAGCGGTAATGCCAAATGCAAGACCTGGACCTGGTTCACGAAGTCAAGCAGCAAAGCCCTCTTTCTCTTCGGGAGCTTTCGTAACGGCTATAAAGAATGGATCTTTCTCCGCTTTCTTCTTTGCTATTGGGAAGTTCTTTCTAAACAAAGTAAAGTATTCTCTTTTAGCTAAAACGAAATATCATAAGAAAAGAAAGGTGCCTTTTTCACTGAAGGAGAAAGTCGATCGTCAAAGCAAGGCCCAATAGAGCGACGCCGTGTGTAGACCGAAATGGTCTCGCGAAGCCGGCACCCCTTTGCTGCAGATCCTATCTGAGATTTGAAGAGAACACTCCCTTTATCAATAGAGTTAACGAAGTTCTGCGTGATGCTTAAGACATGCAAGTAGAACGCTGTCTTCAGACTACTTCAGTCAGTGCCTCATTCAGTCCCGTGCTGTCTCTTGGTCAACAACCACACAACTCACTAACATTCTTCACTACTCCTATCAGGAAAAACTTCTGTCTGGAGGGAATAATCGAAAAAAATGTTCATTATGTTAGAATTTGCGCCTATTTGCATCTATTTAGTGATCAGTCTGCTAGTTTCTTTGATCCCACTCGGTCTTCCTTTTCCATTTTCTTCTAATAGTTCGACTTATCCAGAAAAATTGTCGGCCTACGAATGTGGTTTCGATCCTTTCGGTGATGCCAGAAGTCGTTTCGATATTCGATTTTATCTTGTTTCAATTTTATTTATTATCCTTGATCCGGAAGTAACCTTTTTCTTTCCTTGGGCAGTACCTCTCAACAAGATTGATCCGTTTGGATCTTGGTCCATGATGGCCTTTTTATTGATTTTAACGATAGGATTTCTCTATGAATGGAAAAGGGGTGCTTTGGATCGGGAGTAATCAGACGCGATAGGGCAAAGGGGGGAAGGACAAAGGAAAGAGCGATGCCTACAATAAATCAATTGATTCGTCATGGTAGAAAAGAAAAACGGCGCACGGACCGTACTCGAGCTTCGGATCAATGTCCCCAGAAGCAAGGAGTACGCCCGCGTGTTTCAACGAGAACACCGAAAAAACCTAATTCAGCTCTACGTAAGATAGCCAAAGTACGGTTGAGCAATCGACATGATATATTTGCTCACATTCCGGGCGAAGGTCATAATTTGCAGGAACATTCTATGGTCTTAATAAGAGGAGGTAGAGTGAAAGATTCGCCAGGTGTGAAATCCCATTGTATTCGAGGAGTCAAGGATTTGCTGGGAATTCCGGATCGAAGAAGAGGCAGATCAAAATATGGTGCAGAAAAACCCAAATCGATATGAATGGAAGATGCCTCTTAAACTTCTTGAAAGCCAGGTTGACTTCGATGTTACGCAGCGTTCAGAACCAGCCTTGAAGTGAATGAAGACGAAGGGATAGATAGTATGGTCTTAGTTGGATATGCTGCGACGATTTAGATGCGTCTGATTTTGACTTCCCTTCCTTTCTTTTCCAAAACGACGTTCTGCTTACTGCTTGGATTCCCCTCATGGCGCCTGGAATTTATCTCACGCCAAACATAGTAAGTATATGACTGCTGTAAAGCAGAGCTTTAGGATCATCAGGCGAGTCAAGGCCGAATTCGGCGTTTTGATCTTAATTAACCCATCGGCAAACTGAAGGTTGGTTGCGGGCTGATCATATCCACATAACAAACAGAGCTGAGCCCAAATCAACCCTGCATAGCTGAATTGAAAGAGATGTTCGGCACTTTTTTCTTTAAGCATGCACAGGCCACAAAGAGTCACGGTGAAGGGAGAAAATCTGCTAACTCGATCTGCTGTAAGAGGCCCAGAGTTGAGGCGCTGCAAGCGATAATACTGTGCTTGGGGATATAGAATTTGTTCCAAACGATGCCTGCATAGTCGACCTTAGGATAGGTCTGCCTAATGATGTTCCAGGCTGTTTTGGAGTTTCAATTTCCATCCGGGCTGAGAGACCAAACGATCCTGTTTTCAACAGGGAGCTGCGGGAGTTCATAAAGAAAGGGTAATCTCTGGCATTAGACACTGTCCAGCCATTCAAAAGCGTTGAGGAAGGTTCCAATGCCTATTTTTGATTAAATCGCTTAGACGAGCATGGTCCGGGGGACCTCTTTCCATTAGAACAGCGACAAAGTAACTGTAGCTGATCGGGCCATTTCTAAGCCACGGACAATGCCACAGCTTCGCGCTTTCGCCATTACAAATCAACCTTTAGTGATAGCATTAGCCACATCATCCCTTACCGGCACTCCCCCAAGACTAAGAGCAGTCGGATGGAATATTAGCCACCCTTTTCTCCGTCGATATAGAAAATGAACCCATTGAGTCCAAATGGACCCATTATCATTAACTACTATCCAGAGTAGCTTTAACATGGCAGTCCTATTCCAGCCCTCAATAGTTCTGAAACCCAATCCACCTTCATCCTTCGGTCTACATTGGACCAGCTGATCGTATGGATCTTATAGGCGGGTTCAGGGCCTGACCAGACCAAAAGAAATCCCGAATGCGAAATGAAATGGATTGGGAGATATTATCCGGAAGCCTGAAAGCGGACGACCAATAGATGTGAAGGCTCGCAAGCACTGAGGAGATGAGCTCCATTCTTCCGGCATATGACAGCAGCCTTCTTTTTTTTTGATCCAATTTTTTTGAAATTCAGCACTTGGTTGATGGGCAAGGATCTGGTGGAACCCAAAAAAAATAGAATTCCGGTTAGCCCTTGGTTTAGGTTCTTTTTCATTGGCATGTGATAGGGGCGGTCTACCGGTGAGAGCCAGAAGGGAAAGACATACACGGCATCAATCCAATCTCAAGAACTCTGATTCAACCATTTCTGTGTCGCTGACTGGGGTCTCTTCCCCTCTGGGGAATCCATAGAAAGCAAAACTCTTTCATAAAGTAAAAATTATTTTTATTGCTTGCTGTCGGTCTTCTAGTCTGATCATGTCATGTGTCATGCTCATCTATTCTATATTCAAAGCAGGAGCCCATCCTTAGAAACGTGCCCCGGTTGTCATCTTTGTCTTTGTGTGTCTGAATGTCTGAGTGGGACTTTTCCTCGTGAATTGCCTTCTTTTCTTCGAGGCATGATCCTGCTACTTTTTTTTTGAGCCTTTGTTTGAGCGCCTGAATCAATTCAACAAAAAGAGGTCAAATCCCCGACTGTCTTCGAGCAAGCTCGACGCTTTCATCGTGAGTGAGAGAGGAATTGAGGCTGATCCAGCTAAGGTGAAAGCCGTTGTGAATCTATGCCGTCACCTCGTAACCTCAAAGAGTTGCGTAGTCTGCCGGGCCGGCTCCAGCCTTTGATCTCAAAAGTGCAAACTCGATGTCAATCCTTTTCCCGTCAAGACGCGAACTTTGTTTGGAGGCCAAAACACAAAGAAAAAGGCAGCGCCGAAGAAAGGAAAGAGCGAGATGGTGGTTTTTCTGGAACCCGCGAAGCGAAGATCGATGTCCGTCCCAGCCAGCCCATTCGACGAAGCAATCTTGGACCCTGAAGGCTGCGCTGTGCTTGGATGCACTTTTCTTCCACACGCCGGCGATGAGATGAAAAGCGCCCCCATTCAGTGGTTCCCGTGCCACCACAATGGCATGGCATCGAAAGAGTAGTGACCGGAACCTGTCCCTGACCAGCTCGTGACTAGCAGCCCGCTGCTGGTCGGCACAGCGTAGCGTCAAAGGCAGGTCTTTTTTATTGGCCCGCTGACCTTTTCTAGGCCTCCTTCCCGCGGAACTGGATTGTCGATATCGACCGAATTTGTACTAAGATCAGAAGAAAAAAGATCTTTTTTCTGCAACACTGCCTCTGTTTGAGACGCCCTATCATTGTCTTTCCTGCTGATCTTATTCAGACTCCTTCTGATTCCCTATGGAATTTTTCGATTTTCAGATCAATATATGAAAATGGCAGCTTACTAGACAACGCAGAAGGTTTATTCTCTCCATAGATGCCCGATTCGTTTCCTATATGCGCTTCCGTTCCATCCGACGGATCCTCCTAAAAAAGCGCGTAAGGGGCCACCCACCCTTTCTCCCTTACCCTCTCACTCCCTAAGGAATGAGAGGCCACATCTAACTCTGAAAAAAAACTGGAATACGAATGAGATCTATATGGATTCCTCCAACTCAATGAATGAAGAAAAGAGTAACAGGAATGAGATCTATATAAAGAAAAATACAAAAAGGAAAATGGTCAAACCATATCTGACTTTTTAACAACAAAAAAAGGCCAAGGAAAAGGAAGGAGGATAACCGCATGATCACCAAACCTTATCCGGCTTGGATAGATTCTGCGCCGTATACGCGTTGGTTCTCTCAGCCAGACTGAAAAATCTTCGACGGAACGGGAGACCCGCACCGGCATGACGCGCATTTCCTGTCCAGATGTTGGCCGGTAGCGCAGAATGGGGCACTGTGCCTTAGGTTAGGCTCTTCGTACAATTAATTATTGGATGGTCCCGCCCTTACATGGTACGCCCACCTCCTTTCCTTCTCTGATGAGATATGGAACTCCAAGCCATCCACTTTCGCCTCGCCCTTTAGTTCATTTCCTTGAAATTCAATTTACCACCTGGCTTCAGAATCCATCTCATATTGATTCCATTCGTCTAAAGTAATGAAAGAGATGAAGGCTTGTTTACTTGAGAAAGAAAGTCAAAAGAAGGATGATCTCGGAAGTACAGGTATCAGTACAGTGTGGCTCGCTCGATACGGATAAGGTAAACTCCTTGACCCCTTAGACAAGAGCGCAAGGCCTAACTAGGTTCTAAACCGGCACTACCTGCAGCTGATTTAGACCACTCACGGGGTACAATGCCTTTTCGCTAGCTGACAGGGGTCGATAAGCAGGAGCGCCCTCCTCTCTACCTTGACTTTAGATAACCACTCGCAGTGAAAAAAACTAGCTATGATCCCGAGAAGATGCTCCCGAAGCGGATCGGTTTAGACGTTCATTCAGGGGATGCGGAAGCGACCCGATCTTCTGGATGATAAAGAAGCATAATACAAGCTACTCTCCTTCAACATGAGGAGGAGCTCTTTATGTGGTTTCACTTTACCACCATCTGAAATGCGCGAAACTTCGATTGGCGGAAGCCAGTCCATGAAGATTCTCCCTTTTCTTACGCGCAATTCCCCTCTTTCGGTAAGCATCCAGTATCTCATCAAATGAACATTTCTCTAAGCTTATCCTGTAGTTTATACGTCGTTTGAAAGCTGCTTCAAGGATCCAACGAATAGCTAAGGTTTGTTGACGATCCCTGGCTACAATCCCGGGGACATCATAAATAGTACCTGCTACTCTGACTTTTTCAACTTTGCATATGGGCTTGATATTCTCTACGGCGTCAACCATAAGTTTGATTACATCGCCTTCAGTTCGAGATAGGCGATGAAAAGTTTGATAAACAATAGCACGAACCCTCGTTCTTTTACCTTCTTTCATGTTCAAGTTGACCAATTTCTTGATCAATTGTTTTTGCTCACTATCTAAGCCACCCATATAACTGAGAATTTCCGAGCAATTGGTCGATGACGAGGCCGAAAAATTTATATTACGCGATCCTTACTGTCCATCTTTATCAGCCAACTCCCCCGTTTCCAAAAACTTTATCCACCAGAAAGAAAAGGTGCCTTAGCGCCTATGCTTCTCCGGTGCCTTTTAAACGCGCGTCGCTCTCCCCCGGATGTTGGAATTATTCTAGTTATTCATTTTCTTCGCGGCAAATGAAGAGAACAAGTCCTAGTAGGAGAAGAAAGAGGTCGAGTCCCTCGATCCACCCCTCTAGCCACTCCAGGTTTGGAAAGTACGGCAAAAAGTACAATAATGCCCCAAAAAGTAAAGGGACTAGAGGTTGTTTTGCCGGTAGGATATTCCTTTGAAAAAGGAATAAACCAAAAAAGAGAAATAAATGACAGAAGAGAAAAAGGAAGGGAATGGGGCAAGATATGTTATCCCCGCCCGGCGCCGACGCTATTGAAATTACCCCTACAAATGTACTCGAAATCAAATAAACAAAAAATGCAAAAATAAATCCAACCCTTGCGCGTTTTCTAAAGCAAAGGAAAATTATGCAAGCCCCCGACACAAGGGCGGGTAGCCGTGCCGGTTCATGCAGAAAATTGTCACTATAATGGACTTTTCCTAAAACAAAAAAATAGAACAAAAGTAGAATAAGGGGATAAATTGACTGTTTAGGGCGAGCTTCCAAAAACAAGCACAGGGCGTAGTAAGCTAGTAGCTGGAAGAGAAGAAAAAACGCCCATTGCGCCAGTCCCTTTTCCAATGAATAGAAGAGAAGAATGGCAAAAGGAAGAGCGTTCGATGGAAGACACAAAATAAAGAAACAAAAAAGTGGAACCATGATGAATAAAAGACCCTCGAGACTTACGAGGTTCTTTAGAAACAGGGTAGCTACCACAGAATAAAAGGCGCTAATAAGCAAAAGCCACTTCGCCTCTTTTTCTTCTTTAGTCGTAAAGAAGCGAAAATGCAAAAGATAGAGAGAAAGTTGCAAAATCACTTGGAAAGGACGAGTATAATTTTCCACTTCTATAGTGGGAAAGATAAGGGAATAGGAAAGAGAGAAAACAAGAAAAAAACATGTGAGATAGCCAAGCTTGACAAAAAAGAAGAAGAAATTCTCATTTTTTATATAGAACGAGGAAACAGAATCTTTCGTCCTCTTTAAGAGGGACCCGAGTTTATCAAGAAAGAAAGAAATTTTGGTACTCAAAATGCCTACTCTGCTTAGGAACCAAGTTGAACTACGATTCAGATAAAGTCTTAGCCAAATAAGATTTGTTTTTCTTTTTCGTGTCATAACACAATTGTTGTATCATCGGTCCACCCTCTAGCTTTGTTGGGATGGTTCTTTCTATATCTACTAGGGGGTTGGTTGTTGACCAACAGAGAAAAGGGGAAGTGAACAGAAAATACGGCTTTTTCAAAAGAAAAGAAGAAAGGCATTTAAGTTTTTTTGTATTGCTTTCTTCTCTTATGAGATTTCGATAAGAGTGACGCCAGCTCGTCACTTTAATCCAGACAATAGCGACGAGGCGTTGCAATCAATGCCGCTTTCTTTGAATTAATTCATAGAGGCTTTCAGAAGTCCTGCCATCTCCAACCAAGCCTCAACCGTCTGATGTCGGAAGCTCCATGACTTTTGCACCGAGCTATTGAGTACTGAACTTGCTTCTATATGATAATTCAAGTGATCCGCCGAAAACGCTAGGAGTCCAATCAACAAAAAGTAAGTAGCCACGAGTCTGAGAATTGAGAAATGGTATAGATTTTTGAGCAGGAGCGAGCAGAGCGAGCTGTCTTTGGCACAATCTGTACTGTAGCCGGGAAAGCCTGTAAACAGGAGTCAAGCTGTTCACAAGCAGTGGTTATGAGCCGTATCTCGCATCTAAAGCCAATCCATTTACAAGTGAAATCTTGCCCAACTCCAACTACAAGGAAAGAAAGGGGTGAGGTGCTCATTCTGTATAAATTGGGTCTCTCGGAACCATGGGCGGCGAAAACTAGGATGGAATCATAGGTAAGGGATGACATAACTGGGGAGTAGGAATGGCAGATCCGTTTTTTTCCCAACATTATGAACTCTTCAACTTGTAGTCCACCAAGAGGCTAAATCCTCTCCTGAGTTCCGTCTGAGCCCAGGTTTGTAAACCAGCCATTCAATGGAAGACTTTGTCTTCTTATTTATGTTCCGCATTAGGGTCCTTCACCTTCAACGAGTGCTATTTCTGCCCTTGTCGGCCTAAGGACTGCGCCAATCTCGATGAAAGTCGAACCATGGAAACCATTTGAACAAGAGTAGCGGAACACTTTCCCTTCCTTTTACCGCTCTGTGGTACTGCTTGTTCGTGAATAAGAGAGAGCAGCATTTCTTTGGGCTTCGTACAGAAAATGCGAGCGTTGCGCTCAGACCAAATGTACCAAATCGCAGCAGCAAATACCAGTCTAGTAGCTGTGCCCTCAACTGACCAAACTTCAGAGATATGTTGAAGATAGTCTGTAGGTTGAGAATGCCCCTGAAGAGAGATTTTTCATTTTTGGGGAACCGATTCCGATTCTCTGTAACAGAGAACACAGTCGCAGTCGTAACCAAGGCCCAGTTTATAGTTTAGCAAGGAAGTCCTTCGTCTTTAATCGCCCTTAGATAGCCTGTGCACGCATGCATCGGCCGGGAACCAGATGTTTTTTCGGCCAGAATAAGGAGGTAGCAGGAGGAGTTAAGGCCTTGTAGGCTGACTGGATGGTGAAGAGGCCATTAGACGTAAGGGTCCAGATTCTTTCGTCGTTTGAAGGAAAAGAAAGATTCCAAGAATAGTGGAAGACCAAAAATCCGAGACAGTAGGAGCGCATCACCCAAGCTGAGATCAACAATCGCACGCCCCCCATATGTGTCAACTAATCTGACACTTGAAAGCCAGGTATCATACTAGAATTTAGTGATCGATCCATCACCAATGACATGTAAAATGAATAGCTTTGCTTTGGGGATCAGCTTGCATATATTCTTCCACACAGGAGAACAGCCAGTTGGAAGGAAATAGTCCCATATCGATTTGGATTTGATATATGACGCTTTGATCCAGTCGATCCATATGGAACTGGGGTTGTAGGCCAGCAGCCAAACTTGCTTGAGAAGGCAGGCTTCATTCCATCGCCTAAGGCTCTAGATGCCCAATCAACCCTCTTTTTTTGGTTGACAGATGGATGGTCTCCCAGCTAACTGTATGTATTGACCTGCGATCCCTAAGCTAAAGGAATTTTCGAAGCATTCTCTCAATAGCATCAATGCTTCTATAAGAGAGCAGAAAGGAGCACATCCTATTATCTAACTACGCTGTTTACGATGATCAGAGTCTATGTGGCCTATGCTTTCTGCTGCCCTTCCTATCTGGCGGAGCAAGACATTGTTCGGTTCTTTAGTAACCTTATCCACTCTAGGGCAAAATACTTTTTCAAAGCCCATAGACCAAAGGACTACCTTCAAGAAAAGCTAATTCTTTTTCTTTTGTATGAGAAGCGACTTCCTCCTCTAATAAAATGAAAACTATGCAAAGACGGATGCTTCAAAAGGGCCTAACTCTCCTAAGACTTAGGGTCATGTGATCGCTTAATTCGTCGATCATCTAGAGTCGATTTCCCCAGAATAAAGCGTATTTACAGAATGACTTCTGGTCCCTCTATTTTCTCGCATAACCAATGGTTGGTTAGGCTTTGCTGCAATTGCTATGTTTTATTTTCTTTTCTTTTTCCATGAGCTCCGGCTAATTTAGCAAATGTAGGACCAGAGGGGCCTATATAAATGAGAATGGAATTATTGGTAGACATCTTGATGAAGAAAAGTCGGCTTACCGTGCATCGACGTCAGCCGCAGGCTCCCGTCAGGATGGCAACCTGCACATGCGGGAGTCGCTAGGGTGCCCTTTTTTGGTCGGACTGAATCTCTCCCCACCTTTTCTGCCCGCGGTCTCAATCCCCCGTACTTTGCAAGACCGTGGTTCATCCTCTATCCGGCAGAGTGGCGCACCCATGGATGCAAGTGTGTCAGCAGGAAGTCTACTTTGAAAAAATGTCTCCGGGGTCACAATCCAGGCCAAAGGGGGGGCGTCCGTCTATCTATTACGTCCTCTTTCTTGCGCTTCTCCTTCTCCCTTGGCCATAGGACGTCCTCTTTTAGCTTTTCTTTGGCTAGTGCTGATGCTGATTCTGCAACAGTGTGAGTCCCTCCGGTAGGTTTACTTCCTCCTGGTGCCCCAGTAGGGCTACAAGTGGCTTTGCAACTTTCCGCGACTTAACTCATTTTCTCGTGTTCGGCTTAGCTGAGTAAGCGAAGGATCTATCTACACTTTGGCCCTCCGAAAATAGGTTGACTGGAGCGTGGTGCGATCGTAGCTCTCATTGTCGAAATGAAAAATGAGCAAAAGGCGAATGAATGTACGATCATTGCGTCTTGCCTTTTCGTCGAAGGGCATTTGCGGATAGTTAACCTTTCTTTCTAATTCTAATTGGGATAAGTATGCGCGGCAAGTGCTTCTCTCTTTTCCTTGAGATGCTTCCTGTGCGCTTCAGGGGTTCTCGAGTCCGGGAAAGGGGAAGGACAGAGAGGATACCATCTAAGAAGGACAGGGAGGAGACCGCCTCTAAGACTACTCTCCTGGATGAGAAAAACTACTCGAGGGCTCGAAGTGAATGAAGAATGATTGAGATGATAGCTAGGATGAACTTGAAAAGATCACAGCGCATTCTTTCAAAGAGAAGAAGCGATTCTAGCAAAGAGAAGAAAGTCTCAAAGAAGCCATTCGTAAACCTACAACTGACTTACTACTATCTTCTTAGAAGACAGACTGGGAGACAGAAGGGAGGCTCTATTCAACCATTCTAAAAAAGACTGGCTACCGTATAAGAAGAAAGAAGAGACTGCCTACTGCTTTGAAAGCGGCTTGGAAGGAAGGAAAGACTCCATAACCAAAAGGCAAAATATTCACCAAAGCTCTCAGTGTCAAGCGTTTTGAACTGTTGAGGACAGGAAATCGTACAGGCCCAGAAGCTCATAGGCCCACGGCGCCTATTGATAGAACGAGTGGCTAATTCCTTTGGTTGGATTATCATCCTTCCTCCCTGCCGGCTTCCCCGGAGCCATAGGTTGGTGACTTGTCCGTGCTAGTGGCTGCAATGGCCTCATCCTGGGCAACTAGTTCACAATTTGCTTTCTCCGCAGCCTCCTTTCTTTCTGCGGCCTGACTCGCCTTTCTCTCGGCTAAAGCTAGCTCTGTGATCTGCTCTCTTTGTTCAAGCGTTCTCCTCTCTCTGTTTAGGGTAAGCTCTCTTATTTCGACATAACCATAGTAAAAAGAGTGTTTTTTCTTGTCTGTAAGGCGAAGTGTCTTTTTTTCCTTAGCAGTCTTGCTTATGCTGAGTATACTAAGCGTGGTCTTTTTTTTGGCCTCAGCTTGACCTGAGGGGTAGCTAGATGAGTCGCAATAGTCCTGATTAGGAAACTAAAGCCTCGTTGTTAATTGACTCCCTACTGAAATTCAAGCTCGCCCTTACTCTTTCAGGCTAGACTTTCAGGCTATCGCTATTTAGCCTTTCGATTATACAACAAAGAAAGGTCGACCTTTGTTTACAGAGCGTAGATTCTCCCCAAAAACAACGTTTTTTGGTGTTAAGCATACGTTTTTTTCTCGATCGGCTGGGATCCCAGTCTTGCTATTAGTCTTTATCAAATTTCCAATTTGTTTCTCGCGCCTTACCTGGTTTTATCAAAACCACACCCCTCCATCTCAACCTCAGATGGTCCTCCAATGGTAGCCTAATCATCTGTAGTGAAATAAGCTCTGGAGGACGATCGCCTGGTTCAGCGTTTGTAAGTCGGTGGCCTTTGTTGCCTCATAGTGTTCCTACCTCTACCTCTTCCCCTGTTCCCACTGAAAGGATATGGGGTCGAGAGATCGAGGATCTTTTTTTGAGCAGCTCAATTTCTCGCTTTATAGCTTCATTCTCAGCAAAACATAATTCAATTCTCTGGTCTTCCTCAAGATCAGAAGAGGGAGTCTAACTTGTGACCACACAGGTTTTTTTCTGCAACTGGCATCCTTCAGTAGCTTCAACTTCTCTGGAAGAAGGATTAGGAACCTTCTCATGAATTAGAGGATTCTCGTAATCACTTAGACGGAGGCTTCTCACTATCCCCCTGAGATTTGGGAGCACTAGAATGCTAGATTTCGGGGCCCGTATGAGGAATTGAATATGTATAAACCCTTTTTCCAGATCTTTCAAACAAAAGAAGCAAGGTGAGGCGATCGAAATGAGGCTATGAATTCAATTTCTCTTCTTGACCCCACTTAAGGTCAAGCTTGACTGGAATTTCGTATTTGCTTTCTTGGGCCGCTGGAAGAGCTACCATAGCTGGAATTTAGGCACGAGTCAGAGTTCTACATCATTTTACCTTTTAAGTGACCCTTATTAGAGTTAGAGCTTGAAGCCTAAGACGAATAACTGGTATATTCCCTGTTAGATAGGAACTGATTTGATAAATACTGAGAACTCCTGCCTTAAAGATTACCCGAAAGGTCGATCCCGTAAAGCCTGACTCCTTGACCGAGGAAAGAGAACTGAAATGAAGTGGAATCCCGAATAGAAACTTTTGCATCCCCAATTGCCCTCTTTCTATTAGTAAAGTCGTGTTCCTGCTTTTCGCTACTCTAAGTAAGTGATTTCATGAGTTTTCTATATCTACATGGATCTCTCCGGATGTTGCTAGGTCCGGGGTGTGTTTTTTTCCCCTCCTCTTGGATTGCTGCCTGCTTCCCTAGTTCTTTGTTTGTTCTATCTTTCTTTCGTTGATTTCTGGTTTTCATAGTCTTAGAGACTATTCCGCGATCCTTAATACTTGAGTAAGTGACATCCCAGCCCGCATAAGACTACTGTAATGTAAAGAAAGAGAAGTGCGGAAGGGGCAGCATGGTAGGAAGATCCTATTTAAGGAATGGATTCGTTAACCAAGGGCTGAGCTCTCGGCTGAAGGATCCTTTTTTTTAGTAAACCTGCTACATCTCCTTACTTTTTATAGAAAGATATTTATGGACAAAGAAAATGAACTACAGGAGCTGCCTAAGACGGGTTCTCTTCCCCAAGGGGCTTTTGGGGGAAACCAAGCGAGTTTCATCCCGGCAAACAAACCAGCCAAGCCACCCCCGGAACTCGGTGAAAAAGGTCCCTATTTTCTATTTCAAAGAACTACTTATGATCTTTTACTCTCTATCTATTGTCTGACGTTCGGCATCTTTCTTTACGAGGAATTGCTAAGTAGGCGTACTGGTTGTCTCTTCTTGAAATGCATTCCCTTGGCTTCGGTGCCAGTTAGAAAGGAAGAAAAGCAATCTCCATGAGTACGAACGAGCAGGAACCAAATCCAGATGAATTTTTTATTTTACCTGAACTTAGGAGGCTCAGCACCTTCCACACTGGAGGATCAGAAAGAAATTGGAAACTTCAAACGGACGCCCTTATAAAAAAAAGAAAAAGGGAACAGGGTCTGCTCGGTGGTCTATAAAGAGAAAGTGTTCAGTCTACCGGAAAGTAAGATTTCTATCAAACCATGGGTTTCAAGCGTAACCCGCCCCACTACCAGAAAGAGGGGGTCTATTGAAGGAGGCGGAAGAACAGAAATTGATTTGTGAAGTTCTCATTCCAGTACTTATTGTTCCGAAAGGCTGGGAAGGAAGACGGAGATAGCGAGACTAAGCCAAGGGAAGGTTTAACGAGAGATACCAGTTCCTGGGCGGGTTAAGGAGTTACTAAGGGAAGGAGCTTAGAGGGGAAGGGGAGGTGGAGGGTTTAGTTTCCGATTGGGTTGGTGTGAAGTCAGCTGTACTAAATGCATTGGATGCCTTTCGTAACAACCTGTAAGGTAATGAGAACATTCGGATATCGTATCGGGAGCGTTCACCGGTAGTCCTCCCAGCGCCCTTATCATGCCAGCACCCTTCCCACCGAACTAAAGAGGTGGTCTTTCCAGCAGACATCAGATATGAATAAAGATATAGAGAATAGGTATCCCTGAAAGAGACGTAGTAACGGTTGATGCATCTCCAATATCTGTAAAATCTCGGTAGTTGCCTCCAATCGGAACATTAGCACTATTTCAAAAACCACTAAAGAAAAATCTCAGGAAGCGATCTCAGGCTATGCATGCTTCTTCCCAAAAGACATATTCCAATCTTATTAAGATTCTTTTTCTTTCCTTTACCCTTCTTGCCATATCAGGTGCCATTGATGGAGAGAAAATCCAGCTACTGAAAGAAATAAAGGGGCACGGCATTAGCTCTCATCTATAAGTTATAGAGCCCCGCCTGAAATGAAACCTGTCGGCTATGGGGAAATCCCTTTCTCCGCTATCTCCCAATCCGCTTTTTACCGGCTGGGACCTTTTATCCGAACCAACCCTAACGCCCTTCCTTGCTTGCAGAGAAGCATACCGAAAAAGTAGAGAAAATCAATGAAGAATCGGACTTTGTTAGATTAACAGGAATCTTTTATGAAAAAAGGAAAGAATCCCAGGCTCGAAAAGTGAACCCCATGGTCTGCCTGGCGTTCTGCCAGAACTAAAGGAAAAGCCTCTCTTACGTGCACAAAAAGAAGAATCCTAAATATGGAGGGGAGGGCCAACCTGTTACTCAGGTACTATACTAGGTTTTAAAATTTTCTAATACTTATAAGGTAAGAGAAAAGACCTGGTATGATGTTAAGGTAATACTACACCCAGGAAAGAGGTAGTATCGTTTTATAACTCGAAAAAATGATAAAACATTCAAAACTAGAAATTAATTAATCCAACCAGGGCTCTTAGTGTCGATCAAGAAAGCCACTCCTTTTAGCCGCCGACTTTCGTTCCAGAAAGCCTTTCCGTTTAGTCACTAATTCCACCTTTGCCCATGGGCACATGGAAGAAAAGACTTTCTCAGAAGCAGGGGAATCGGGGAGAAAAACGATAGAGGGACAGTCTTCTCAGTATTGCAGCATTGCAATGCCCCTAGCTACCCACACGAGACCCGCACCAACAGACGCGGGATCGGGCTAAGACGGAGCTGCAAGAGTAGCAAAAGCGGGAGCAGCAGCTGTCGGGATTTGATTCATAGAAAATTCATAGGCCGATTTTTGGGTTCTCTGACCCGAGGTCCTTCGGGCTCTTCGTGGTGCAAGCATACCCGAACGGCAGCTCTCTTTTTCATTTCTAACGGGTCTGGATTCGGATCCTGGACCTTGGGATCCACAGACGAGATACCATCCCTCCAGGGGCAAGCAGATCATCCTTACCGGCAACCCTGGTGGAAGAGTCCGATTAATCTATGTGGAAAATGAGATCTCCGATTTATTCTCCATAAAATAAGTATCTCGTTCAACTTTTTTTTAATCTAATCCCCTCTTTCTGTTCTAAATTCACTCCGAAGATTTCTATTAGTATAGGCTACGGACATATCATAGACCGTATGCATCCGACTAGAAAAGTATATGCCTTTCCTAGAAATAGCGGTAGAATACTCTTCTTAGTTAAGAAAGGGGCACCCCCGGTCTCTATTTCACACATTGGTACGATCTCTTTATCACATCTCCTTCTTCTGGAAATCTCAGGCATACTACTAATCGATTTTTTGACCATTCGTGATCGAGCACAACCTAGGAACTGTTGTACGCCTACATAACCTACCCCCCAGAACAAAGGACGAAGGTATCAGATCTATGTAGTTCTAGATCCCTTTTTGAAAACCAGTTCCTGTACTGAGCTCTACTTATATAGAGTAAAGTAATCTGGTTGGTTGAAAGGGCCCTCCTCACCTCTCCCCTTCCCCCTTATAATGGAAGAAAGGGGAGAGGTTAGCAGCTTCAGGATAACCCGAGCAGTGAAACAGAAGTAGGGTTCAGGCCAATCGATCCTATTTCGATTATACGGCTGGGTTCTAAAAAAAAAAAGGGCATTTGAGAAATCTAAATTCTGGTATTTCCATATAGAAGAAGAAATGAGAATTCTTACCATTCAAATTGGCCTTTTCAAAAATGGATATTTGAGATGAAATTGACAAATAGGCTTTGATCGGTCAACGAAATGCTCTGCTTTCAAGCCCGATAGGTCATTCTCTTTCTAGTTCAAAGCTGTTCAGGCATCCGAACAGGAGTTTAGTCAACTAAGTAAAGTATACCTTATCACTGCACGCTTTCGATGTCGCTTTCCTTCCACTATCTTCAGTGATGTGCAGCCTTATCCTTCTCTTGGGAGAGCAGCTTCACTTCTTGCTGCCTATGACCTTTGAACTGCTGGCGTCTGAGGTCGGAACTCTTTCTATTTCTTCTTCCCTGGCCTAACAATAATAAATCAAGGCTATGGCATGAAATTCGAGTAGGAGCAGCTTCGAACCTTGCCTCCTTCTTTGGCTTTCTTTGCCTTCAACTTCAAGCGGACATCAAAAAGAATCTCATCAGGTTAAAAAGGAGTACGCACGGGTGAGTCAAAAGGTTTGAATTTACAAGTCATGAAAGGAATCATAGGAGCTGGGACAACAGAGTTCCCTAGTTGAGGCATGTAGAGAACTGTCAATTAGTCCACATATCTTTTGAAGTGCGGATTGGTTGGAATGGAATCAAAAAGTGGTTGGATTGACTGTATGAAAACTCCATCTCAGGTGGCTTTCGATGCTGCGTTTAGGTGACACCCTGGGGTAGCAATTGCCCGGACTATGTAGTCATCTGTCGACTCCCCTTCGTTAAGGGAGAGAAAGTGAGACAGGGAATTTGATAAGACAGGCTTGGCGTCCTTCCTTTAGTAGCGCGTACTTGCTTTAGCGCTGAATTCTATCACTTGAATCCGATTCTTTCGCCGAATCTTCTTTTTACTGTTGATGGCCGTAAACCCCCATCGTGTCAAGCTTCAGGAACTTGAATTTCTTTGGTTTAGGCTCCATCAAATATATACGCAACCTCTGAGATAGAAGGAAGATCCATGTCACACAAAAGCGACGAGATAAAAGTGAATGCAAGCTTCCTACGTGGGATGGGTAACCCTGCGGCAATTGCTGGCAAAGAAAAATCTCTCCAGAATTCTCTGGAAAACTCTTATTCATTGATGGCCTTAAATCTTTCCTTTGAGAATGAGAAAGTCTCCAGGCGTGGAATCGTAGACCAAGGAAAAAAGTCAACGATGGGTTGAAGAACTTAGTTTCTTCACTCTGTCTGGGGCTAATCGCGAAGGACCGTGCTAGCCGAGCTAGCCCAAAGGCGGATTCTGCTTCTGCTTGAGCTACCTGAGTTGACGGCAGAAGAAGCAATCGGGAGGGAAGAGTCCAAGCTATTCATAAACGCTGACGCTTTGAGCTTCAGAAGATTCCTTTCCACCCAGTCATTGTGATTGAACTGTGAAAAAGAAAGTACGAAAGATCGGGCAATCTCCTATATCAAGGCTTGGAACGATCCCTATAGCCACTGCTTGCCTAACAACTGCTAACCTTTGAAATTCAATTGTTCTGCTCTACGCTGGCACAAGGGCGTGCGGAGGACTTGACCCATGCTACTTCCTTCGTAGAGTGTCCCTCCCCCGCTCCTATGTTCGATAGGCCGGGTGGCCCCTATACCGGTACAGTGGCTTGAGCTAATTCTTCCATTGACGTTAAGCTACGTCATCTTCAATGCCATCGGTTCTTCGGAGATTAACTCCTCCCGTGCCTTGGGACTTGGATCCTTCAACCTCGGATCTTGTACTTTTTCTCTTTTTCAACTAGAAAAGGGGCGGGTTCTGTTTTGATCGATCGTTGTTGTCCCTTGATCAATTGGGGGTGGGGGAGTTGCTTAGAAAAGAAAGCGCCTTAAAAGATAATGGTTAACTATGACCATGCACCTTGAAGACTAAAAATGAGATAGATCAAAAAGGGCTCACCCATAAACTCGGCACTCTCTTCTTTACTTTAATAGCTTACAACAAGTGAAAGAGATGGATATGGCAGTCACCCATAAAGCGTGTGGGAGTCCTTTGTACCAGTTAGGAAAATCAAAGTAGAAGCGTGAGCTTTCATAGACAAAGGCAAGTCAGATTCAGCCTTCATTTCCTTCTATGGGTCTTAGTGAGATAGATCCCATCAAGGTAGCAAAGGTAATAAATAAGACCTACAACAAGTGCTGGAAGCGCATAGGACCATCACGCGAGTTGGGAGTTCACTACAAGCGCATGAAGGAGGACCCTCTCGCCTCTCATAAAAGCAATAATAGAATCTCATAACAGATCATATCACACCAATGGGGAAGTAAGGAAGCGAAAGCTGGAAAAAAAAAAGAAATGAATGATAGGCCAGAGGGATGGGCTCATTCGACTAATCAGAGATCCCTGCCTGGTCCAATAGAAGAAAGCAGAGTCAAGGGGATAGGTACTTTGAACAGCTATCTATCCCGCATTCCACCAGCAAACCAGCCAGCAAGTACGCTCGAACCTCGTTCTATCAAAGCAGCTTGTAAACTCCTTGTGATGAGCTTGAAACTAGCTTAAAAAAGAGCATAGGCTAGGCAAGGAAGCTCTCCAACAACTCGATCATACTCGACGCCCTTTTCACGCTTAACATGGGAAAGAGATAGGGGTGGTAAATAAATATCGAGGGGAGGACAGTCATTCATGGAAATGAAATAGGATATGCTGTCAAACTTGGTTCCTCGCCAACTGGCACTCTCAATACTGGAAACTTGTTTAATACATTCTTGTCAAGGCCTTTTTTTCTTTTCGATTCCGTGTGAATTTCATTTCCAGTTGGAGTTGCTTTGCCCTTTGAGCCAGTGGGAGACATAAGAGAATCTCTTGCCTTCTATAAAAGCAGTGAATTTTCATTGCATTTTGAGAAAAAGTCCATCAAGTTCAAGTTCAGTCCTACGTTCCACCCTGCCGAGGGAAAGGGAAAAGAGGGAGTCCTATGACAGACGGTCTTTTATAAGGAAGTTTCTAAGGCGAAGGAGGCCTTCAAAGGAGTTGGAGAGCGTCGAAGTTATAATCTGACTATTCTTACCCTCGTTACGGTGTGACGGATAAATCCCAATATACTTTTGTCTCACAGTTCTTGTTCACCTGATAGTATACTCGTATCAGTAGTTGTCCCACGAAAGCCATATGAGTTGTGAATGAATAGTTTCATTCTTGGCGGCTCGTTCCCGTGGTTGCATTTCCTTTTTTTTTTCCTCGAATGACTGCTAGCAAGTCAATTGTGATAGAGCTCACAGACGCCAAACCGCCAGCGCTTTCAAAAGCATCAGTAGACGCAGAAAGAGATCCTAGGTGTCAAGGTTGCTATCGCTTGAAGCTTCCTATCGCCTGCTATCGACAGCCTGGAATGAAAGGGAGGGCACCGACTAGCCAACCAGAAATGCTGGACCAAAGAAAACTAATTACCTTAAAGCTACCCGTTTACTCTTCTTTCAGAGGTCGGCAAGAAAAGATCAGTTTAGGGTGCGGTGCCTATAAGGTAAGAGCTTACGGGGAAGGAGAGAAAAGGAAGGACCAGAGAAGTAAGAGCGTCTACAGCTTGAATCTATCTCTTTCGGGAGAAAGGGGCTCAAAAGTGAAGGTAGTCCGACCGAACTAGGTTGGGTTTGACGGCTGGTGGTATCATATATAAGATCAAGCTTGCATAAAGGAGTGAGATGTAACTAAGAGAGTCGCACCCTCTTTCTGCACACCTATAGAGTGAAATAAAGTTTAACTCACTAAAACGATAAACACTTCATAAGAATGAGTCAAACTTCATAAAGACCTCTGGGACAAGAGAATACAGCAGCCCCAATCATGCGTCTGAAGCCTTATGCTTGACACATGCGTAGCGGGTCTGTACTATCTACTAGTCTTTATCTTTAAGGAAAATCTTTCTTTTCGTAAGTCAGCAATGGTTTAATAATCCCATCTTTCAGAATTAACAAAGGATTGAGTCAATCTTTGTTCAGCATCCCCCTGTGACAATAAGATGCTCGAAAAGCACATTTACACACTTTTATAACGTGCGTTGAGCATGGTGAGCAAACGAAGAAGGTGAAGACCTATGCTTCTTTAGAAATCTAAATAATGGCTTTTCCTTTCCCGTCTCGATCTGTTCCCATGTCCGCTACAGAATCAAAGGTTGAAACTTCCAGGAAGAAACTCGCCATCCGTACTTTAATAGAATGGACTCCCCCTTCCCTAATGCGACATTGGCTGCAGGCTTGCTTTTTTGCCTAACAAAAGTAGCCCTTCTCTTCTTATCTTAACACCTGTCCTTGCGGAAACAAGTCACAGTCCCTTCTCGACCAGACGAAGGATGGCGAGCCCCAAAAACGAGTGGGAACGCTAGCTATATGCTTAACAGAAGCTCCACGTACGCTTTTGAACAGAATGCCCGCTATTCGTTCATCATTCAACTACGATAGAAGCTCGGGTTGATTGAGAGCAGAGAATAAAGACTATTACCTTCAATGGTATGACATAATATGAGGGAGTCATTCGTCGTAGTATCCTTACCAGCCCTTGACATATGAACTCAGGGTAGCCACAGTGAGAACCCATGACCTCTTTTATTTCGCTTTCTTCTTTCTCCAGTCTTGCTTGTTAGCGTCTAAAACATCATTGATGGACGTTTCACATGACAGAGTAGGTGAGTGAATGTGTTTATTCTACCTTCGAAAAACGCGACCAGTAAGTCAGCCGCATTAGCAGTTCGCGTTCAATCTTACTTTCAAGTAAAAAGACAGAGGTACGAGATTAACAACCAGACCAGTAGATTATGGTACTTACGAGTAAAGGTAGAAGGGAACTGGCCTAATTAACTAATTAATTAGGTCTAGGTAACGAATAAGTCTTGGGGTTTCAAACAGAGATTCCACAGAAAGAAAATCAAGATCAGGATCAACTACGACAGAAATAAAGCATTGGGTCGAACTCTTCTTTGGTGTAAAGGTAATAGCTATGAATAGCCATCGACTCCCGGGAAAGGGTATAAGAATGAGACCTATTTAGGGACATACAATGCATTACAGACGTATGATCATTACGCTTCAACCGGGTTACTCTATTCCACCTCGACGAAAGAAAAGAAATCAAAATACGACGACGCATGGCGATACATTTAGACAAAACTTCTACCCCGAGCACACGCAATGGAGCCATAGACAATCAAGTGAAATCCAATCCACGAAATTCGTCGATCTATGGACAGCGTCGTTGTGGTAAAGGCCGTAATGCCAGAGGAATCATTACCGCAAGGCATAGAGGGGGAGGTCATAAGCGTCTATACCGTAAAATCGATTTTCGACGGAATGAAAAAGACATATATGGTAGAATCGTAACCATAGAATACGATCCTAATCGAAATGCATACTAAAGTCTCTTACACTATGGGGATGGTGAGAAGAGATAGATTTGACATCCCAGAGGGGCGGAGATACCATTGTTTCTGGTACAGAAGTTCAACTCAAAATGGGGAATGCCCTACCTTTGACCGATATGCCCTTAGGCACAGCCATACATAACATAGAAAGAACAAAAGGAAAGGGTGGACAATTAGCTAGAGCAGCGGGTGCTGTAGCAAAACTGATTGCAAAAGAGGGGAAATCAGACGAAATTACTTTTTTGAAGTTAGGTGGGCGGCTTGACAGCTCGAAGCTTTGTATGTAATAGAGCATCAGCGAAGTATTTGAATAGCCTCTTGGCCTGCACGCTTACTGAAAGGGATTATAGATCTGCGAAGGCCGCCTTGTATATCCATTTTGATTTGTAACAATTCAATCAAATTCAAGATCATATCTCGAAGCCATCTACACGTCACAGACTTGCGGGGTACCGCAAAGCTCTAACCAGCCCCACCCTACCTCGTTGAAAGAAGATCTCATTCATCTGATGTTGAAACTGAGGCGTCAAAGGCGATGAAGTCAAGGTGACAGACGGATAGACAGCTTACTTAACCTTGATGAGTCGATGGGACTTACCAACCTCTTTGTTCCTCGTTTATGAAACTAGAAAATGAGAATATTATGACCTTAGACGACGGGTAAGCTTTCAATAGAGATTGGAACGAGCTACTTTGAATCCGTCAAGCCTTTTACATTTTTCCCGTACCCTTGAGGGCACGTAGGATAAAAAATTGCTTCATCACCCGAATCGTCACTACCTTCTGATCAAGAATGAATCCACGTATAAGCACGGGTTTGAAATATGATTTCATCTGTGATGACGGAACGAATCGACTGTTCTGACGATGGTTGGAGTTGACCCCCCTCTTTCGTCTTTCGATTTTCATATAGAAAGAAGTCTGGGCGAATACTTAGCACCCCTCCTACTTTGAATCCCGCTTTCTCTGCTGAGCCTATTGGTGTTGCATATCAATTTCCTTTCTTTCGATCTACTTCCTAAATGTACAGCAGGGAGAAGAGCTCGAGCAGCAGATTGGTGTCTTTGCCTCATGAACTTAGACTTCATTCATAAAGGCCTCCATCTTTAGACGCAGCGGTGGGAATTGGCACGTCAACAGAGAAGAATCAAGACCCTCACTCAGGCATTATCAACCTCTGTTGAGCCTTTCTAACTCCCCAAATAGTAGACAAAGATTACTCGACCGTAACGAAGGTCATAGCACTTTGAAGCCCCCCTTTCTCCCGTCATGATGAAGATCTTTCTTTCTTTTTTTCTGGATAAGCGCATAAACTCTTTTATGCGAGTGTAAGGTCACATGGTGGGTTATGTCCGATATGCGGATGACATGATTATAGCATTCCAAAGTGAGGTGGAGCTGGAGTGTCCTTTCGGAGATTTTTTACGAATATGAGGAAGGCTCTTCGTCACTTGAAGTTAGAGATGACCCTATGTGAGCTAACCCGGTGTGCCCAACGAAAGATCCGTGTCTTAGGCTTGGTCGTCGCAATAAGACGGCCCTGGAAAGAAATAAATAAGGGCTCAAAGAAAGCGTTGGAGGAAGAGGTTGACGCGTTAGTATTACATAAGCAAAATGGTGTTCTAAGGAAAAGAACTTGACCAACTTCAAGGATAGGTGAGGGATAATCGCCTTAAGTCTCTTTCCTGACCTACTCAATCGAAAGATGCTCACAATCGGATGCGTTTCTCTAAGTCCCTGCTTTGACTGTTCCTTATCTTAGGTCACGGTTTTTTTGGTTTCAATCCATACTTTCCCTTGCAAAGACAAAGACAAGATTTGTCCCACCCGCGGATCTGACCCCCTTGATCTTCCTCTATGATTCGCGCTTTAATAAGCTCACTCGTGCCATTTGACCTCGTCCTATAAGATTCATAAGCCGCTCGACGTCTCTTCTTTTCTTAACGCACAAGAGCAGATATGAACTCAGCAGAAAGAGCGGTAATTGCTCCAACAGCTTCTTCTTGGTTACACATGTCACCGCCCCTTTGAAGAAAAAGAAGGCATTCTTGCAAGGACCGCTTATTCCTATATTATTCCTAATAGACGGGCCGCGTCTAATCTCACGAAATCGAATTTTTTATTAAATATATAAAAGCATCCGAACTCGCATTCTAATGTGCTAGCGACCCCTCCTTGAAAGCGAAAAAGGTAAAGGCAGCAGCTCGGGAAGCTTCTGTCGTGCGTCTTCCTACTGAGTTCGAGTTCAGGTCTTGAACCTTAAAGTTCTTGCTCTTTCACTGATTACCAGCTTATGACACGCGGGTCACTAAGGCTCTACGCTTTTTGGGGCCGGGCCTGCCTTTCTTAGGTCTGATCATCGAAAGAAAGACGAAGGCATAGGCTAGGACTGATTCTGGGCAAATCGATCGTTTCTAAATAAGGATAAGGACTTTCTCTTCTTCTTATAGTTCAACATTCTACCTGCGTCAGAAAGCTTTCTCAATCTTCAATCTCAACAGATTCAACCTTCACTGGACCACGTCAAGCCTTTCCTCTACCACCAGCGACAACTAAGGCTTCACCCGAAATCGAGTTCTCGGTCTTACCTAGCCTAAAAGAGAATCGAATCCCTTAACCCGAATCAGAAAGGTAGTTCCTTTGGCGAGATTCTTCCCCACACCCGTTCGGTAGTCTACTGAAGTTACTTAACTCTTTCCCCTCCGATCCGTGGCTAGCTTTGCTTGCTTCCCCCTTCCTCTGGAAAGACCTTGATTCAAAGTAAAGGAATAAGAATAGCCGAATCGCTATCTCTGGAACCAAAGTCAGACTATGAAGACTTGACTAAAGTCCTAATGGTTTGACCTTGAAACCACCAACAGGTCCTATTCCGACAAGACTGAAAAAGGGCTCTCTCCGTCTCAGTTGGTCAGTACTAAGAACTAATTAGCCATTTCCAAGCTGCTCTTTCATAAGCTGTGATGGCTCTTTTGAATCAAAGGCATAGTCTATGTCATCTTCCTTTTTTTTGCCCAGGAGCATTCGACTTATCTTTTATGCCATTAGTCATACTCTGACGAAGCCTTAGGAGCAATGGAGTCTGGTGAGGTAGCTCTTGTCTCTTGGTCAGCTCTTTCCGCTCGAGTGAAAATGGGGCGAGATTTGCATTTGCCTTGGGTTCGCTTTCCGGGTGAGGTTGAATAAAAAAGTAAAGTAGGACAGCGGTGACCGCTTTAGGCTATAGTTCGTCACTTGCGGTCTAAAAAGAAGTAAGGAGCATACTCTAACTCGAAAAACGTGAGAGGAGCGAACCCTAAGCTAAAGCGCTTTGACGTTTGAGAGATGGAAATGCCTAATCAAGTAGCCAAGAATAAGATAGTCCGTCGCCCTTAAAGAAGTCAAAGGCGACAGCCCTAAAAAAGAAATGGCCAAGGCAAGCCCGCCTGATAGGCCCAACCCCCTGCAAGCAACGGAGAGGGCTCGACCGCCCAGAGAGAACCCCACCGAAGCTATTATGACTATGCACCTGAAGCCGCTCTATCTATATAATAGAAAGGTACATCTCGAGGGACGGTGGGTGTCTTGGGTATTGGTCGATGGCGAGGCCGCAGTTAACACTTGCCATGGTCCGTTCTGAACCGACTCGGGAAGAACAAAGATGATTTGCTGCCCTTATGCATCATAAATTGAACAGGAGGAATCTCTAAAACAATGGGGGTATTCCCAGCAGACATGACAGTTGGCAGCAAAAGCATTCTTCGTGGTAAAGGCCACTGCCAGCTACTTCGTGAAGGTAGGGAGAGACTGGATCCACGCTTGGATGGTAGTCCCATCATCCTTGCACCAACTCTTGGTGTTTTGGAATGGAAACGATGCTGAAATCATCTGGGCAGATGAGGAGCCACTCATTGTTAAGGTGCACGCCCAGGAGGCATTCTTGTACCAAGAGAATGTGGGCCCCGTACGTTTTTTGGGACAGAGCGTTTATGGTCAACCTAATAATGTGACTTAGGACAAGAAGAAGATAGACGAAGGCATGCGTCATATATGGCTCGACCTCGTCAGGCCAAGCTCTTTAAGGCCGGCAAGGTTCATCCCCGATCCTCAAACCACGAATAGATCAAGCCCCTGAAAGCACCAACAGAAGGGTCATGGCCTACAAGGCTTTGACCAAGAAACTCAAGATATACGTTAACGAAAGACAAATGGCAATCCTAAAATGGATTGGCCAGGTGGAAATTTCAATAAAAACAGATACATCCAAGGAGGTAACCCAGATCAAAGAACTTGAACCTGCGCCGGCAAAGCTTGATGACAGCCTGGCTCCGGTCCAAAACCCGCTGGAGGAGGACTCTTCTGAAGCTGTCAAAAGTGCTTACTCATGGTCTATCGTGCAGTTGATGATATCATTCTGGACTAGTTTCCAGGCATACGCCAACCATACATACCGCTTTCTCGTTCAGGAATTTATGAAGATTAATGTTCTCTCGCTCCTAGCTCGCGGAGCTACATACCGGAAAAAGAAAAAAAAAGAAAGAAGTAATTAGCATATCTACGATGAAAGGAAAACCCATCTCGTCAAGTCAGTTCAGTGATCCGAAGGTAGGCAACTCTCAATGGTCACTCTGTCTGACGAAGCCAACCCATTGGAATGCTTGACTTTGACTCTGTTACTCTTTTACTTTTTTAGGAGGGGGCAACCACTGTGACGCTTAGTTTGCTTTGATCCTCTCCCTACTCTAACTGGGCATTTCGTTAGGTGAGTCCGGTTGGTATGTTATTTAAGGAAGAACTGGTTATTTCTTTCTAGTTATAGAGAAAGGACAAAGACCGTTGATCTCATTAGACTTTCCCTTCTGTACCGGATTGGATGCGTCCGTTGAGGGACAAGGATGACGCAGAGAACTTGAACAAGAAAGCATTCCGTAGTAACGATCTAATAAGTGGGAGGTGCGGTGGCGATAAAGCGTCGAGTTAGATTATTATATAGGAAATAAGAAGTTACCCGGTAATTAACCTGCAGATCTGATCGGATCAATTCAAAACGGTAAACGCTTTCCTGACTACTTACTCCATCCACGGGCAGAATGGGCTGAAATTGCTATTGAATGAGCTGTTGGCATATCTTGTGCACTCATAAGCTATTTTGATAGCCCAAAAAAATCCATTATAAAGCTCTGCTTTTCTTCTCACTTTCTCGATGGGAAGAATAGGTGACGGCTCACTATCCAAGCTCACTCGTAAATTGGGCTGCAGTTATTCCTTTGCTTAGACTTATAATCAATATCGTAGCGTAGAGTAATCAAAGAAAAGAAGTAGAAGTCAGACAAGATTTTACGCAGATTATTCAATCCGTTGATTGAATGTCTATCACTTTAACATCCGTCACAGTTTGAACTGTTGTTTCATACCAATCTCGTCTAAGTGTATTTCCCCTTAATCTTCAAATCCCATCTCTCGAGAAGAAGAAGAAGAGTTGAGTTGGTCTCTCAACAATAAAAAAAAAGAAGAAAAAAAGCAAAGGTAATGCTAACTCTTGGAGCATGCTCCGCTCTTCCTTGGTTGCGACTTTGGCATCTGGCGCTGTTGCTGGTATCCACCGCTTCTGTGGTTTCCAGCGCCACTCCCGTGCAGGTTGTCGCCTTTCTTGGAGGATTTCCCTTAATTATTCAACTGTCATTTTCCTCTTTCCTTCTTACCTGAACCTGAAGACGATAACATGGCCTGGTCTCGTGATGACGGCCCCACGTCACTTCGTAGCCGAATCCCTCTCATTCTCAGCAGATTTTCCTCATTCGTATACATATTGAAAACGAGCGACAGGGATGCTGGAACGTGCTTGAATTGAAGCAAAGCACGCACATTGTCGTGTTCAGGCCTGACTCTGTTGAGGATGATGCGTACTCTCTTGGCCTATGAATACTTGCTTTCTCCGCCCAGCTGCTCACACTGAAAGCACAGCTCCTTTACTCCCCCGAAGTCTGCTTCGATTGACATGACATATTGCCTTTTGACTACGCTTCCTAGCCGCTTCTCTAATAGCGACAGCTTCGTTATCAATCGCCTGATTGAACAAGATTGCCAGCGCATTCCATGCCTGACTCGGCGATTTCGCGTCCTTGATATGACTGATCATCTCCTTCGTCACGGTCCTCTTTAGGACGTATAAGGCTCTCTCAGCCTTCTGGTTCCACGCGCTAGTCTCAAATCTGGCTTTCTGGGTGAGACAGTTTATGTGCCACCCGTGACTTCCCCACAAATCATGCACCTTCAGATAGGACGTTGTGCATGTCGACCAATACGAATACTTGGTCGAGTTCAGCTTTTCGCCAACCAGGTTAGAGATTGACACATCTGCCATGGCTCTCAACCGGCTACTAAGCACTGAAGGAAAGAGCAAGACTAGTCCTTCGTACGTTAGTTCTGACAAAAAGCCCCGATATGGGCCTGACTTTGTTGACGTCACTTCACGCTCCCGGCACTGTCACAACAGCACTCCTTGCTGAAGTAGCTGACGTATATGGTCAGATGAATGAACCACCGGGAGCTCGTTTGAGAGTTGGTTTGACTGCCTTGCTTTCTCGACCCCATGCCCTACATCATTAATGGTGCTAAATCACTTCCTTGCCTTACCCAGCGTCGAAGGAAAGTTCAAAGTCTCAGCGTCTTCCTTCCTATTTTTCTATTATAAGGGCAAAGAAGGCGGAAAACACTCGGGGAGAGACTAAACCAAAGAAATAGGAATAGTGAATGCCCCGGGAGACACGCACGGTACTTACCGGTGCTATCGGGCCTCGGGGATAAGAAGACGTCTACGAGAAGAGATAGGGAAATGCCGGTCTAAGCGACGATGGCAGAATACGAGATAGAAAAAGTGCGGCTTGAATAGACTTTTTTTCTCCTTTGGGTAGATTACTGGTTCTGCGGGGCGGATGAAAGGTACTCAAAATCCTTCAGGGCTATCCTCTCAATCGCCGAGGGCTCGCTACAGATCCCCTCCGTCCGGTCAAGCAACTCAAACAAGAACAACTCATATGAATCCGCTCTCGTCTCCTGTCTCTCTTCTAACTCAAGAACTCAGAAAGCCTTTAACTCAAACAAAATTCAAGATCCACTGAAGGGTCTGGTTTGAATTAGCATAAAGTGATGTCCGAAATCCCTGGTGTCGACTCTTTCCTGGAGTAGCTTTGTGCCGCAAAACCTCTTCTCTGACGTTAGTCCTGCCTATGGGGTCGAACTGGATGACTGGAGGAAGTGAAGTGCGAAAGATCCCTTTCCATATGAGTTAGCGGGGCACCTTCCGAAGATATGCGCACTACGGACTTTACGGCTTGACGGCTGTAAGTCGGATGGTGGGCCCTTGCCACCAAGAGAGGAGCGTAGCAGCTCGAGTGACAACGAGAGGAGCGAAAGAAGCCTAGGGTTCTTTCTTTTTATTAGTTACAGTTCTCTCTATTTCCCCTTTCACTTATAACCTGACTTAACTAGATAGAGCTTATACCTGACCCTAGCTTCGCTAACCTTTCATAGTGGCTTTTCTGACTTTACTGGCTTGCAACTAAAAAGACTACCGGATCTGCTTAATTAAGGGATTGAAAAGACTTAGAAAGAGGATTCTTCTATTCTGACTTATTCTTACTTCCTTTCTTAACTAGATCCCCGGTAACTTAATAGAAATAATCAAATAGGAAATAGTAGGATTCTTCTAAGAATCTTACTTTGACTTCATATACGGCTTTACATTCATTATCTCCAGGTAAAGAAAGAGAAGAAGGAACTGACGGCTAGGATATACTGCTTAAGGCTTTCAATAAATACATTCATTAGCTCGTGGAACAGAAACTGAATCACGAAAGAATAATAGTAACCTGCTTTATCCGGCTCCTTAGAAACCTTTCTTATCTTAAGATATTTCCGGCTGAAGCATCTTACTTCCATAACTTCCTCTTTTTCCTCCAACTGCTACCTTTTACTCTGTCAGCAAGAGGGGAATAAGAAGATCCTGGGAAGAGGATGAGAAAGGCAGAGAATTTGAAGTTATTCACTGGGATAAGGAAGTTCTTCTATGGGAGTTGTGCCGTTAGGCCCATTCTCAAAGTCTTTTTTCTTATGTTAATTCCCGGATAAAGTGAAATAGTAAGAAGGGCGGGCCTGGTATCAAAATCTTACTTGCTGCCAGATTTGATGAAGTAAGGGATTGTCTCATTCAATAGAAACTACAAATAGAAAGAGTAATCTCTGCCTCTCTCTTTGTAAGGAAAGGCGTGTAACTAAAGAGACAGACTTATTTCCTAATAAATAGGCATTTCATTTAGTTTAGTATTAAACGGTCGGTAATGCACAAAAATAGAAAGACTAATCTACGCATAAATAGGAATTTCTCTTTCTATTACCGATTGCAACTATAGAGTCCTTGACTTCTGATTCCTTAACTTCTATAATATGGCTTACAGGTCAACTAAAGTAAATACTGACTACAAGGGAGTCTGGGAAAAGTAACTAGATCTCCCTACATAAGACGATCAACAAAACCGCTTTCTCCATCGAGAAATGAAACTTCCTCTCCTTGACAGTAGAGTACTTCGTTCCTCTCACTTACGCTATTTCTAGTCTGAAGTTTCCTCCAGACAGCAAAGAAGAGGTCATATCATATTTCTGAGGCCCTGTAACTCAAGACAAAGAAAGACAGCTTACAAAGTAGAAACCTTTCTTATTATCTTTCTGCTAAGGCTTCTTCCTTAGAAGGATCAGATTCTATGGGATAAGTAGCTCCGCACCCTAGGGTTAGCCGGGAGTTGGGGCCGTTAGGCCAACCTCAAAGTTGTTTTCTTCTTTCTTACCCTCTTCCTTTCTTGGTAAGGAAAGGATTGATTTCATACTTTCCCTAACTTCATGCCTTAGGAAAGGATTGAGACTAAGCCCAGGTAAACTGATTCTATTCAACAGCATTTCCTCTAGCGGAAAAAGCGGATAAAGTAAGGGCTTGTACAAAAAAATCGAAATAGAAATCGGAAACTTCCATTCTGACTTCCCGGCCTAAGGATCTTACCCCCGTAACTACTTATAAGCCAACTAGACTTTATCATCTATAGCTTGAAGCTAACCTTTGCTAGTGGCTTGCATTTCATCCAAAACTTTCTCCTTCGTTGAAAGGGCTTTACCATAATCTAAATACTAATCGGAAACTGCATTTCATGCTTTAAACTACCTTATCAGATGAAGTAAGGGCTAATAAGATAAAGAAATTGGATTAATAGGAATCTAAGCCTTATCATTCAAAGGCTTCCGCCTTTACTTCTTACAGGTCGACGAAAAGAAAGACTGAAATGGAGGAAGTCTTGGAACACTTTCAATATCTATCTTTGCACTCTCGGGAATCACGATGCAAGTTCTGCGACCTCGCACAAGGGACTTATCGACTACAGGATTGAGATCGAAACTTACGTCATTGAATGTCTGAAGTCAATTGGCGCCTACTGCAGGATAAGATTTGATTCTAAGGCTTTTACTACGAAGTAGCGGAATCTATAGTCAGTTCCCGGGGAATATAAGGGCATAGTAATAGAATCACAGGGCTTCCTTACTTGCTTCTACTTCTAGTTAGGCAGCTGAATTAAAAAAAGAGCTCTAAAGTGTAATCCAGCACGGCTAGTATTGAAATAGAAAGAGTTAACCTGCTTTCTCAATCTAAAAATGAAAGAGTAAAGATTAGCTGCTAAAGGATAATCTTCCTACGGCTTATCTTTACTACCAGATCAGTTGAAGGAGGGTAAATGAAAGACTTTCTTCACTTCCTTGCTGTTAGGCTGAAGAAGGGATTGTACAAAAAGAGTAAGAAATGAATGTAATCTTTTACTTCATTTAAGGCTTACTGGAACCTTTAGAAGTAAGTAAATACTGACTAGAAGGAAGCCCTGGAACAGAGTAACAATCTCTTTCCCGTGTAACTAAGGATGCTTTTTAGGCTAGTCTTTCTGCTTTCGTAGTGCTAATCCTTATTAATAGTAAACTCAAGGAACTCGGAATCTCCAACTTCTGACTTACGTTCTTATCCGCTTTTGCACTAAAATAGAATGAAAAGTTTTCTCCGATCAATCTCCTCAAGCTATATATCTTCTCTCTTCCTGACCAATGGGATTGGGCACGAACGGTATATAATGCCTTGCTTCTGTGCGTTAAGGACTTTACTCTCAGTGCTTTAGGGCTGTAACAAGCTAGTCTGTATACCAGGGTGTGTGAATTCTAACTAAACTTCTACTTATCTCCTCTTGCTTTCAGTCTTTACTTAACTCGAGCCATAAGCTATAGAATGAACTAAGGCACTTATTTCTTTGTTGACATGATGTCTTTCTTCCTCTCTGTCTGTAGGAAAGTGAAGACAAGAAAGAACATCTATATAACATATATAAAAGAAGATCAAGACTGTAGTAGGCTATAGGGAAAGGAGTAGCAGGGAATCTTCCCCTCTCAGATCTGACTAGTCCTCTTTAGTGTCAAACCGTCTTTTCTTTATTCATATGGTAGATTAGCCTCCAAAAGGCCTATAGCGCCCAAGAGAAAGCGGAGATTAATAGTTTGCATGACTTAGGAATTCCGGATATCAGGAATTAGGGACTACATATAACAACCGTAAAGAAGGCAAAAAAAAGTAAAGCTACAGCTCTGATCTTAGCCCAAACCCTGGGTCCCGCGGCCTCTCATCCAACACCTGGGAAGATAAGAAGCTACTGATGGATGAGGCAAAGCCTTCTAATCTTCTCTTATCCATTATCCGTGAACTCACTATTGAAGATTCCACTTCTGAGGAAAAGCCATTGTTGCAGGTAAAAAGATCCTCTCTCCCTTTCTATTGCTCCATGGGAACATACTGAGTTACGAAAGCGTCATTGAAGTCATAGCCAGGAGACCTGCTAGCTTACTCTAACTATTTGTGTGAAAGCAGCCTTTCCTTAGTATGGATTATGAGGAGATTCATCTATCAACTCTATTAGGGTTAACTAGTTCCCGGGGAGTTAGGACTTAGTGCTTGAGTAGAGGATTTCTATTTAGATCTTGATGCATTAATTACAGTCTGTTTTCAGATATCTTAGGGCAACTGAACCCAGAAGAGAAGTATGGATTTTGCTGCCTTACAGTCCGATTGAGATCTTAACGCAAGTCAGGATTTCATTTTAGCTTCCTCAATCTCTCCGACCGGAGAAGATGCAAAGAACTCTAACTTAGAAAGCGGAGGTAACGCATTCTCTTCTAATGCAAGCCGTGCTTAGACAGATCTGGAAGCAAGCCAGTCAGATTCATTCTCTTTTGATAGACGCCCTAAAAGATTGAGAACCCGAGCTAGTAGTAAGATTTAGTTTCCAAAGGAAGAGTTGGAGATTCCGTAAATCAGTCTCTTCAATTCCCAAACCCTTAGATTCAATTACCATTCTATTGTTGCCCATTCCCTCAGATCTGGGAGGAAAGTCAAGTAAGAAATGCAACTGGCTAAGGATAGCTGCAAGCGTCAGATGCTAAAGTCGTTTATTTAGTTCCAGGGGACGTAGTATTAAGATCAGTCGGAGATTTCTATTGATATTGTTCTTGTTCAAGCCCGACGGCCTAAGATTCAGTCTAATGCCATGTAAGGAAATTTCACTAGGTCAGGTTAGAAAGTCTATTAGGCTTAAGTTAGCCCGGCTATAGTTAGGAAAGCAAGAAAGAAGTCATATTTAGTGTTACTGCGAAATCCAGTAGAGGCAAAGCCAATTGAAGATTTTCTTTATTAGGAAGTTGCAGCCATAGAATAGAATCTTCACCCGGCTGAGGTAGCAGCAGTTTCAGAGTTCGTTACACGTCCGGATTTCAGTCTTTATATTATGATTTTGTTACGGGGGCCTCCAAAGAGAATCTCAATCTGAGGCAATGCCTTAAAATAGAATGGAATCTTCCACTTTAGCTGCGAACTGATTTTTCTAGGGGAAAGCATCATCTCTTAATGCCTTAGTGCCCGCTCAGTGAACTACTATAGCAGCAAGAGCTGCAGCCTCTGATTCAGTTTCAAGCTCGGGATTCTCTTATTCTTCAACAGCCCTGGGAAAGTCGTGACGTAAGTTGCAGTAGAAGAGGAAGTAGCTACTTTAGCTGCTAACAGACCAAGATAAGCCTCCAAAAGGAGAAGATGAAAGAAAAAGGGCATTTATTCGCATCCATCATTTTGAGGTAGAATCACTCACTTTACATTCGAAACGGTTCGACTAAAAGACAGAGAGGTGGGCATTTGAAGCACTTTTGTAAAGATAAGGAAAATGGCATCTCATTCTTCTTATTGACTTTACTACCAGAAAAATAGAGGAGTGAAGTGGGTCATGAACGAAATAAGATTAGTTGCTTGCTTGCTTTCAACTCATTCTAAGGTCAGGCTTTCCAGAACTAGGAATCGTAAACTAAATAGAAAGAGGAGGTTTTCAACTAATGAGATCGCAGTTTCAACCTTTCAGTAGAGCTCAAACCTCTCCTTGGCAGTTGCTTCGTTCCTCTCCCGGTGGTCTTTTCACGTAGTACCTCTCCTTTTTTTCTTTTTCTCTAATGCGTTTACTGCAGCTTTCATGTTATTGTCCGTGCACACTGCGCAGAAGGTCCCTGGCCGTTCTCTTATATACGATGATACCACCAGACGCTCCTTGGGATCAGAAGGCTCGAGAGACCTGTGCGTGCTACTGCTCGTCGGCTTTCAATAATGAATTGGATGGCATGCTTTCGACGTGCTGTGATGAGAGGTGCCTTAGCCTAAATCCCGTCCTTTTGAGTTGTAAGCAATGTCCCTTCGCAAAGTGAAAGTGATTTTACTTTTCTATATAATATATTATAATGTACGGGCTTCTTGTAGTTTAGGGGAGAGGGAGAGTCAGGAATTCTTAGCCTGGATTAAATGACTGAACGAAGTGAATACCTTATTCTTATTCAATGATTTTCCTAGAACCATCAGATCTGCTGAGATGCCGATAACACCTACTGAGATGAGAGTCGTTGGCCTAGAAGGATCCTTGCTTGGTCCAGGATGGATTTTTTTACCCGTAATCGCAACAACCCAATTGCAAGAGCGGAGCTCTACCAACTGAGCTATATCCCCCCCTTCCAAGCTGAGTGGCAGGCGGCCTCGACGAAGAAAAACATCCTTTTTTTATTCTTCGGCCTCTGTTTCTCCGCGCAACGCAAAGGGAAGTCGTCCGTAAGGGATAAGCGTTTAGGGGAAGCCGGCTATTTCGGTAAGCGAGTAGTCCGTTATGGACCCCACTTTTTTGTTCTTGACCCTTTCCGGCTGTGTGAGTAAAGATCTCCCTTAGTCCTCCAAAGGAGCAAGTGAAGTTACTGCAGAATTGCTTAGACTAGCTTGACTGAACTAGCTGGACTTAGCAGATTGACCCCCTGTTGCTTTGTCTGCCTCCCCTGTTTACCCCCATATCCCCGCTGCGTGGGCGTTCCTGTAGAAAGGAAGTAAACGACAACAAAAGCCACTCAAAAACTATGACGGCGACATTCCACGCACAACTCGCATTGAAGACTGCCCACACGAGAAAGGAGCGACTTGCCAGGCTCGAACTGGCTGCAAATCTTTCGATTTTCCTTTCCGTCAAGAGGAGTCGCTTTGGTAACGCAGTTCGGATAACTCAAACTAAACCTCCCCTACATCTGCGGGTCATTAGACCATCCCTACCTGCACAAACAAAGTCAAGCGGCATACCCACTCTTCTTTCCCCTGCTCCATGCATTTCTTAAATAAACAACAATAATAATCAATCAATAAAAGGGTATAATGCTTCCCGAAGATACTTAGAGGCGGCACCACGGTATTGTAGATCGTGAGCTACTTCGTTTAAGAAGAGCTCTTTGTTCGCCTCGCGTTGGGCGAGGACATCACTACTAACCAGATGCCGATTCCCGAGCTCGTGACGAAAGTTCTCGAAGGCGGTTTTAGGGCACGGAATCCCACACAATTTGAGCACGTCTGCATTTTCAAATAGGTGGAACATTTGGCCATAGAGGGTTGTTTTGAGAGTGGAGATCCGCAGATCGGACGCGTGCCTCTCCAGCATGGAATTAGATTCCCACGAAAACCTCGCCGACGCCAAGTGCTCAGTTATAACCTCTTTTTCGTTTCTATAGTTTAGTTTACGTGTCAAAAGTAGCCAATCGAGAATGCTGCTAGCCCAGTCCGGCCTCCAACCCTAGCCCGGCCAGCCTAGTCCTTTCCGTCTTCCACTAGAAATAGCGTAAAGAAGTCGCGTACTTGCTTGCCGAAAGTAGCGAAGTGAGCTGGAATCTCGACCTGTGAGAGGCGGCAAAGGAGGACGTGGTCGTGGGGGCATGAATATATCGTCGGGTTTGAACTCGTCAAGGGTTACGCCTGGGAAAGATCTTCACCATGAAGAGGAGCAGCGTTTAGATGCTGGGAATTTTAAGACGGGTGATAGTAATGGTCTGGTTGGCAGCAGCAAGACCATCACTGCCTCCAAATCGAAAAAAAGATTGCTTCCTTACCTCTTTAGGTAATTTTTGTATATATTGTTTTGTTTTCCATGAAGATTATTTTGTGGAATATTCGTGGTGCCGCCAAAGAAAGTGCTCGTCGGCATGTCCGAGATATTATCAGTCTTCATGATCCGTGGATTCTTGTTATTATGGAACCTCGAATCAGTGGTAGTCATGCGTCTGACTTTATTCGAAGGGTTTCTCACACTCAAGGGTGGAAGCAACAGGGTTAGATGGGGGTCTTCGGGTTCTCTGGAGGGGGGACAAAGTTTCCTTAGAAGTACTCTCAAATGGGAAGTAATAAATTTGCTTGTTCGTCAAACTTACGAAGCTCCTTGGTTATTGTCTACGATCTATGCCAGTACGGATGTGAAACAAAGGGAAAGTCTTTGGGAGGCGCGCTGCACGACAACACAACTATCCTTGGCTCGTTGCGGGGGATTTGAATCTTTTGGGAAAAGAAGAGGATAAAGTGGGTGGGACTTGTAGTGGGCATGGCAGGATTCGTCGCTTCACTCAATGGATGGATGCTTGTAATTTGGTTGATTTGGGTTGCATGGGAGCTCGATTCACGTGGTCAAACTCTTGGGATACAGGGAGAAGAATTATGGAACGTCTTGACCGGGCACATGCAAATCCGGCTTGGAGAATGCAATTTCCAAATGCAGTGGTCCATAACTTGCCACGTCGCTGCTCGGATCATCGTACTATTTTGATAAGCAATATAGCCGTGGGGAATGCGTTTCGAGGGAGGTCTTGTTTCAAATTTGAGGCGGCTTGGATGGCTCATAAAGATTTTGACTCCTTTTTGCGAAGCAATTGGTGTATTAACAATGATATTCGTATGAATATACATCATATCCGAGATAAACTTGGGACTTTACAGACTTCGGTTTTTGGCAACATAAAGCAAAAAAAGAAAAGAATTCAGGCTCGTTTGGCCGGAATTCAGCGGGAGATGGAAAAGGGTTATAACGGCTATCTTTACCACCTTGAGAGGAAACTCCGGGGCGAGTTTGAGGATATTCTTAGACAAGAAGAGATTTATTGGATGCAACGTTATAAGGGACAGTTTATCGTGGAGGGCGAGAGAAACACGAGATACTACCACCAAGCCGCTACTTTCCGAAAGGGTAAGAATAAAATGGGAAATCTTGTTAGAGATGATGGTTCAATCATGGATGACATTGGTGAAGTTCAAGCTCATGTTCAGGAGCATTTCAAACAACTTTTCTGTGCTACCGATATGTATATGGGTTTGCCCATTAACATCCCTGCAGGACCGAGGCTAAATGATGATGACTATCACACTCTTGCTCTGCCAATTTAAGATGAGGAGGTCCGACATGCTTTTTTTCAGATGGGGAGTTTAAAAGCACCGGGGCCGGCCCCCAATTTTCTTCCAAAAAAACTGGGATATTGTGGGACATGGCATGTGTGATTTGGTGAAGACGGCTGTGTGTACGGGTCATTTACCGGACAATATTAACCATACCCTTATCCGTCTCGTCCCGAAGATTGATAATCCGGAGCGAAGGATTTTAGACCGATCAGTTTGCTTAATGTGACTCTGAAAACTATCACTAGGGTGATTGTCAATAGGCTACGGCCTATCTTGGACAGTGTGATTGATGAGACACAGGGAAGTTTTCTCCCGGGTAGGGGGACTCATGGGAACATCCTACTAGTTCAGGAGATTATTCATTCTTTTTGTAAGAAAAAGGTACGTAAAGGTTATTTATATCTTAACTTAACTTGGAAAGGAACTATGGCCATAAAGATTGATCTTTCAAAGGGACAGGCTCCGCTGGGATTTCATTAAGGACACGTTGGAACAACTTCATATTCCTTCGAATTGGGTGTCTCTTATTATGCATGTGATTTCGTCGGCTTCAATGAGTATTATTTGGGATGATGATATTATGGAGCCTTTCACGCCATCCCATGTCGACAAGGGGATTCTTTAAGTCCGTATATCTTCATTTTGTGTATCGAGCGCCTTTCTCGTATGGTACAGTCTGCAGTTGACTCCGGATGTTGGCAGTTAAACCTTGCCGAGGAGGGCCTTCTATCTCACATGTTTTCTTTGCGGATGATCTCTTTTTTTTCGCAACGGCTACACACCATCAGATGGTGGTCGTTATGGAGATATTGGAAAAATTTGGAATTGCTTCTGGTTAAGGGAGAAATCCTTATTGTTTTGCTCTAAGCCCACCTGACATTACTCATGCTTTGTCCACATACAGCAACATTCCTGTTACAGAGGATATGGGCACTTACCTTGGTATTCCGCTGGTTCATGGCCGTATCAAGAAGGCCTTAAAAGATAAGCTCCTTAATAAAATGCAAAGGAAGCTAGGATCCTGGAAGGCTAAAACGTTATCGCTTCCGGGAAGGGTGACTCTCGCTAAATCGGTTTTGCAAGCTATGCCAAATTACTATATGCAATCCATGTCGCTACCTATGTCGGTTTGTGAGAATTTGGACCGTATTGTTCGCCGTTTCATTTGGGGTGGAGATTGAAATACAAGGAAAACAGCGTGGGTCTCTTGGAAGCAAATGTGCAAACCGAAATCCGAAGGGGGTGTGGGAATGAGGCCAGCTCGAGTGGTTAATGGAGCAGCCTTGGGAAAGCTTGGTTGGTGTATTATTCGGGATAAGCAGCAGCTTTGGGCTTCGTTCGGGCAAAGTACCTAAAGAATAAGGATCCGTTGAGGGATAAAATAGCTCGACGAAAGGAAGAGGGATGAGCTCGGAAATAATGGATTGTTTTCCGCAGTGTTAAAAGGGGTATCGAGATTGCTCGTAGGGACTGTCGTTGGTCGATTGGTAATGGTATGAACACTTTTTTCTGGGGTGATAAATGGCAGACCAACCACTGTTAAGTTATGCAGTAAACGAGCCTACCGAAGACGAACTGCAGCTCCGGGTGTCTGACTATATTGATGATAATGGCGGCTGGAAGTGGGCTACTTTTACCGATAAATTACCTCGGGCAATTTTACAACATATTGCTAGCATTCCTGTTATGAAGCATGGGGAGATTGAGGATTCTTTGGTTTGGGATTCAAGCAAGGATGGAGAGTATACCATGAGGGACTCTTTCTTGAATTTGATAAAGGGAGAGGAAACGTAGTTAAGCTCGACCAACGGGAGAGGGGTGGAGGAGGACCTATCGAAAGACTAGCGCTTTCAAGATTTCCCTAGCTTGGGTAGCCAGACCCAGTCTTTTTTGAAATCAGACCTGCCATAATGGGATTTTTCAGATTGTCACATGCAACTTTGAGTATTGTTGAGTTTACTTTGGATCTTTTAAGGCAACCTTTGTCTTATGAGATTTTCTTTTATGTGTATTTTCAGAAGAACGTTGACCAACGAACGGGAAGAAAGGGTAAAGAAGTCAATCCGATAAAGAGTTTGCCTGCTCATGGCCGACCTTGAAAGCTATGACTTCAAGCAACTAACCCTACAAGAAGGAAGAAGCAAAGAAAGGACGGAAGTCATTCCCCTCCAGCAAGGCCTTTACCACCTATAGATTGAGGCATCGAACTCCCAGGTAGACTCTATCTTAGCTTAGAGATCTGCCCCCATTCCTCTGCCCTACGGTTGAGTTATTTCTATACTCTTGTCTAAACCCGCTTGAAAAGAAATTAGGCGAGCTCTTTTTCATTCCTCTTGTAGTCGGAACCAAAATCGATTAGCATACTTCCCAGCGAAGCTACTAGGGAACGACCTTTGATTCTCTTGTTGGCCCTTTCTGGACCCTGCGACGGAGCTTATTAGGGTAGTCGTCTGAAGCAACTTACTGACTACTTTCTTCGTCTAGTCGATCTGATACAATGAGGAAAGCTTTCTAGTGCACTAAAGGGTGGGGGATCGTACCTGCTATTCGATCGGCGGTCGCGAAGGGTAGGTCAGATAGGTCAACAACAGATACAACGTCTGGAAAAACAGCTCAAATTCGTTATCATTTCAACTAAAATACGGATAGCATCATGAACATATAAATACCCTAAATTTCCTTGAAATAAGGGTAAAATGATGAAACTGTTTAATAGGCATCCTTTCTTTCGAAATATGAGCAAATAGGAGATCGAAGGTTATTGATGTTTAGTGTTAGAAAGGCTAAAATACCTATTTGAAAGATACCTATGTTTTTAAGGGTCCGTCGGTGTTTACGAAAGATCTTTAGAGGTCGTTAACGAGAGTAGAAAGGAATACGAACTGCGGTAACACGCAACAAAAAAGTTTGTTGCATTGTTCTTTTCTTTATTTGGTTTTTAGAATTAAAAAACAAGGTAAAGGGCCTGAGTGGCATCATTCGGAATACGAACTGCAGTAAATAGAACAGGAACCAGAGCTGCTGAAATGGCAGAGCACCCCAAAAGAACTCACGGGACAAATTCGCTTCTATCGAAGATGCCCGTGTAGCCGTCTTAGACGGGACAGCTTTCAACGAAGGAACCTATTTAATCCCTTGACACATAGTTGAAATAAATAGGGTTCGCTCACTGAGGTCGAGCGGGTTGGGGCCGATTGTTTTGTATTGATAGAATGGGATCAATCTTGAGAATGCCAATGTGCTTGCCCCGACCGATACCACCATTCATTACCGTGAACCAGCCCCTCTTCAGTATAGGCAGGTCTTTCTTTAGAACGGATTCATTCCAGAACATAAACCCTAATGACGAATCAGAATCGCGCTTGGAGCCTATCGCTAGAACGAACAACACACCAGCGACCAGACTTGCTACGCTAGTAGGGCTTGTGGGCAAAGCTTCAGATCGTCTTTGATCCTTAAGGATAGGGAAGTCTAACTCACCCTCGGGGGGAGATATCGGAATAAAGTACCCTGCCGCTGGATTCAAGGATTGATCTTGTCTTATGAATAGATAGGAAGAGAATCTGATCAATGACGGCAATCTTGTCCGAAAGAATCACAAAGTCCCGTAACACGCTTAAGCGTGTGAGTCACAGACTTTGTACACCTTCGCTCGTCACTTCACTTACTGAACTTACCGAAACTCGCTACCGTAAGATCACAGAAAGATGTATTCACCTTAAAGTCTAGGCCTACCTTCTATCTATAGGCTCAAGGGACGGTCTGAGTTCTCTGCGATTAGACTCTGAACTCTTCTGGCCTGAACAAGATCACATCCAAAACGTCCATCAAGGACAGGGGGGAAAAGCCATTGCCAAGGGTGGTGATGGAAAGCCAAACGATGGTAGGCCGGACTACGAGGAGAAGAAGAAAGCATATGTGCCCAGAGGTGGGTGCTAAATAAATATGCAAGGGGCCACATGCCATGAGGGAATGCCCCAGGGGTCCTTGAATGCCATGGAAGAGAGGCAGGAAGCCCAAGCTAGTCAAGATCAAGCTGCTGCAGTGGCCAAGATGTCCAGTGTGAGAACCTTCTTATCAGTTGCAGTTGCAAGAGGTCCATCAAATGGATGTGAACAATGCTTTCTTGCATGGTGATCTAGAAGAAGAGGTCTTTATGCGCTTGCCGCCTGGTTTCTCTTCCAGTTCTCCTACCAAAGTATGCAAGCTACGTAAATCACTTTATGGATTACGACAAGCACCACGACAGTGGTTTGCTAAGCTCTCCTCTACACTTACTGCCTATGGATTTGTGAGATCCTATGCCGACTATTCAAAGTTGACATATCGCAAGGGTAAGGTGTTTTTGGCTCTTCTGGTATATGTCGACGATATTATTCTTGCCGGGCCCAAGCTTGTGCAGAGTTCAAAGCCTACCTGAACAATTGTTTTCGGATCAAAGATCTTGGTCCACTTAAGTACTTCCTTGGTATTGAGGTAGCTCGAGGCCCACATGGATTTTTCCTCTGTCAACGTAAGTATACCCTTGAAATTGTGGAAGAGAGCGGTCTTTTGGGCAGTAAGCCAACAGATTTGCCCATGGAGGAGAACCATAAGCTTGCACTTGCAAAAGGGAGAGTGTTGGATGATCCTAGTCGGTATAGACGCTTGGTAGGGCGTCTCATTTATCTAACAATTACCAGGCCAGAGTTGTGTTATGCAGTTCATATATTGTCGCAATTTATGCAAGAGCCCAGGGAAGAACATATGGATGCTGCTCGTCGGGTTCTCCGGTATCTCAAAGGTACACCGGGTTATGGGATTCTGCTACGTTCGGATTGTGATCTACAAGTGCGTGCATACTGTGATGCAGATTGGGGTGCTTGTCCACTAACCAGACGATCTCTCACCGGATATCTTGTCACACTTGGTGGATCACCAATCTCTTGGAAAACAAAGAAACAGACAACGGTCTCTCGCTCTTCTGCTGAAGCTGAGTACCGGCAGCAACAACTTTTGAGTTAATATGGCTGAAGGCATTACTTGGTTCTCTTGGGGTCTTTCATGATTCCGCTATGCACCTCTTTTGTGACAGTCAGGCCGCGCTTCACATTGCTAAGAATCCGGTGTTCCATGAACGCACAAAGCATATTGAGCTCGATTGTCACTTTGTGCGCGAAAAGTGTTAAGCTGGTGATCTTACTTTCTCATATATTCCATCCAAACTTTTTCTGGCAGATATATTCACCAAAGCTCTCGGAAAGAAGCAGTTTACATTCTTACGGGGCTTTTTGGGCATGGTTGACCCTCATGCTCCACCTTGAGGGGGAGTATTACGATATATTTGGAGAATATTGTTCTTTTATTCTCTGTATTATTTTTGTAATATATTTGCTGTAATTATCTCCTTGATTGTCTCCCAAAAGGAAGGATCACTTGTATTCTTTAGGGTGGTATATATTGAACCAAGATTATCAATAATAGGAGCAAGGCAAAAATTTAGAGGCAATAGTGGACAGCCTCACGTTTTTCCTATCTCGTGCTTCTCCTTCACAGTTTTTTTCATATAAAGAGGACCAGTAAGTTTCAATTCTTCGAAAGTCAAATGGCAGTGCTTAGAACAACGAACATCAGCTTCTTCGAAGCAAAAGAGGGTGCGGTGTAGGTTTCTTCTCTCCTCTAGTTCAGAACTCATATGAGGTGTGTTCTAATTCAATAAGTGGTTCCGTGAAGAAGTTGGTGAGGGAACACTCCTAAAAGCGACCTTTCACTTATCTGTCGTTCTTATAGGATGAGCTCAGTAACTGCAGAGGGAAGGTATTGAAGTTTGATTGGTTTCGGCTACGCCACGCGCTACGAGCAGCAGGCCATATTACCTATGCCTTCTTTTGGAAAGGTGAAGATGATCGATTGGCTTCAGCCTTAGCCGGTACAGCTGATGAAAGAAGATCCCCCAAATGATTTACTAGCTACGAGTTATTAAGGCCAAGGGCTAAAGCGGACTTCAAGAGCGAACTGGCTGGCGCTCCAAATGCTTACCCTTTATTCCCTCGGGAAAGTTTTCTATTCATTATTCAAACACTTACTTCTTAGTCGAGTAGTTCTCTCTCCTTAGCTTCGGTTTTCTCGAATCTTCTCTCTTCCTTAAAGAACTTGAACTTCAGTGTAATTACTATTTAGATAAGTCGTCTTCCTTTTGAAATCCAATTCTTTCTTTTAGCTTTAGTAACGAAAGAAGAAGAGGAGCAAGAGTTGATAGTAACGAGAGATTCATTTTAGTTGAGTGAAAGCGCTAAAGAAAGAGATCAATCTGAGGAGGTCAACTCCGTAGTTAGTAGTTATAGAGTGGGGTTTGGAAAAAGAGAATCTGAATAGCTGTTAGTAGGTTCATGGGATTGTTTGCAACAAAGTGTCTAGGGGAGAAAGCTGCTTTAGTACCGACTCCTTAATGAAATTATCGATGTACAACTCACCAACTTCTTCACCTGGCAATGAAGCTTGAAAGTGGATACATGCCCCTTTACTTGAAAGGATATTCTTTTAGGAAAGCGCTAACGTGTAGAACAAAGGAAAAGATTTCAAGGAAGCAGGAACGAACAATAGCAGGTTAACAACTACTCTGAAAAGAGCGCATTCGAGGAATTGTTGATTTCGTTCCATTTCAGATAACTCCCTTTAGAACGAGAGTTAGTAGAGCTTTTAAGGGCTTGGCTGATGGAGTTGAGTCCTGAAGCCGATAAGACAAGAAGAGGGAAAGCTAACGGTTGAAGTTCGATTAACGAAAGAAAAGAAGTTAATAGATAGAAATTCCCTAAGAAAGAAGATCTGGCTGTTAGTAGCTAAGGCGCAGGAATGGATAGAGAGGTACGAAGTTACTCGACCCAAAGGTGTTAACAACTTCTAAGGAGAGGGAATGCGCTAAAGACTTGAACGAGAGATTCTTTCCAGAAAGGGTTACAGAGATTGACTCTGTCTCGGATAGAAAGACAAAGTCCATTCACGAACCACTTCTTATTCAATCAACGTGTCGCCCTCATGAAGCACTACTCCAAACAGCGCCAGGAACGAGAAAGAAGTCTAATTCGAAGCGCCTTGTGCGTCTAAGGATCGTGACGGCAGAAATAGCAGTAAACTGCGGCTTCTCTCAAGGTCTGAGTTCACAACTGACACGTTTTCGTTATTGTGTGTGACGTCCATAGCATTTCAGCAGAAGAAGAATGGAATGAGTCAAAAAGAAGATTGCGAGTGGGAAGAGCGGGATCGATCAACTTTGAGGATATGTCCTTCTTATCCCCTCCACTCCTGGCAGTGGGAGTCGGAGATAACCTGGTGCAGGACCTTCATAGGTAGGGGGTCTACCCTATAGGTTAGGTCCATTGCACTTCATAGCAACTCACGAGAGACGGCGGCTGATGATGGTAATAAAATGAGAAAATGGCTCACTCGAAAAGAGCCGGGGGGCTTTTCCCCGTTTGCTGTAAGCGAGAAAACGGAAAGCGCGCCATAAAGCCAAAGAGCCGTAGCTTGCTCTATCTTTTTTTCTTCATCTACATATCCATACGATTGAGTCCTTAGTATAGTAGACTGAACACTAACCCAATGAAGAAATGCTTAACTCATGCCGATGGAACTTCTGTATTTCAATCAATTGCCTTACTGGCAATTACTGACATAGGGCCATCTATTAGTGTTTTAGTACGTGCTGGAAAGAGAGTGAAATGATAAGGTAATTTCTCACTGAGAAACCGGAAAAAAATACAGTTGTCAGGAGTCATCCTGTTCGATGCGGCCTCTCATTCCTTAATGGAATCACTAAGTCAACTTCCTTAGGGAGTCAGAGGGTAAGGGGAACAGGTGGGTGGCCCCTTACGCCCTTACGGGCTTTTAATGCAAGCTTTCTAAGAGGTTCGTATGGTATTTATTTCAATCTCAATTAGATAACTACTGTGTGGGTAGAACACCTACCTAAAAGCATAGAAAGCTCTCACGTACGAAATAGACTCTATCAGACTTGGAATCTCTTACCTATGAAGTGAATTCGATTTCACAGTAATTATCTTCTCAGAAAAAGACTGGTAATTGAATTACTACTTTTAGTTTAGTAAAGATTCTGCAGAATTTCTCAGTCTGATAGAGAAAGATCTTTACGAGTCAGGGCTAGCTACATGGAAAGAGAATTACAATAGCTGGAGGTAATCTTTATTCAAGAACAGACTTAGCGTGCTTCCTCAGAAAGAAGTGCTCGCAAGGAACTTCAGTCATCCATTCCCTTAATGCAAGTTTGAAGTGAACTACCTTTCTCTGTCTTGGATATTTTCACGATATATGACGCATCTCTTATGATAAGTTGGGAGGAGCAAGCGGGGACGAGACTCAAATGGATAAGTTGAATTTTTAAGGTCATTAACGATTGCAACTTCAGGGACTTGGGTATCATGGCATACCTTTGACTTGGTGTAACAGAAGGGAGGGTGTGGATAATGTCCGAGAAAGAAAAGATCGAGCCTTAGCGTCTGTTGATTGGTCTTCCAGGTTCAAAATTGTTAGAGTGAGAAAGCTCATTTCGTCTGTCTCTGCATCCTGCTGACCGCATCTTGCTGTGAACTAGAATCTCATACTCGAAGACTCACATTTTTAGATCCCTCCGTGTCAACATTGTCAATTTTCTTTTTCTTTTTCTTATGGAATCGAATTACCTACTTTTTTTGAGGGGTTCAGACGATTGGATTCGTTCTCCATTTCATAGAGCTGGGCATGGGCAAATTCTATTCCTATATGATTTCCTGCTCTTTTTCCCTCTATTATTGAGCTGTCATCCGCCTTAGCAGGTCGCGCTCTCTTCTATAAACGTATGCCAGCAGAACGGCTTTATGAAGTCGAGTTTACTTTAGGCTTGACCTTATAGTTATAGCAAAAGACAAAGATTTGGTCTCAAGGTTTGCTAAAAGAAAGATTGGAAAGAATTAGAGCCTGCACTAGCTAATAAAAGAGAGGGAAAGACGTGAAAGCAAGCCTAAAGCGTCTGTAGTCCTATCAGGCATGAACTAAAACGGGGAATGGTCTAAAAAAAGGGCTGTTAGAAGGCGTCGTCAGGGCCTCTTTTCAGCTGGTCATAACCCTTAGTAGAATGAATAGGAGAACTATATTCGTCTATATAGGCTGAAGATAATAGGTCATAGAGACGAAAGACGGATAGTGATAAGGACTAGCTTTATCATAGTTAGATCGTTCAATAGCCCTATTTCTTCTTTCTTCTTTGATTCTCGGGTAGTAATGTGTTCAAGGCCAATCGAATTTTCTTCGCTCGAAAGACGAAAGTCAACTAGCGCTTTCTTTCTATACGAGAAGAATCGTTCTCTATCTTCTATTTGTTCTCGCTCCCGAGCCCACAGATCGTGCAGACCGGGAACAGATCGAGACGGGAAAGCCTAAGAATTTGCTAGAAATCCCTACTTCTATAAAAAGTTCATCAGAAAAGGCTCTTTAGACTCCGTCTTAGGCGCACAAGCAAGCTTTGTTAGGTCAACTTCCCTTATAGCCTTTCCCCGTTTTAGTACTATTCTAATAGTTTATTTTATCTAATAATAGCTTCTCCTTTATACTAAGTTAGAGCTAAACTTTGAGTAAGGCTCGAGAGAGTAGGTCCTTATATACTATAGTCTGAAATCGTCAGCTATAAGGCTGATTACTTCACTTAAGGAAAGAGCACCAACTAAACTAGTGACAGCAGAAGCTGAAGCTGAATACCTGTTACTTTCTTCATTAAGGGGTTGACAGCAAGAGAAAAGAGATAGGTGTCGGTTTTCAATGTAACAAGACGTATTTTCCTCTAAAGAAAGAAAAGATAAATAGAAATTCATGTTTGAAATCCTTGAATCCGAACTCTGTACGGAGCAGTAGGCTGGAGTTAGAGTCCGTATCCGTACTACTTGCCTGGAGTAGGAAAGATTGTTCTATCTGTTTTTAGCCAGTCACTGGTAGTGCTAGTCTTCTTTATGGTTCGCAATACAATAGTGATTTTGCTTTCTTTCTTTCCGTTCGCTATAGTCCATTAGTGGGTCTAAAGGCGTCTCTCTTTCTTGTCCGGTAAGCAAGCAAGGGAGCCTCTGGCTTCGTCCCTTCGTCTCGCCACTTCACAAGCTGTGATATAATCTGTCTATACCTTAGTCCTTTCAGTCAGATTATTCAGTAAGATATGCTTTGATCTTTGAGGCTTCGCTTCACTTACCCCTTATGGTAAGTGCCTCGTGAACTCCGTTAGCTAGGTGCGGGTCTTTCCCCCTCCTAGTAGTCAGTCTGTTCTTTCGAGGTAAAGGAGAGTGACGGTTTAGTTGAACGTAGCCCGCAGAAGTAAAGAGGTTGGTTATAGGGGCGACTGTAAGAGAAAATTAAGACGAGGAGAGGGACAAAAAATGAGCATAAAGCTTAGTAAACTACCAAGAAGAAAGGTCGAAGGGCCAGAAGGATTAGGCGAGAGTGGCTGAAATAGCCGAGATCTTTTCTCTTGCTGTCTGCGATTTACGGGTTTGTTCACTCAACAATCGCTTTGCTTACACCAGGACTCCCTATGGGGAATCGACACAAAGTAAATAGGGAAAGCCTGGTAGATAAATCTATCTTAATGCTTAGCCTTAACGGCTATCTAATGGCTGCTTTTAGACCTCCCTTTTTTTCTATTTATTATGTAATTACGTAAAGGAGTCTTACCACTCAGCTCTTCCACCTTGCTTTCCTGATGTAGATTTTCTTTTGGATGAGAGCGTCTGTGATCCCCGATTCCTTTACCGTCTTCTGACGTGGTACTTCGTCTCACTCAGAAGAGAAGGGATAGATATAATCTAAGGGAATACCTCCTGCCGCTCTTTTGCTTGCTTCTTTAATAAGAATAAGAGATAGTCAGACATCAAGATCAAGCTTTGATTTCCCCTTTCTTTGATGATTTCAGGGCAATTCTTCGCACTGTATACTCTATCGCATACGTATTGGGGCATGAACCTCTCCCTACCCCAAAGAAGTGCTTGGTCCTGTAGAAGCCTCAAGAAAAAGAAGGACCACTTGCTCGGCAGGAATTTGATCCTTTGGTTCGTTCGCCAGAAGCTGGATCCATCGGCTCTACGTCTCTTGTGTCGGCATATGCTTCAGTGGTTTATTCATAATCAGACTTGCCTTCAGACCCGGCCTCCGCTTGGTGCTCTGCTTCTGAAAAAGACAGTACGTCGTCAGCCAGCCTGATTATGTTATGAATCAGGCTGGCTTCGGCTCCATCAATGAATTAGTTTCCCCTATAATTGCTATTCTTAAAAACCTCAAAGAGCATTCTTCAAAGAAAAGGTAGAACGGGTTCTTTCGGACGAGGTTGCACGGGATAAATTGTCGATATGGTTCCAGTAAAGGCGTCTATCTTAAATGCTGCAAAATATAGAGAAGAAATTTCTTTTTTTTTTCTGTCATGATCCGTTGACCATTCGCCTGAAGATAGTTGGACTTTTTCGATCCTATTCACACGTTTAGCAAGCATGTCAATTTCAAAGCACATGAGACCCAAGTGGACCAACTTCGGTTCAGTCCGATCGGTCCTCCAGCTTCGGTTCACGACTGGTGCCTAAAAGAATCTTCGATGCCTACCGACCCTTTCAAATAGATTATCCTGGAATAGTTTGAATGAAAGCTCCCGCGGTCGCATTTCTCCACTCCAGTAGAGCTTGAGAGATGAGAGGTCTGTCGCGACCTAAGCACAATTCACTCCAGACTCGATGCTAATCGAGATAGCCTGGTAACCCTCAATCCCAGGTGAAACCTCTTGGCAAACTCGGCAGAGCCTGAAGTCGAAACGGCTTATTTTTGAAAACGAATATCAACTCCCAACTTAGACAAGATATGCTCATAGACCTTAGCCACCTTCTGGGGGCCACAGGCAAGCTTGTGACCACTGCTCCCCATAGGCATGATTATGCACTAGCCGAAACTTTTTGCTTAAAGAGACTCCGGAAAGCCTCAACGCATAACTCATAAGCCAAAGATGTATTCGATCTTCATAGAGATCGATTCTTCAAGCGGGATTGGAAAGTCAATTCCTACCTCTTTAAGAATGAGCTTGACATCTTAGCCGGTCGGAAGCATCGAACAGAAGAAGGGCTTTCGGCAAAGAAAGTGGGTGCGGAAGGTTATAGAGCAGTCATAAGGCCTTAAAAAGGATAGGGAAGGATGAAAGAGTTTGCAGTCCAGAATTCAAGCCTAGGAGGATTCCCAATAAGCTAATAAGATCTTTTTTCGATTCGTAGCTTCGGAGATTCAAAGTAGAAAGAGAGTGGATCGCGAGGGCCGATTAGAAGCATAGTTGACGTTTAATGAGAGGAGATTTCTTTGTAGACTGGTTCTTATCCCAAGTCTATAATACCTTAGCTGCATAATTGGCTTAGTGTTCATAGTCCTCTTTTTTTTTCCTTTGGGTAGATGTAGGGATATTGAACCTATCACCGAAGAGAAATTAATACGACAGCTGACAGAATACCAGGAAATAGCGGAGTGAAGTCAATAGATTCGGTTTCACCATTGCCATCACTTGACGCACTCTTATCTGTCGCAAGCGACTCTTCTGCTTTCCAAAAGCAAATTTTTTGATATATCAATTGGAATAGCGATAGAGAAGGAGGTATGCGGCTCCGTCAGGCTGATCAGTGGGCATTCATTCAAACTTCAGCCGAATTCCTGGCTTTCCTCTCTTTTGACGGGAAATCATCGACGATCTATTTAGGATGAGCTACCTAGCCGGAAAGTTATGGACTATGGTCATTGGCAATGATCTGGAATGAAACTCCGTAAACCCTTCTTCAATGTGTTCGATGAGGGTGCACTTGTGTGGCTCCTTTACATCCTCTGACGGCTTCCTAGTAGAACCGTCACCGATGGTGAAATGGAACGTCTTTGTGCTTTTTCATTCTGAAGACGTTGGTTTCACCAGAACAAAAGTGACATCCTCCCTCCACATAAAGTGGCTCGTTTGGTAAACTTCCAAGTTTCGATGGACATAAGTCTAAGTGATTCAACTAAGCCGATCATAGCCATAGGGAGACTTCAATGAATGAAAGAAATGACTACACCGAGCGAACATCGTAGGTTCGAAGCCTGTTGTAGCAAGCTTCCCCTTTCTCCCCGGTCGATTTGGTAATAGATTAGTGACCTAGGATAGATAGAATGAAGAAAGAATGGGGTTAACGTCCCGAACCATAGGAAAACTTTCAAGCCTGAAAAGAAAAGTGAATAAGTTCTTAAAGATCGTTGACACTCTTCTACAGGCAAACGTACTTATTTAATTTGAATCAAATTAACTCTGACTTTCTGCCAAGGAAATCAAGCATGAAGCCCTTCTCTTTACTATCTTCGATGCAACTCAAAGAAAGTCGAAAGAGGAGTCCAGAGAGCAGCCAACGGTCGAAAGATGTTCCAGACTAGCGTGACCGGAACCTCTGAGGATAGAAAGCCCGTTGCTTACCATATTTTTTAGAGCAACTGATTCACCCGCAACTCAAACCGCAGCGGCTAGGCTTACAGCTCTTACGAGAGCAGCCTATGAAACAGGGCATGATCTTACTTTTCTTTATATATGAGTTCCTTCCTGGAAAGCGGAAAAGATCCCAACAACGGGAAATTGAACAGCGGATAGGAGTTATTACACTAACTAAAGCACTGGTAAGACCACACCAAGATCGCTTCAATATTCAATTGCTAGTCTTTTCACAACCGATTCAGCGCTGCTGTCTTCTTCAATTCCTCACTCGGGGATAGCCTTTTAGATCTTGCAATAAAGGGCACCGTTCGAGAACATAGCAAAAAACCCTGGCCTTTTCTTCTTTCTTTTTCCTGAGCTTAAAAATCCTTACTTCAACTTCAGGGGATTAATGTAGTTTACTTGCAGGCTGATAAGTCAGGTAGCGAAGCGAAGCCTCAGATTCGATTACGTCTTTGTTTCACTTAGGTTCCCCACCTAAGTCCCATATCTTAAAGACTCTAACTCAATAGCAAAAAGACTTGGCTTCAAGAGAAGAAGAATATCTGGAAGAAAAAACAACAACGCTACAAAGGGGACCTTACTTATAGTCCCAAAAGCGGATGCCATAACTGCTGTAGCTAGCCTAGGAGATGAAGAGTTAGATTCGAAAAAGAGCGTCAGAAGCTGTAGGACTGGAATTTTTCTTTTGCAGCCTATACCTCCCTTGCCTGAAAGCTTAGCTTCTCTATGATTACGGACTGGCCGACTTCTACTCAAAAAAGCGGCTGTCTCTGTGGAATAGAGATGATTGAAGGAGGTATCGGGTACGATAGGCAAGCAAGAATTAAGTCTTTATGGCGTTATTCACTCGTGACGCCGGGATGACAAGCCAGCCGACAACCCTGTCGAGTGAGCTCCGACTTCTTTATTTTCTTTTTCCACTCCCGCTTCGACGACGTGCGGGCTGCTACATGCCAATCCTCTCTTCGATTCACTGTGCAAGGGGCTCAACCCGCCTCTGGATGATGAGCCAGAGTGAGAGCCGACAATAAGCTAATGGATGCCATCTCTGCTGGATAATAAATTCCCCCTTTTCAATTCACGGAAAGCCCGGTCGAAAAGACGTAAAGAAATCGGTGAGCGCTTGCCTTACCTAGTAGGGCAGCCGACCAAGGCCCAGACCCTTATGAATCGGCCGTCCGGGCCTGTCAAGTTAGGCCTTCGTAAAAAAGTCCACAGGGCGTTAAGCTCGGTGAGGTGGGTTCGAAAGACAGAGAGTTGCTGAGGAGGCTTTGAACAGAAAAAAGGCATGGTTATTTCAATTCCGCATCCGGGGAAAGCAGCTTCCGCTAAAACCATATCTGCTACTCTGACATTAGCTATTCGAGTCAAATCATAGGATTGAAAGCCGATTGCTACTTTGAAGCCTTGGGGCATCGCATTCTGGATAACGTAATAAAAAGTCTTTCTCTACTGAAGACAGTCTGGTTTGCTTTAGAAGTAAGCAAGCAAAGACAAGTTAACGCTAAGCGAGAGTGGAAAAGTGATTAATAATATTGTTTTTAGACCAAACAAAGAGAGGAACCGCTATGGATCACTGCGGTATTTACTCTTGAAATACAGGGTAAGCCAACCAGTAGAAAGAAAGTGTAAGCAAGGAATTCTATTCTTGTACCAGTCAACGATATCCCTCTATGCGGCAACTGCTATTGCAGCTACTCTAAACGAAAAACCCCTCGCGTAACCAAGCTTCTATGTAGTGCTATCCGCCAATAGATGCAGGATTTCATGCCTCACTTGCTAAAAGAACTTCCTCTGCTTAGTTATCAAACATCGCTTCTGCCCTTATGAATGCCGGATCGTGAGGATCTTACTTTTGAGAAGCCAAACCTGGAGCTCAATAGAATCTCTCCCTACCTGAGTCAACTTGCTTACTAGCCGCCCTCGCCCTGCCTTGGACAGCAGCTTGCAACTATAGATTAGGAGTACTTGCTTGCCCACATGGGCAGATTAAGCACCGTAGTACGCTCTTCTTTCTTTTTCCTGGAGTTGGGAACGGTTTCCGAGACTTGAGCTACTATTTCCTATATCTATTTCTTTTTTGCTTAAGAGCTATGTAAAAGGAATGGTTGACGAGACTCTCACTGGCGGGCCTACGATGGGAGACAGAGATATCGAAAGCGTGCAGTGATAAGGTATAATAGGAAATCCTGTCATATTGAAAGAAATTCATCTTTTTGATCCATGGACGTTCGAGTGGACATTATGCACTTGTTACACAACAACCCCTTAGGGGAAGAGCCAAGCAAGGCGGACAGCGGGTAGGAGAAATGGAGGTTTGGGCTAACGAAGGATTTGGTGTTGCTCATATTTGACTTCAGATGCTTACTTATAAATCGGATCATATTAAAGCTCGACAGGAAGTATTTTATACTACGATCTTTGGAGGAACAATACCTAAACCCGAGGGTGCTCCAGAATCTTTTCGACTGCTCGTTCGAGAATTACGATCTTTGGCTCTGGAACTGAATCATTTCCTTGTATCTGAGAGGAACTTCCAGATTAATAGGATGGAAGCTTAATCGGAATAAATAATTAGAATTTTGCTTCTATGATCGATCAGTATAAACATCAACAACTACGAATTGGATCAGTTTCTCCTCAACAAATAAGTGCTTGGGCCACAAAAATCCTACCTAATGGAGAGATAGTTGGAGAGGTGACAAAACCTGATACTTTTCATTTCCAAACCAATAAACCAGAAAAAGATGGATTATTTTGTGAAAGAATTTTTGGTCCTATAAAAAGTGGAGTTTGTGCTTGTGGAAATTATCAAGTAATCGGAGATGAAAAAGAAGACAAACGCTTTTGTGAACAATGCGGAGTCGAATTTGTTAATTCTCGAGTACGAAGGTATCAAATGGGTTATATTAAATTGGCATGCCCAGTAACTCACGTGTGGTATTTGAAACGTCTTCCTAGTTAGATCGCGAATTTTTTAGATAAACCTCTTAAAGAATTAGAGGGCCTAGTATACTGCGATGTGTGATTTGATCGAAATTATGATTTGACAGATTCGGACTGAGAAACTGTCATCCCATTCAATCTAATGGGGATGCCCTGGCTCTTACATATCTCTTGGAAGGAGTAACATGAAGCTCATAATTATGGGTGTATTCAATACTCCCAAATAAAAAGGGAATTGATCCATGGTCGATTTCGTAACAAAGAAAGAAAAATTTCTATTTGTACCTCGTAAAAAAGAAAAAAGACTTCTTTGTGGACTTTTGAATGATGAAAGAAATTATGTTCACGTAAGCAACAAATACAAATAGAAAATATGTTATGGTTACTTCAGTCTATCCATCGCATATAGGCTTTAAGGGCATTGTGGCATAACCGTCGAGGTGAAGTCGTGACCTAAAAGATCGAACGGAACAATACATATACAAGTAAATTTCTTCATCATTCCAAGGTACTTCTTTTTTTTCTTTTAAGGGGATTCATCTTTCGAAGGGAGGTAGACTACTCTTCAATTTAACATTTCATTTTTGTTTTGTTGGAATTTAATTGAATAAAAATAAAGAATTCACAAAATCAAAGTAAGTAAAAGAAGAATGAATCAATGAAATGGTGCTTAGTCTTCAATGAAACTTGAGTAAGGAGTAGATCTTTTGTTTTAGAGATTTTCGTCAATTTATTTGAAAACGAGAATTCCTTTCTTTATTTGTTTGCTGTAACTACTTGAGCCGGGCGAGAGGAAACTTTCACGTCCGGTTTTGAGGGGGGGGAGATTTTATAGGATCCTATCCCAATTTTTCATTTGCTAGGCCCATAGCGAAAAAACCTACTTGAAGACGATTACGAGGTTTATTCGAATATGAAATCCAATCCTGGAAATAAAGCATCCCGCTTTTTTTTACGTTTTGATACATTTCGAAATAGGGAAATATCTACTGGAGCAGGTGCTATTCGAGAACTATTAGCCGATTTGGATTTGCGAACTATTATAGATTATTCATTCGCAGAATGGAAGGAGTTAGGGGAATAGGGGCCTACAGGGAATGAATGGGAAGACCGAAAAGTTGGAAGAAGAAAGGATTTTTTAGTTTTTCGCATGGTAAGCATTTTATTCGAACAAATATAGAACCAGAATGGATGGTTTTGTGTCTATTACCAGTTCTTCCTCCCGAATTGAGACCGATCATTCAGATAGATGGAGGTCAATTTATGAGTTCGGATATTAATGAACTCTATAGAAGAGTCATCTATCGGAACAATACTATAACCGATCTATTAACAACTTTTAGATCTACGCCGGGAGAAAAAGTAATGTGTAAGGATAAATTAGTACAAGAAGCCGAACATACACTTCTTGATAATGGAATTCGCGGACAACCGATGAGGGACGGTCATAATAAAGTTTACAAGTCATTTTCAGATGTAATTGAAGGTAAAGAGGGAAGATTTCGTTCGTTTGGTAAACGTGTCGATTATTCCGGTCGTTCCGTCATTGTTGTAGGCCCTGCACTTTCATTACATCGATGTGGATTGCCTCGTGAAATTGCAATAGAGCTCTTCCAGACATTTGTAATTCGTGGTCTAATTAGACAACATGAAGCTTCGAACATAGGAGTTGCTAAGAGTCAAATTCGGGAAAAAGAACCGGTTGTATGGAAAAGACTTATAGAAGTTATGCAGGGGCATCCTGTATTGTTAAATAGAGCGCCTACTCTGCATAGATTAGGCATACAGGCATTCCAACCCGAAGGGCTTAGATTTGTTTACATCCATTACTTTTTTTTGGATTCAATGCAGACTTTGATGGGGATCAAATGGCTGTTCATGTACCTTTATCTTTGGAGGCTCAAGCGGAGGCTCGTTTACTTATGTTTTCTCATATGAATCTTTTGTCTCCAGCTATTGGGGATCCCATTTCCGTACCAACTCAAGATATGCTTATTGGACTCTATGTATTAACGAGTGGGAATCGTCGAGGTATTTGTGCAAATAGATCTAATCCATGGAATCACAAAAACTAGAAAAATGAAAGAATTGACGATAATAATTAGAAGTATACAAAAGAACCCGTTTTTTGTAATTCCAATGATGGATGCAATTGGGGCTTATCGTCAGAAAAGAATCAATTTAGATAGTCCTTTGTGGCTCCGGTGGCGACTAGATCAACGCGTTATTGCTTCTTCAGAAGCTCCCATCGAAGTTCATTATGAATCTTTGGGTACCTATCATGAAATTTATGGGCACTATCTAATAGTAAGAAGTGTAAAAAAAGAAATTCTTTTTATATACAAAAGAACTACTGTTGGTCATATTTATCTTTATCGAGAAATATCAGAAGCTATACAAGGATTTTGTCGAGCCTGCTCATATGGTACTTAATCATATCGTACCTAAGCTAAGTAATTCTATGATACCAGTCCAATTCGAGTCTTTCGGGTTCAATTAGGATCATAATTCGTCAATTTCGTTGTGAATTAAGATCGAGAAAAGGATGTTTTCTAATCACTAACTCAAATCCATTCATTGTCGAATCCTACTCAGCGGAATATGGAGGTACTTATGGCAGAACGGGCCAATTTTGTCTTTCACAATAAAGCGATAGATGGAACTGCCATGAAACGACTTATTAGCAGATTAATAGATCACTTTGGAATGGCATATACATCACACATCCTGGATCAAGTCTTCACTCTGGGTTTCCAGCAAGCCACTGCTACAGGCGTTAGGAATTGATGATCTTTTAACAATTAACAATACGGATGGCTAGTCCAAGATGCTGAACAGCAAAGTTTGATTTTGGAAAAACACCATCATTATGGGAATGTACACGCGGTAGAAAAATTACGGCAATCCATTGAGATATGGTATTCTACTTCTGAATATTTGCGACAAGAAATGAATCAACATTTGTTGATGACTGACCCTTATAATCCAGTCCATATAATGTCTTTTTCGGGAGCTATAGGAAATATGTATCAGGTACATCAATTAGTAGGTATGAGAGGATTAATATCGGATACACAAGGACAAATGATTGATTTACCTATGAAAAGCAATTTACGCGAAGGACTCTCTTTAACAGAATATCTCATTTCTTGCTACGGAGCCCGCTTCGGAGTTGTTGATACTGCTGTACGAACATCAGATGCTGGATACCTCACGCGCAGGCTTGTCGAAGTAGTTCAACATAAAAAAGTACGTAGAACAGATTGTGGTACCCTTCGAGGTCTTTCTGTAAGTCCTCGAAACGGTATGATGCGAGAAAGAATTTTGATCCAATTGGTCGTGTATTAGCAGACGATATATATATGGGTTCACGGTGCGTGGCCACCCGAAATCTTCATATCGGGGTTGGACTTGTCAATCGATTCATAACCTTTCGAACCCAACCAATATCCATTCGAACTCCTTTGATTTTCTAAGTAGGAGCGCGTCTTGGATCTGTCGATTATGTTATGGACGGAGTCCTACTCACGGCGACCTAGTCGAATTGGGAGAAGCTGTAGGTATTATTGCGGGTTAATCCATTGGGGAACCTGGTACTCAACTAACATTAAGAACTTTTCATACTGGCGGAGTATTCACAGGGGGTACTGCAGAACATGTACGAGCCCCTTCTAATGGAAAAAGAAAATTCAATGAGGATTTGGTTCATCCCACACGTACACGTCATGGACACCCCGCCCTTCTATGTTATATAGACTTGTATGTCACTATTGAGAGTGAAGATATTCTACATAATGTGAATATTCCACCTTGATTTTAGTTCAAAACAATCAATATGTTGAATCCGAACAAGTGATTGCTGAAATTCGCGCGGGGACATCCACAAAGAATTTGAAGGAAAGGGTTCGAAAACATATTGATTCTGACTCAGAAGGGGAAATGCACTGGAGTACCGATGTGTACCATGCACCCGAATTTACTTACATACAGTAATGTTCATCTCTTACCAAAAACTTATCGTTTATGGATATTATCAGGAAGGCCGTACAGATCCAGTGTAGTCACCTTTTCGCTCCACAAGGATCAAGATCAAACGAACGTTCATTCTCTTTCTTTCGAACAAAGATAGATTTATAACTCCTCAGTGACTAATGATCAAGTCAAAGAGAAATGAAAGGATCCTTGACGTAAAAAAAAGGATAGGATTCCGGATTATTCATAACTTAATCGAATGGGTCATTGTAATCTCATATATCCTGCCAAAAATTTTGATTTATTGTTGGCAAAGAGGCGAAGAAATCGATTCATAATTCCATTTCAATTGAGTCAAGAACGAGACAAAGAATTAATGCCCCTTTCCCTTCGATTGACCCATAAATGGTATTTTCCGTTTCAATAGTCTTTTTGCTTATTTCGATGATCCGCGATACCGAAGAAAGAGTTCGGGAATTACTAAATATGGGACTATAGAGATACATTCAATCGTGAAAAAAGAGGATTTGATTGAGTATCGAGGAGTCAAAGAATTTCGACCAAAATACCTTCGTCAAGTAGATCGGTTTTTTTTCATTCCCGAGGAAGTGCATATCTTACCCGGATCTTCTCCCATAATGGTACGGAACAACAGTCTCATTGGAGTAGATACGCAAATCAAAAGAAATCTAAGAAGCCGAGTAGGCGGAGTGGTCCGAGTGGAGAGGAAAAAAAGATTGAACTTCCAATTTTTTCTGGAGATATCCATTTTCCTGGGGAGACAGATAAGATATCCCGATCCATGCAGTAACTTTTGAATCCATTCAAATTGAATTTCTATTTTCTTCAAACCAAGAAGAGACATCCACGTCTTGGACAATTTCTTTGCTTTAATGTATGTATAGCCAAACATCAACCGCACTGAAAATCGGGTCAAGTTATAATTGTTCAATTTGACTCTGTAGTAATAAGATCGGCTAAGCCTTATTTGGCCACCCCAGGAGCAACAGTTCATGGTCATTATGGGGGGGAAATCTTTTAAGAGGGGGATACAGAAGAACCATTTATATATGAAAAATCGAGGAAAAGTGATATAACGCAAGGTCTTCCAAAAGTGGAACAAGTCTGAGAAGTTCGTTCGATTGATTCAATATCCATGAATAACGAAAAGAGGATTGATGGTTGGAACGAACATCTAACAAGAATTCGTTGGATTCCTGGGGGATTAACGATTGGAGCTGAGCTAACTATAGCGCAAAGTCCGCACTCTTTGGTTAATAAGATCCAAAAGGTTTATCGATCCCAGGGGATGCAGATCCATAATAGGCATATAGAAATTATTGTACGTCAAATAACATCAAAAGTGAAGGTTTCAGAAGATGGAATTTATAATGTTTTTTGCCCGGAGAACTAATTGGGTTGTTGCGGGCGGAACGAACGGGGCGCGCTTTGGAAGAAGCGATCTGTTATCGAGCTATCTTATTGGGAATAACGAGAGCATCTCGTCATACTCAAAGTTTTCTATCCGAAGCGAGTTTTCGCTCGAGTTTTAGCAAAAGCTGCTCTCCGGGGCCGTGCTGTCTTACTCGTTACTTTTATTCCACTCGTTTGGTTGAAAGGACTAAAAGAAAACGTTGTTCTGGGGGGAATGAGACCTGTTGGTACCGGATTCAAAGGATTCGTACACCGTTCAAATCAACAAAAGAACATTCCCTTGAAAACAAAAAAAAGAAGATATTCGAGGGAGAAATGAGAGAGATTTTGTTTTACCATAGAGAATTATTTGATTCTTGTCTTTCAAAGAATTTCCACGATAGATCAAAACAACAATGATTTCTGGGCTTCATCCTTTTTATCTTCTCTGTCAAAGTTATGGTTATTTAATTTAGTAAGAAAATAAAGAAAGTCAAATAATAACAAATAGAAAGGAATTTGTGGTTTGGGTTGTGTATCAATGGCCAATCCGCGTTAGAAAAGAAGGAAAAGTTGGAACAATTATTTATTTCAGGATACCTCATCTCTTTATTAAATAAAAAAAGAGAAAGTGTGGGGAGAAATGAATCTGCGATATTGGAACATCAATTTTGAAGAGATGATGGAGGCGGGAGTTCATTTTGGTCACGGTACTCGGAAATGGAATCTGCGAATGGCACCTTAGATCTCTGCCTGTAGTAAGGGTATTCATATTCTAAATCTTACTAGAACTGCTCGTTTTTTATCAGAGGCTTGTGATTTCGTTTTTGATGCAGCAAGTAGAGGAAAACAATAAGAAATTGTTGGGACAAAAAATCAAGCTCAGTAGCACGGGCTGCAATAAGGGCTCGATGCCATTATGTTAATAAAAAGTGGCTTGGAGGTATGTTAACGAATTGGTCCACTACAGAAACGAGACTTCAAAAATCAAAGGACTTGAGAATGGAACAAAGGGGAGACTCGCCCGTCTTCCGAAGAGAGATGCAGCCATGTTGAAGAGACAATTATCTCAAAAGCAAACATATCTGGGCGGGATTAAATATATGACAGGGTTACCTGATATTGTAATCATCGTTGATCAACAAGAAGAATATATGGCCCGAATGTATTACTTTGGGAATTCCAACGATTTTTTTAATCGATACAAACGGATCTCGCGGATATTTCGATTCCGGCGAACGATGATGCTATAGCTTCAATCCGATTAATTCTTACCAAATTAGTATTTGCAATTTGTGAGGGCCGCTGACGCTATATAAGAAATCCTTGATTCATAATAAAATAAAAAATTGACTTCGTAAAAAAGATAATATTTTCGGTTACTATTCCTGAATCTCAAAAAAGATCGAAAAATGACTGGGGATATTATGTGATTAATCGGTATCCTAAATAGAAAATTCAAGTAGACAAGTCGAGAAATAGATAAGAGATGGTTGAATCAAAATAATTTCTTTTCAAGTGATATTTCAGTCAGAGGACAATATGAATGTTCTATCATACTCAATCAACACACGTCAGGGGTTAGACGAGATATCCGGTGTGGAAGTAGGCCAACATTTCTATTGGCAAATAGGGGGCCATGGCCAGGTACTTATTACTTCTTGGGTTGTAATTGCTATCTTATTAGGTTCAGCTGCTATAGCTGTTCGGAATCCACAAACCATGTAGACTGGCGGTCATAATTTCTTTGAATATGTCCTTGAATTCATTCGAGACGTGAGCAAAACTCAAATTGGAGAAGAATCTCGCGGAAAGATCATCCTCCTTTTTCCGATAGATAGACTGAATCAAGCGAAGGTCTGAACATGGATTCTTCAGTCTTCAAAGCACACCTTGCTGGGCTTGTGAACACCCCGGAGTCATTATTGTGACAAGAGGATGTTCTCACTGATCCTTCTTCCTTCGACAAAGACTTTTGCTTGCTTACAAGGTGTGGAAGAATAGGCGAAATTCTATCCGCTAATAACTTTGCAATGCACTTTTTTCTTGTGTTGCTTCAAGATATAGGCCTAACATCTCTGACTTTAGTGGGATTGACGACTTTGGGGGAAATGGAAGTGGAGTTGAGTTCTTTTAATACGAAGGAAGAAGCAAGCTACGGCTCGAAAGCCGGAGCGCGCTAGCGCGCTTTCCGTTTTCTCGCTTCAAAACATCAAACCCATTTATATGCCAAGTCCTGCCAGCTCCATCCGGGCCCGGAGCTTTCTTGCTTTTCAAAGAGAAGAGGGTAGCATTGGAGTTCCCATCCGGTTATGTTATTGCCCTTGTCTAACCTTTTCTTTCTCTTTCCCTTGGAGTGGAAGACTATGAAGATTAAGGCATTTAAGCAAAGCGCCAGCCGCAGCCGCCCTTACATGTCGTTTGAAGTTGGAGTGCCAGGAGGCTAGGGAATACGATCCAGCCGGAGTTCGTCTCCTCAAGTTTTCGCAAGGAAAAAGGCCTATTTCAATGTAAAGTTTTATGCATGCGCAAGAGAAGTCGAAGGCATTAGTCTATGCCAGTCCCCCTTTCAATATGTTTCTAGTTTTAGTCTACTTTTTTTTTCCAGGTCAGACTTTCTATAGTCGCATTCTGAAGCTTTCAACCGAGTTTGAACTCATAAAGTGCAGACAGTCAGTCTGTCTTTAGAAAATAGTAAAGATCTTATAATGCTATGCCTAAAAGTCAGCCCAAAATCCCGAAAAAAAAGTGACGGAAGGAAAGAGAATACGAGGAAAGAGAAGATGCGGAGCAAGGTGAAGAATCTTTAATATGAGTGTAAGGCATCGGTTTATTGTATTGGTGGAGCCTTTGAGTTAAACTGGCATAGGTGAAGGGAGGCCTTACAAGGGCTAATTTCCATTACTTTGACCGCCTAACGAGTGTGCTAGCACTATCAGTAGTAAAGATGAATAAGTCAGGCTAACGACTCTTTACCCTCGATTCGACGCATCTCAAAGAGACGATCCTCTGGCAATGAGTTCCACATCTTCTTTTCTATCTCTTGAAATGAATGCTATCTTGCGTCAGCCTTTCCTTGCCTTATGCCATTTACCTGAACAAGCAAAGGAAGACTTCAAAGAAGGTAGAGCTTGAACTTCCTCCTATTCTCCTTCGATACGTGCCTGCTACTGCAGCAGCGTCAGATAATGGCCTAAAAGCAGTACGGATTCGGACATGGGAGCATTAGGTTTATTTTTTTACGCTTATCTTATGTGATTCACCTTTTCATCATGTGAGTCACTCCTGAAATCAAAGTAGTTGGCTTACTTCCTTCTTATTGACGCTTAGAGGACAGGTAGTTTACTAATTTCTATTCTGCAAGAGAAGGATATGCTTGAAAAACCTATTCTCAAACAACTTATTGACTTTCCTATTCGTTCAAAGAGCTGGCAATGACTTTCTTCCCACCCGGAAATCGTAGTAAGCCGGGAGAAAGGGAAAGAGAGAGCCGAGAGCCGGGAACGCAATAAAAAGACCTCGAGCGGGAATCTTCCTCTTTCGTCTACGTACGAGACTACTGCTGCAAATGAAACTTCTTTCCCCGGAGCAGCAACTGAAAGAGAAACGCTTTATTCATCTGCACCGGAAAAGAGCTAAGCCCGGAAGTCACGGAGCTCTCTTCTCTTTCAATGGCAGCAGCTAGTTTCAGTTCAATGTGAGCCGGATTTCTAAGCACTAGTCTTTCCTTCTCACTCAAAACTCATAGAAAGAAAGAGAGTCAACCCTCGCGGGGTGAGCAAAAAGCCTTTCCCTGGATCCTGGTATGAACTCACAAAAAAGCATTTACCCGTCGCCTGCTTCATCTGCAGAGCTTCCTGAAGTTCACAGCAAAGAGAGCGGATTCGTTCAAGCAAGCTAATCACATTCCCCTTTCGCAGGGCCTAAGTCGTTAAGGTTAAACGAAAGCGGTTGTTAATGCTTGTAGCTTGCGTGTCTGAGATCCATCTTGTGTTTGCGATTGAAAGACCCCCTGTCTGACTTATTCTTTTATCGCAGCTCCATTCTCTGATAACTGAGAAAAAGAAGGCAGCTTTGAAGATAGAGTCTTTGATTTGACGGTTACAGTGACAAGTGGAAAACAGATCAATCAGCTTTTAGCGGCTAAAAGAAAGTTGTGCTGGCACCAAAGTCACTTAGCAGATAAATGAAATACTAAAAAAAGAAATCCGTGTTCTTTCTTTACCAAAACAAAGTGACAACGAATGACTGTAATTACAAAATTACATAACTTTTCTTTCAAACGGGACGGAGGATTAAATTAAATCAGAACTGCGCCTCACCCCTATTGAAATAAATACCGAAAATACGTGTGTTAGTTTGGCTCTGAGAGGTCTGAACTTCAATATGAGGGCAAGAATTTACCGATCTGTTCCACCTGGCCACTAGAACCGCTAGTTATGAGCGGTTGCTGAAGGAAGAGAGAAGGACTTCATCCAAGGGCACTTACTACAAGGATCCAAGTAACGAAATAGCTGGGGTCGAGTATGATTCGACCTCTGAATCTGAAGACGAAGAGGTGTGGCTGAACTTGTGCAAGGGAAGCCTTATGAGTGCCCAGCGTTAACCAAACCCAAGGGGAAGAGTTCCCGTTTGTCCGTCCCGGGATGCTCACTACGACCAGCTGAGACTCTTTTCAGTAGGAGCGGACTGAGTCGGTACTCGTCTACGAGAGGCGCACTCGTATGCCTTTCTTTGCTTCCCCCTTGTCAATATTCTCGGCAGAACAAAACCTCTTTCTGTTGCGGAACACAAACCTACTTTAGATCCGCTAGAACATGTAGATCTATTAGACTACAAACAAAGAAATTGGTAGCAACAGAACTGTCTCTAAACCACTAAAGCACCTACAATAATCAGTAATAATCAGTCTACCTACGGTACATTGTAGAGAGACGTTCGACTCCACGTGTCCGCGAAACAGTTCCGAAGTAGCTTCACGAGTGAATGAAGGCGCTGTAAGCGGTAGTGAATACTCGTTCCATGGAGACAAAGACCTCCGGCGTAAACGTTCCGTCATTATAGACTTTTCTCGATGTGAACCCTTTCGATTATTAGTAGCGGGTGGTGAAGTAGCCCTCTTTCTTTACTTGAAAGTGGATACATGCCCTTTTACTTGAAAGGATATTCTTTTAGGAAAGGGCGTTAGCCCTTTCTTGAATAGAAGGTAAGGCAGTCAACCCCTTTCTAAGTAAAGACACATTCCTTGGTGGGAATGAAAAGCCAGTACCCCTATCACAACAAGGCAGATACCGGAAAGGTGAGCAGCTATAGCATCATTGTTCATCTTCCCCTGCTCCGCTCTTAGAAAGAGAGTCAACCGATGCCTCTTAGTTAATTAACTTAGCTAGCACCCCTCAAACATCTGCAGATCGGAGTCGTTCACTTTGAAGTCGAAAGAGCGTATTCTTAAATTGCATTTATTGCAGCTAATTACGAATCTAAATCAGTGAAGTCTGTACCCCAATCCCAATGGCTAAGCTAATTCGGCTCTTAAGCCTGGAGCCTGGAACCCAACAAATCAGTTCAACCTCACTCTGGCCTTGCTTTCGGGCGATTTAGTGTACATTGTTCTCACCTACTTTAGCCTGAATGCAAGAGGTAAGCCTTGCCTTGTATTCAAGGTCTACGTCTCGTCCTTACCAGACGCTTCGTAGGCAAGAGGAAAGCTATCACCGTCACTATGTGTGATCTTGCCAATTATCATGACGTTGATCTATCTTAGTTCTACTCGAAGCGGAGAAGCTTCAGCTCACTCGACCAAACCTCACATTCGCGAAAAACCTGGGAACATCACCCCGGGGAGAACCCAATCGGTCTGCATCTGCATGACGCATTGCCTTCACCTTGAAATGGATTGGCTGCAGTAGCGGTTCCCTCTTTTTTTAAGAAAGAAGTTCGATCCATAGTCTTTTGCCTCGTATCCTGCAAGTGTTTGGAGGCAGAAAACGAAAGGCTAAGGGAGGGTATGGGACTAAAGGTCAGGGTCTTTCCCGTCTCATAGCATGGTCGAAGAGCTGGCTTTCAAGGGGGTCTGGTACTACTGACTTGACAACTGGACTGGCCTTGCCTATTGTGTATGTATAGTGGACACGAGCAAAGTTGTGAGCAGCATATTCAACGCCTGTTCAGGCCGATGACGAAGGTTGATCGAAGGATTTCCATAAGAAAAGACAGCTAGCTTAGGCGCTTCACAATCCGATTACGATATGAAGTGGACTGACCAATACCAGTCTATATCGTGCTGTCGCTATCAACGGCTGAAGGATGAGTATAAAGACTGAGAAAAAAAACGGGGACTGATAGAAAAATCAATTATTTAGACACAACAAACAGGAGTTGTTGACATATCTTTTTTTTTACCAGCTGCTCAGGAAGCCAACAACCAAAAGTCGTTTTTAGAGCTTTAAGTCTCCCTTTCAATTCGTGCAAGGAGGAAAACTTATTATCGGGTTGGGAGGGGGGAAGGAAGTAGCCTTTCGACTGAGAAGTTAAGGCCTTGAATGACGGGATGTAGGCAAGCTTTAGCTTGGTTCTTTTCTCGATTGATAGAAAGACGGATTAGAAAGAGTGTTTTGAACCTTGCTCGCACAATGCCTGTGTGGTAGCGACCGATAAGCACCGGCACTATTAAGTGGGGTGCATCTACTGGGAAAGCGTCCAACTCAACATGTCCGATGCTTCATAATACTGGTCCGCTACGTTAGGTGTGTTACTTGCCGTACGAATTAATCCCCACCTGATCTATTGCTCATAATGAAAGAAAAGGGCGTAGCGGGCCGTTTCGTGCGTAGTAAAGAGAAAGGATAACTCTTCCGTTGGTTACTACCTGTTGGCATTCCGCCTTCGCTTCCTCCGTCCGAACGTAGTCGATTTGTTTGGCGTAGGTGACATTGATCTACAATCTTTTTTTTATCTGAAAATAAGGAAGAAAGAGCTCCTACCCGCAATCAGGAATGTACACCTGGAACTCCGTCACCTCGGGATCAAGAAGATCTCCGTCTCCACCACCTTCTCTTTCGTCAACATCATCACGACGCCGTCCTCCGCCACGTTCCAAGAACCGCTCGGCGAGCTCATAATCAAGCCCTTGCTTCAGTTCTTGGACGACATCAACTCGTCTTTCTTGGTGAATCTTTATCCGTACAACATGTACAGGATAAACTCCGAGATGTAGTTAGGGTTTGCTCTCTTTCTTCAGCACCCTTTCCATTTCAGGGACGATTTGGTGACCGGAATCGGAGGATTCTCTTTGACATGATTAAAGATGCGGTGATCACGTCCCTGGCGGTGGCCGGCCACGAGAATATTCCGGTGGTGGTGTCATGATTAAAGCAGTACTGAGCTACTTCAAATGGATCGGAGGCGGTAACTTCACAGAAAGCTACTCTTCTTACCTATAAGAAAAAGAGACCTTTTCTATTCTACTTGAAGTAAGTAAAGCTTTCAAGGTGCGAAGCGGTGCTGAAGAACTAATGGGAGGACTTTTCCCTCACTCATACCTTAAAGCTCCGTCGGTCCTTCACCACCCGATGACCCCCCCCCGGTTCAATAGGCCTGGTTTTCAAAAAGACAACGCGAAGATATGGCAAAATCGTTAGTTAGATCCGATCTATTCCTTTCTACCGTCTTCGTTTCAGTCTGCTGCTGGACTCTACTCCAGTAATGCTCGAAATCGCTGATGTGAAGTTCATTGACGCAAGATCTCTCCTCTTATTCCCCCTTGAAATGAGTGCATAAATCGCTGATGTGTGGTGAAAACGCTTGTTTAGTAAAGACTCCGAGACGAGCTCACTGAGACCGATGACGCCTTGACTTCCGCCGTGATGGAAAGCAAGTCTTCCAGGGGCAAGCCAAAAACTGTTAATATCAGATCGATTGTTGCACGGATATCAGGCCTAGTCAAGACCGCCTCAAAAAGACGAGTGATCATTATTCTATTTCGTCGCCTTCGTCACCGCTCAGAGGCTACGAAGTAGTTCTCGATTCGTACCAAGAAGCGGGTGTGAGGCGATAGTTTTCCACCCATGGCATTGGCCTACTTACTTCTCCAATCTAGATGCGCGTCATCGTCTGCTGTCAACGCGTTATGGGAAATATCCTATGATCTTCCCAGTTGTTCTGTTACCGCTCCGTGAGGGGAAGGGCAGGCTGACGAGTGACTATTCATCATCCGAGACAAAGATCTTTGAAATAATCTCCTTTCAAAAAGGGGCCAACTCAAGAGCTCTATTCCATAACCAGGTGCTGTGGCGAGTGTGATTTCCGATGCTTGATTGAGTTCGATTGCTTGCCCGGAAAGAAGAATTGCCATTGACTAAAGTGTCAGTGGTCGTAAAATAAGAGGAAGACGAGTTCTATGACTCATTCGCTTGGTCGCCCATAACAAAGGTCACAGATACAAAAGGAGTAGGAGCGCGCTTTTCATAGTGAAAGAATAACTGTTCCTCTTGCTTTCAATAGGCTGAAGTTCTCTTAACTTCTTCAGTTCTTCCCTGAAACGAAGGACTTGAGGCTGTGTGTTTGTACTTTTTTCTTTGTACTGTTTTATCTCCTCAGATAGAGGCAAGTCTAATCTTTTATTCTTACCAAGTGTCAAAATCTAGTTCAATACCGGAATCGCTACTTCGGTTAAGCTGATAAGGGCTGGGGAGCTCTGACTTTCTATTTCAAAGGAGTCAGCTGGCTGCGCGAGTCACCTTCTTTGCAGCTCCGCTGGACGACACGGCATTCAAGTTTCAATATAGGCCGGCCGTAGAAGTGATGGTTCCCCAGAACTTCATCGTGGCAACGTAGACCTAAGTGGTCCTATTGGTTCCCCAGGATCCAAGTAGTTTCGTAGCCATATTCACTGGGAAAAGTGCTGCGAAGCGCAAAAGCGTATCGAGAGAGGATATGACGAGTGTAGTGGTCTATGCTGGTCTTCAAACTTTACTGCAAGCGTCTGACTGAGCCCAAAGCGGAGAGGTAAAGGACATCTGCTAAGCAAGCAGAAAGAGTGAACGTATCGATAGCGTCACCTTAAGAAAAGCATCCTCTTAATGCCTTCTTCAGAGAAAGACCTTGACTGTTTTTTGATAGAGGAAGGCTTACCTCAGACCCGAACCCCCTATGATAAGGGAAAGATTCTTCGGGTAAGTCAAAGAGAGCTGGGGAAGGATCATTCCATAGGCTTGTTCTCTCAGGCTCAGTGGTGGGTAGAGTGTAAAGACAATGACTTCTTTTAATGCTCTTTCAGATTTACATTACATTAAGCTTTCGAAAAAGCTTTTCAGTTATTAGGAAAAAGCGATCATCAAGCTTTGTTCTCCCGGGCGCGAAACTGACGTTCTCCATAAGGTCGTTAACGCGAAGACCCTTTAACGACGCGTTCTGTCGTCAGCAAGCGGTGGCCGACAAGGCCCTTTTCCCGTCATATCTTGGGAGGCGAAGAGGACAGGTTTGTTTGAAACTCGTTCGGTAAGATTCTCCCGAAGGTAAGCATTTACCCAAGGCACGGATATGATGACTTTCTCAATTATACTTTGTTTTAGGGAGTTGAACGTCTTATTCTTTTGAGTGGCATATGCGAATATGAGCCAGGAGCAAGGATTGCTCCAAGTGAAATTCGATAATGCAAGTGCAAGTCGACGTTCCTGATATTCTTTTTCTTTTGGAGTGAAAGCCGGCCCTAAGCAGGATCCAAAGACGTTCAAGTCCAGTTCCAATCTGGATAGAAAAGTGCAGTTCAATCGTCGAAAGTTAGATCTCTTTTAGTCCTCTTTTCTCTTTTGAGTCAGGTTCTTAAGACAGGAAATTGGGTTTTCTTAATATTTATCTTCCGGCTTACTTACTTAATAGTTTTTTAGTTCGAAATCGAAACTGGACCTGAGAGAGACGTCACTTTTTTCTTTTCATAAAGAAGAGTAAATGCGCCTTCAGTTGAAGAGAGCTGTTCACAAGCAGTGGTTAAGAACTCTTTCTTGTTCCGGTTCAGAAGAGAAAATTCTTTCAGTTGCACTAGTGGATTGAATATTCTTTTTTTAGTGCCAACAAAGTGCATGTGTTGTTGGTTAATAAAAACACGAGTTTCGATAGGCTGGAAGACGGATACTATAAGTAGGACAAAGCAAAGGCCAACAAAGAGAAATGAAAGGGCTCCACCACTTATCCCTTTCATCCCTTTTTAGGCATTTGTATTTGAGAGAGAGAGCTATGCTTAGGTCAGTTCCTTCAGTCAACTTCAAAAGTAAGTCAGAAGTGAACCCCACGGAGCGGTAAGTAAGTAGTCCCGTATGAAATTCATAAAACATTCATATCTGGCACTTGAGGGGGTCAATGTGTTGGAAGCTACTGCGTCAGTACTCTCCCTCCTCTATAAAGGATAGGCAATTGAGTTCTTCTAGGCGGGAAACCGGTTTTGAAAGAATATCCTTTCCTGTGCTTGTGAAGTATTGAAGTATACCGAAGATCTGAATAAAAGTAGGTAAGAGATTCGGAGGGATTGTTGTTTTTTATTAGTGAGGGCAAGCAGCTTTCATTTTCTTAAATAGTTGAAATTTCTTTAATTAATTTAAGTAGGCAGTTCGTATCTTTCTATGACCCCCAGAATAATAAGTAGGAGGATAGGCGGAGCAAGAGCTGAAGAAGTCTACCCGAGCGTGCTTTTTCATTCATCCATTTAGGCCCGACTAGGAGCACGTGGATCCAGGGAACCTGGCTCGGGAACAGCTTTTGACCAGTAAAGGCTAATCACAGTTAGAAAGTCCAATCTCTGAAATAGGGCTTAGTCTTTCCATAGACGTAGAAGGCGTAGGTTATGATTTGATGCAATAGAGTCAGAACACCTTTATATATATCTAAAAGACAAGTGCTCAATGAAACGATCCTGATTCCACACTATGCTGTGGGCTGGGGAGAGAGCTGCTCTGCGAAGCTGGGCGTTCAGTCTTCTTATGTCAGAACCATAGACGAAAGAGAATAGAAAGGGCCTTGAAAAAAGAGCGAGGGAGTGAAGGGCGTCTGTATGTTGCTCGTAAGCCGCCAAGTACCAGTCTCACAACAGTACTGGCGCAAAAGGATCGGTCCTTCACTTGCTGATCGTTCGCGGGTCGAACTCGCTCTGAAGCCCCGCCTTTCGCTCGCTCGCAGGAGTCGGACTCAATCACTCTGTTTTGAGGATCATTCGTTCTTCACTCTTAAGCTATTATCCGCAGAGAGCGCAGCAACCAAAGTGCATATTATCATATAGAAACAAGCGAAGCGTAGCGATTCGTACTACCGGCGCTAACCGGCAGGCAATAGAGTCCGCCGATAGGCGCAAGCAAGCGTAGCAAATCACATAGATAAGCCAAAAACGCCTAAGAAATAGGCTACAGGGCGAAGAGGATGGATGTCTGAGCGGTTGAAAGAGTCGGTCTTGAAAACCGAAGTATTGATAGGAATACCGGGGGTTCGAATCCCTCTCCATCCGCGAGGTCATAAGTTCTCTCTTGCCTTATCTATAGATAAGAACGAATTTGATCGACTCGACTGATATGATAGATGGAATGGGTAGCTTGTGTTATGATTTAGTTATTTCTTTGTCTTCCTTTCGTTATCTTCTGTTCTCTTTGTATAGGTTGGAGAAGGGCCGGGTGGATTATTACCTTTGGGAGCTAAGTCGAAGATCTCGGTGGTGAAGTGAGTGGTTGATAAACTTCGATTGCAGTTTTCTTTAGTTGGGTAGAAGGTGACGCCCCTAATGAATCGACTATGAAGGTGGCTGTTAACTACATCAGCGCTCAAATGCCTTCATCCTTATTGCCCTGGCTTCGATGATCAACCCCTGGCACATGACGGTTTTGATCTTCGGCTCCCCATTCATCTTCTTTCTCCCACGGATAGGTGCCTTTCGGGTTCTCCAAAGTGACGGGACGGAAGTCACTTCGTATCGCATAGCAAAAGGGCCGGTGTAGAACGTCTACCAGCAGCTATTCAAAGTTGAAAGCGGAGCAGCATTCATTCCCACCCGTGGCTTGCTACCAAGAAAGCTCGCTCCGTGGGACTAGGATGGAAGGGCAGTGGCTTGACCCGAGGAGATGAAGGTGACTGAAGTTCCTGTGAATACAACCTATTCTTTGTGACTGCTCAGCGGGCTTGACTTCCATAGTGACAAAGGCTTGCCCCTTCCTAACCTAACTTCAGTGAAAAAGAAAGGAAACAAGGCGAAGAAAGGCGATGAATCTCATGTGCCTGTGCCGATTCATCCCTATTACCAGTACCAGCTGACTCGCTTTCTTTCTGTCTTATCTTCGCCTACAGAAATAGGAGATAGAGAATGACAGAGACAGAGGTTGAGGTTCTTTTTTAGGGTTCGGTAAGGGGTGATTATGCCTTTGCTTGTGTGCCCACGGGCTTTCCTAGTGCTCCTTTCTATTGAAAACTTCAGTATAGAAGTAGCTGACAGGCAGGGTAGCTGAAAAGCGATTCCTACTCCCGTATGTTCTTATTTCTTTCTATTATTTCTTTATTTCAATTATGAGAAGGGCTTGCGTAACCCCTGGCTCAAAACCACCCGTTAGAGCAGCGAGCTGGTTACTGCTTGAAGTCGAAGGCGGGAAAGGGGTAATGGATAGAGGATTGGACGGGCTTGCTTTAACCGAAGGGGAGAGTGACGCTTAAGTCGAACAAGCAGTTCACCAAACTAAATATGGGCTTACACGAGACCTAGTCCCCTCTCATTGGCCAGTCGGTACTAAACTTCCTCGTCTTCAAAATTCGCCTCTCTCATCAGATCCTACTAGTCCAGTCCGTTCCTCATCGTATCAGATCGACGACTAGACAAAGAAAGTACAGCGTCATGCTGGTTCGCTGGCTGGCCTTTTGCTATAGCTTCTATATCACAGTAGGCTCAACCAACGTAGCGCTGCGCTTGATTGGATATTGCTTGCTAGTTTTTTTTGGATGAAATTTTGAGTGGCACTCAAGGTCTTGCCAATTGAGATTACTCATTTTCTTCATAAAGCTCTCGCGCCTTTGCTTTCATTATCAACACTGTCTATTCTTACCGTGCAAACCTCCTGCTGCAAGCATAAACAATAGGCAAGGAGCTGCTAATCTTCTCCAAGGTTAGACTGGTTCTGACTTCATAAAAAAGGATTGGGGCCCGGACACCATACAAGGAGCGAGCCTTCGATCGATCTCTGAGCACAACCCTAAAAAGCTCCCGTTTTCAAGCCTTGTCTCCCTTGTTATTCTATATGAAAATAAAAAACCCTAACCTTCCTGATCTCATCAAAAATGGGTGGTCTCAAGAAACTCATATTACAAGCTCGTCATTGTGAAGAAAAAGAAAAAAATGTCTAAGCTCCTTTCTTGGAACTCATATTATATGTCTTTAGTTTGGGATCTTAGATCGAGATTATCTCACCTCAAAGACATCCTTTTTGGATTGGAAGCTATGGAGGCCAAAAATTCCCTGTGTCAACACTCGCCTCACCGTCGTCAATTCAACGAATCGTCAAAATGCTGACGCGAAAAAACAGCGCACGATCAAAAGCACAACCAACAAATTTCTTTTACAGGGACTAAAAGAGTGCTTGAATATTTTAGAACGTCAGTCTCAGATCGAGAATGAAATAAAAAGTAAAAAAACTCTTTTGAATCAGTTAAGAGGGTCTTTGACGTTTTCTTTCGTTGTAGCCATACTTCACTCGACCCAAGCAATGCCCAAAGACTCCCATGCCTTTCTGGATCATTGGTTAACAACCAACCGGCAATTTCCGACAAGTCTTTCTTCTTAAAACGAGCAAGAAGCGGAACGCAAGGGATGAAATGAAAAGTGTTTATTACGATTACGCCCAACAGCCCACTTGAGCAATTTGCCATTCTCCCATTGATTCCTATGAAAATAGGAAACTTGTATTTCTCATTCACAAATCCATCTTTGTTTATGCTGCTAACTCTCAGTTTGGTCCTACTTCTGCTTCATTTTGTTACTAAAAACGGAGGAGGAAACTCAGTACCAAATGTTTGGCAATCCTTGGTAGAGCTTATTTATGATTTCGTGCTGAACCTGGTAAACGAACAAATAGGTGGTCTTTCCGGAAATGTTAAACAAAAGTTTTTCCCTTGCATCTTGGTCACTTTTACTTTTTTGTTATTTCGTAATCTCCAGGGTATGATACCCTATAGCTTTACAGTTACTTCTCATTTTCTCATTACTTTGGGTCTTTCATTTTCCATTTTTATTGGCATTACTATAGTGGGATTTCAAAGAAATGGGCTTCATTTTTTAAGCTTCTTATTACCTGCAGGAGTCCCACTGCCGTTAGCACCTTTTTTAGTACTCCTTGAGCTAATCCCTCATTGTTTTCGCGCATTAAGCTCAGGAATACGTTTATTTGCTAATATGATGGCCGGTCATAGTTCAGTAAAGATTTTAAGTGGGTTCGCTTGGACTATGCTATGTATGAATGATCTTTTCTATTTCATAGGAGATCTTGGTCCTTTATTTATAGTTCTTGCATTAACCGGTCTTGAATTAGGTGTAGCTATATTACAAGCTCATGTTTTTACGATCTTAATCTGTATTTACTTGAATGATGCTACAAATCTCCATCAAAATGGTTATTTATTTATAATTGAACAAAAGCGAGGTAAAAAGAATACCTTTTTTACGAGGTTATAGTATTTACACTACCCCGGATCAAAAAAAAAAAGATTCCGAACATTAATTAGTAAAATCAAAGTCTATGAAGTCTTTACCACTTTGAATTTGCCTTGGCTAACAATAGAGTTTTGCCTATATTCGCGGGTTCTTCAATTTGCTTTCTGGATCATAGAGGAAATAAGTAAGGTGGTCTACTATATTTATCTGCTTATTGGAACTTCTTCGTTTGACCTATGCATTCTCTTATCATTTCCAGCTCCATTAATTGAATTTGAGGAAGAAACGAACTCTTATCATTTCTTTTTTAGGGCTGTCGCCTTTGACTTCTTTCCGGTTCAAGCGCAGGAAACGAAGAGGTCCGGCTATGCGGTCGGAACTGCTAGCATGAGTTAAAGACTTCAACCGCTAATAGCAAAGAAACTCGTTAAATCGCTTAAAGCTAGCATGAGTGAAAGGTCTGAACTGCTAGCATGCCTTGAAAGCGTTAGTTGCTTGAAGCGCTAGGGGACTCTTTCGCTAGGTATCTCGTCTACGTTGAGCATCGGGTGAGGGCGAGTTACATCTAAGAAGCTAGCCTTTAAAGGAACCTCGAGCCAAGAGACACTTTCTAGAAGCCGGGTAAGCCCTTGTTGCTTGTTCCAGTAGGCAGACTCTGTGATCGAAGGCGAACACTTCCACTAAGCGATACGGGAAAGGTGCGTCACCGGTCACAAAAGCATAACAAGAAATAGACCTACGAACGGAAGAGCGGGATCCTTGGCGATTTCAGGAGTTAGATTTCAAAGCGAAAAGACATTGAAAGAAGAGCTTGAAAGGAATGGTTTCACTCATGAAAAGGAAGTCAGATATCGATTTATCAAGAATCCCGGCCAGCTATCAATCCATTACCAACCCTACCTTACCTTAGACCTGAAAGAGGAATGCTATGAGATGCTTTCTGGAGTGGGAACTTACGGGCATTTCAACTCTTTACTCTTATCAGCGCCTAGCGAGGCTTCAATCGCGAGATAGCATAACCTCATAGGTACCGTATCGGGTGACTTCATAAAACGACAAGGGGCTTCGAAGGTCGGGGATTCATGAGATAGAGGGATGCGTGAACCAGATCGAGGAAGATGATCACTTTCAATAAGAATACAGGAGTTCCTTTCTTTGCTTGCCTTGCAGGAGTTTTCTATCAGTAATGAATAGAGTGAAACTCTGATTAAAGCGATAAGGAAGAGTTATCATTTCCAACGGGAAGAAGAGTTTGCTTCAAGAGCTTTCCCAGCCTCAACCTACAGAAGAGGAGCGAAGCAGCTCGACCGAAGGGAAGAGGAGTTTATGGGCGGGCTTTCGCTCCCGACCTTTGTACACACCGCCCGTCGCTCCTACCGATTGAATGGTCCACTGAACCTTATCATTTAGAGGAAGGAGAAGTCCTTAGTTTCCGTAGGTGAACCTGCTGGAGGATCATTGTCGAAACCTGCCCTGCAGAACGACCAGCGAACATATCTACCGCTACAAGGGCGTCCCCTGCCCGTGTCCGGCCCCTTGTGGGTGCTTCCTTGGGTCAACAACGAACCCCGGCGTGAAAAGCGCCAAGGAACATGAATACGTCAGCGGCTATCCCACCCCGGTGCGTGGAATTGGCGCCTGCCTACCTTTATACTCTCGGCAACGGTCGGCTCTCGCATCGATGAAGAACGTAGCGAAATGCGATACTTGGTGTGAATTGCAGAATCCCGTGAACCATCGAGTCTTTGAACGTTGCGCCTGAAGCCTTTAATAAGCTACGGAAAAGATACAAGGCCTGGCGAGCGAGCCGGGAACAGCCCAGCTTGAAAATCAGGTGACCACGTTGCCTGAATTGTAGTCTGGAGAAGCGTCCTCTGCTAGCGGATCCTACCTTGAAAGAAGTGTTTCTTTGCCAGCTTCAACCTACAGAGGGGGTTCTTTGTTTGCGGAAAGACGAGGATTTCAGAGCTTTCCTACTAGCTTGAAAGGGAAAGATCAGTCTGGGGATCAACCCACAGCGAGAGGTTTGGGCCGCCTTTCCTCATTTTAGTATACCCTTCATAAGATAAGCAATTTACAAGCAGAATGAATCTGTACCGCGACACCATAACAGCGCTTAACTAAGCAGACTCTCCTCTCCAGCAGCGCCCTTGTCCTATGGTTTAGGGAGTCGGCGAGCGACAGCGATGAGGGAAAAGGCCGGATGAACTCTTGGATGTTCTTGCCTGACAGAAAGAAGGCTATCTATCTTGGTTTATTGGCACCTAGCGCGTCCTCAATCGAAAGATAAACTCCCTTGTGGGGTCGTGGGTTTCAAGACAACTTAAAGCCCTATTAATGACCAACGGCTAGAGAAATTGAACATGCTAGCTTCTCCAAGCGCTGGAAACGGATTGACGCGATCGCCTGAAAGAAGAGTTTCTTTGTTTGCTTGCTGTCCAGCGCTCCGGAAAGAGCTCACTTAGTAGAACTCTCCCATAGGGAGAGCGTAACTTCGTTCCCTAGCGAAACACTAGCTCAACAACGTTCCCTGCTGTTGAACTCTTTCGATGGGGAGTCCGAAGTTTCCTTGCTTAGTCCTTCTTAGTGCTTTGGGAAGTCAGATATCCGATCGAAAGAGGGGAACTTAAACAAGGTCAGGCGCTAACAACTTAAAAAGCGGGTAAAGAAAACTAGAATTTCCGTCTTTCCCTTATACTATTTAATAGCCCTTTAGCATCGAAACAGGGCAAATTGAACTGATTGAAATCTGCGCTATGGAAAGGATTTATACTTGAATCGAGAAAATCCCGGTATCCTTGGTAAAAAGAAATCTTAGTTATGGTAAGGAATCCGACTTGCTGCGAAACGGGGCACCGCCGGTTTTCCTCTATGCAAAAAATCATTAGTGAAAGGCGAAGGTTGGGCAGAGAGATCCCGAAAGGACTAGGCCGGCCGGCTTTCAGAGACTTCCCGTCAATGACCTTGAAATCGCTAGCACTCGTCTTTTTTCCGTGTGAGCGGGCAAAGAATCTATCTCTTCTTTCGGAAAGGTCGGAACAGCTCAGGCAGGACCTTTGTTAGCTCTACCATCGGGAGATGAAACATCTCCTTCAACTCCTCTTTCAGGAAGGTCAGAATCTACAGCAAACCCTATCCGCTATCTCTTCTCTTTCAAGCGCTGCTAGCAATATCAGACAGACTTCACGCGCTAGTTCCCCAGAAATCAATGATATCTCTGACTTCCCTTGAATGATCGGAACCGCAAGCAAGCCCCGATAGAGTGAAACTTCCCTGTAGAGCTCAACCTATGGCTGGGTCCCTCGAAACACTTTGTGAGAATCCCTCTTACGATAACCCGACTTAACCTAGTGCTACTTAAAGCATGATGTCTTATCTCTTACGAATGAAAAGTGATCAAAAGGCAGTCCTAACGGTCGAGCTGCTTAAAACGATTCCTTCGCCGAGTACGAGACAGCTTACGATTTCGATTCGACGGACGACTTTAATAGGCCGAGAGGTGACGTAGTGGAACTCGAATGAACTGAAAGTTAAAGAAGTAGACCGACGAGCGGTAAGAGCAGGATTACGTTGAGCTTCAACCACCGGTCGGATGGAGTTGGCGGGAGATTAGTTGTGAGGGCCCAAAGGGTGCTCGACCTTAGTACGAGGTAACGGAGGGGGACTCGACTCGAAGAGGAGAGGGTATGGATTTTCTTAATAACCCTTCTTGTAGGATAGGATTGGTTGGTCAGACTGAAAGCGCTAATCGCTAATAGCAAAAAAGGCGCTCTCTCCTGGGGGAAAAAAGCCCTTATTGAAATAGATCTTTAGAAGTCTGTCTTAGGCTATCCTGTTCACCCTATCCCACACGCCTTCTCTGCTTCACGTCTGTATCCCTCTTTCCGTAAGCAAGCAAAGAATCTCTTAAAGGGTCCAAAGGAAGCTCGACCGTAGGGAGAGGGAACGGAACTAAGTAAGTACTCACCCGCAGGGTGAGGGAATGGAGTTTACTCGACCGAAGGGGTTTGGGTAAAGGTCGCTACTAGGTTTCGCAGTAGAGCTTGACCAAATTGAACTTATTTACGTTACAGAATTCCATATATTGAATTTCACGCTTGAAGGGCCAACGATAAATCCCGGTAGCAGCTTTTGACCGTAACAGAAAACTACTCCTTTGAAATCGATACAAAACGTAATCTTCCCATCCCTCTCGCGTTGGCCTATTCTCTAGCTAGCGTTCGAACCTAGTTCATCCCTCTAAGGTTGAGCTATTTTTCATCCGGAATTAGCACATTCATGCCTTGAAGGCGCGAGCACCCCGAAAGCGAGGACTGAGAAAGGCGTTTCTTGGTTAGTTGCTTCGACAGAGATCCCTTTATACTTAGCTCGTAGCTTTCTTTCGACCCACTTCAGAAGCTTTACGTCGAATGGTACTACTGCAAGTCCATCTCGATTTCAGTTAGGAAAAGGAGTAGCCCAGTGTATACGATTGGTGGAGTGAAAAGGATAGGCAGCTTTGGCCGAGTAGCTCTTCCCAAGCCCTCTTCCCAGCAGTTCAAACCCGTAAACAAACGCGCTACTTTCATTTCTATCGATTTCCTTAGTTACCCGCTATTTCTAGTACACGAACACTACGAACACTATCAAGATTTTAGCGCTTACATTTCAATTTCGATTGCTTTAGTTCGAAAAGCAGTTGCGTAAACCCGAGTTACAGCACCTTGTTTTTACGACCTTTTTTCTATGCATTGCTCCCTGACACTAATTGGTTTCTAAAGTGAGTAGTGCTGGGTCAAAGGAAGGCTCTCAATCGAAGCAAGCTCGGCCACTCTCTACTGAAACCGATGATGTACTTTACGCACCGTCATTCGAAGGAAAGGGGGCTCGACCTTAGGAAGAGGGGTGCGAAGCGTCAGATCGACCGAGACAGGAGCAAGCTACGGCTCTTTGGCTTTATGGCGCGCTTTCCGTTTTCTCGCTTGTTGTACTCGACCAGGGGACGAAGGGTGCTCACTTTTAGTAAGTAGGGAAGAGGGCCCGCAGGGTGCTCGACTGCAAGGAGAGGGATTTTATAATAGGTAAGGCTCGACCATTGGACCTGTGCCCGGATAACTCTCCTTTTAGGGTTTTGTAGCAGGCAAGCCCACGATCAACAGTTCCGAACTATCGCTAAAATCTTCTTAACCTATACAAACAAGCATAAATGAAAGATAGCAGGTGAGAGATCTCTAATTCATTACTTACTTAGCTTACGGTTCCGGGACCTTACCATAGGGAAGAGCGGGATGGTATAGATATTGAAAGGAAAGGTGAAGGAAATCCAGGATGAACGTAAGAAGTGGATCACAATGCCTGAGTTTCCGATATGTTCCTTTTTTAGGAGAAGGTTCTTCCTTTTTTTAGATGAGAACTCTTCGTAAGGGTATGCCTTGACTAGAAGGTTCCGAGAAGGTTATATTCTTTGACGGAAAGGGCGAGGAGCGGCAAGCAAGACTGCAACGAATCTCTTTACCGCTAGCCTTTGAAGGTCGGAACTGCGTCTTCTACCTTCTGAAGAAAGATCGGAAAACTATCTATCCGGAACGAAGTTGAACTCGAGGGGTTGGAGCGCGCAACAGGCGATGAAACATCAGGCTAACTCCCGGATAACTATCCATAAAAGGTACGGGCATTCCTGAAAGGGAATGGAGTTGAACAACACTTCAAGGCATCTAACTCTACAGAGAAAGATCAATAAACTCTCCCGAGGAGGTTTTATGATGAGATTGTTCCTTCCACGAATAAGGGAGACGGCAGACCTCAAAAGCATTCCACTCGACCCGCGGGAAAAGAAAGAGTTAAGGAGTTACGTTACTAGCTCTGATATAGCCTCACCCGCGATTGCTAGCGCTTCCTTTCTTTGGATGATTCCTATTGTCGACTCCGAGCTCTTGGGCAGCTGTTTCAGCTCTTCTGACTATGCTTTCTGCGGTCCCTCTTCATGGTTTGCTGTGAAAAAGAATTGAATTGCTAGCGAAAGTTTTTCTTAGTTTAGTCACCGATAAAGAAAGTCGCTGTAAGGTGGTATGCATAGATCTTAGACGACCTAGAAGGAGTGGCTTCTGGCCGACTTAGACTGCTTGTTGACCTTCCTACCGATGTTATACGTCACTATGACCTGAGGTGAACAGCTTGACCAACGAGAAAGGAAAGGCCCCGAAAGGGCAACCTTCCTGAGTGAAACTCTTCTTAAAGCTACTCTGTTACAGGCTACCCCACAACCTTAACCCCTCTCCCTGCCCCGACCTCACTTTTCTTCTCTTGAACGCGTGAACTTTACCTGCTGATTCTTCTTGACCGGGTGGTAGTAGTTAAAGGAAGATCGCTTCTGAACAGGTTATGGATCAAGGCCCAATCTCCGAGGTAAGCGAACCTAGACCTTAGACGCCCAGAAACTCTTTCAACTTATCTTTCACATGGGAAGCTAAACGTAGTATTCGTCCCTTCGTTCGGAACCTCGAGCATAGCTCACCTCCCCCTTTGTGACTCTTTCAGGAAGGTCGAAACCGTAAGCTCTTTCTTCTGACTTCCCTTGAACTCTTTAAACCGCAAGCAGGGTCAAGCGCGAGGCAAGTTAAAGAATTCGATAAGCTAGTTTCAGGTCTTATTCATTTATTTTACAGTGTAATAATATGAATGATTATGTTTAACGAGAATCAAGCGACAGCGATCGCAGAAAGCGAGCGAAGCGATCAAAGAAATGGAGGAATTCATATTTCATTTTCATGTAAGAATGAAGCTATCATATATGTTATTTCATTTACTCATGAATCATCGTATTGGCCTTGAAAGAATCTTTTGACGAGAGTTATGAAGTCCGGGTGGGTTAGTAGCAAAGCTCGCGTCAAGACCTTTCCAGATGGGTTTAGCGGGCTTTCAATCGATATCAGTCCTTTCGCTTTCCCTTGAATCTATCTATTCCTGCTTTTGCGCTATGCTCGTGCCTGTAACCATACAGTCACTCCGCTATAACTCATCATTAAGATCGTTACATTACAGAATTAAGAGTTCATATATGATATTGAATTATTACATGTAAATAAAAGAATGAGAAGTTTAACTCTTCTATTTATTACACTGTAAAATGAAATTATAGAATATCCTAATAGAGAAGGGAGAGCAAGGAGAGACTCGGCATTAGACGATAGAAAGAAAAGAAAGAATCTATGATTATTAGGAAACTGTTCGTATAATCACATTCGATTGGAAAACGAACCTACAAAACTTAACTTACTACATAAAAGGATACTGTCCCGCCCAAACCATGAACAGACCTACGCTCATACTAACTCAGTCAGCATACAAGAATGACGACGATAGGAACGGAAGTAGCTCGACTGATGCTGGATCCTGAACCTGCCGAAACGGCGGATTCCCCCGCTCTGACGCTTGGCTTCTTCTCGCGAATTGGGAACTGAAACACCTTTCGAACTGAACCTTCCAAGTGAGCTCTCGAGGAGGAGGAGGGGCAAGATTGAAGTTTGAAAAGCCGTTTCCTGTTCTTTAAAGAGTTATAACACTGCTGGCGAGCGGTTCCCCAACCTTGAACTCAAGCTCGCGAAAGACTAGCAGGGGAGATCCCTAATGGTCGTGCACTAGAAAGCTTTTTCCTCATCGTATTATCAGATCGACAACTAGACCAAGAAAGGACTCATCAAGTCATACATAACCTTCTCCCGTCAAGGAACAATGAGGCCTTGATTTCCTATCCCTTCAAGGAACAATAAACCTCTCATCTCGTACCATTCTTAACAAAGAGATCTCTCACCTGCTCTATATTTCATTTATGCGCGTATCGGGCTTTTAATCCTCTTGTAACGTGCTTTATGAACTCAAGAAACCCCGCCTCTTACGATTGAGGTATCGTAAGGGCAGTCTCAGAGAAAGACGAAAGACTTCCCTCTCGAGCGGCTTTCACAAGAGTTAATAACGATTCAATCCTTGCTTTCAGAAGGGGATTTGACTTAGCTACACCGTGAACCGGCTGACAAGAAGGAATCTCCAGCCTCCCAATCCATCTGCTTCGGTAAGCCAACTCCATTCTAAGACTTTTTCACTTCCCGTTGGTAAAAACGAGTACTAGCAAGCGAGAAAACGGAAAGCGCGCCATAAAGCCTTCGAGCCTCCGCTTGCTCCTTTCCGGACCGTAAAAGCCCATGCTGTCAAGAGTAAGATTTCCTGCTTTCTTTCAGGAATCCTAGTATTGGCCTTTTAATCCTCTTGGAACGTGTTTTATGAAGTTATTCGTGTGGTTGTAGCTTGCTTGCGCTTACGACCTTTTAAGATGAGTTTAACGAGCTTTCAAGGGATATCAGACTTCCTTAGAGTTCATTCTTATTCTTCTTTTACAGTGGAATAAATATATATGAGAATCAAGCGACAGCGAACACTGAACAGCTAGGTAACTAGGTTAAGCTCGACCATAGGGAGAGGAGGGCGAAGCGATAAAGAAAACTCATGAATCTGAAGCGTTAGTTGCTTGAAGCTAGCATGAGTTAAATCGCTAATCGCGTTTCTTATTCATTTATTTTCTTTAATAAAAAGAATATATAAAGCATCTCTTGAATTGCAACGCAAAAATGACTTTTTCAATCTTCGTTATGGTTACTATTGCAACGAAAAATCCCGATAAAATGTAAACTTTCCTGACATAGATCTCGCTTAGGAAAGGAAAAGTGATTGCAACGAAAAATCCCGATAAAATGTACCTTGGGGTGCATTTTCCTGCTTGGAGTGAGAACTGCTTGATCTTTAAGGTATCTATAAAGTATATCCTAACCCACCACCCTGATTTATTGTTTTGGTTCTTTATACTCGAATAGTTGACCAGGGGGAGTAGGATAGTCTCGATCATGTGAGAGAATTAGGTGTGGAAAACTGACTCACATACGAAAGATTCATGCTAAAAGCAAGCTGACTTTGACTGGATTCTGTCTACTAGCAGCTATTGGAATGGGAGACTGGCCTGGCAATGTATCCAATCAGTTACCTGACAGGCAGCTTCTTGATTGTTTCCTGTCTGATTCCCCATCCCAAGCATAGACTGGCTCCGGAACCTGTAACTCTATCTTATTGGAAACTGCACAGGATAAGCAATGGGATCTATTGCAAGCTAGGCCCGGCTACCTTTTGCAATTGGAAAAGTTAGATGTCGAAGCTAGGTTTAGGGAGCGAGTCCCAAAGCAAGAAAAAATGCCTTGCCTCAACTCTAGCCACTACCAGCTAACTGTATTAATTGCACCCTGCTCTTGGACAAGTTATAGAGTGATGAAGCATTCAATCATGTTCTCACCAGCCTGGGATCCTGTCCATTGGACGACTTTAATAAATGGGAGATAGCCCTTTTTGTTCTTTCCAACCGGTCTTACTTCAGTAAAGCTCACGTCACTCGACAATGATATCAACTTTCTGTTTACGAAGGTGGTTTGCCAGGATGATCTTCTTTATTTGCTTGTTGACGTAGATCCTCAAGGACAGATACTAATACATTGACTGTTCTACTTTGTAAAGCCGCATTCTTTCTTCAGTTATCGTGAAATTGCTCCAGGCTCTTTTCCCCGAACACTCTCTCCGCGTTCTTCGTCTTTTACTCGATGGAGTGTTAGTTTCATCTTGTTTAAGCGGGTGAGAAGTTTGGGTTGCCCAAATCAACCTACCCACCGGAGCATGCAACTAAAGGAATTTCGTATGGAAACGCAGGGTTTGCTTCCGGTCTGGGTGTCCCAGTTCATTCGGATTCGATCAGTGGATCATAACATAAGAAGAGGAATGCTTCAAGACTTTATAAAGTCAATCAATAGAGGAAAGCCGGATTGAAGTGAGAAATAAGAATCCGTAATCACTGAACTTGAGATTGAGCTAAAGGCACAAAGTTCTCTCCCGATAGGGAGAGGAGTGTTATTGATTGCTGGGAGAGGTATGAAGTGAGTGACTCTTTCCGTCTTTAGTTTAGGTTCATTACGGCAGTTGTTAGTTTCGTCTCTTTATCAGTTAATTTGGTATTGTTTATTAATTGCGTATATTATATAAAGGGTAGTCCTTCTCCCAGGTGTGCCTAAAGTCTTATGATGATTCCTTGCCGGTTAAACCATCAGGCTCGACTAAGAAATCCATGCCAGAGACTCCTCCTAGTAACCATTCCCGAAATCCAGGGAGGTGTTCTTGAAGACATTGGCGGGCTCCAAGCTACACCCTTCTCTGCTACCAAATCATAGATCTTCCAGAGAAGACCAAAGAGAATGAGCTCACTCGATTCGCGTCTGATCCTCCATTCTTTCTCATAGACTGATGCAGAAAAGAAGTAACTTAAGGACGGTGAATTCGCGACACTCCAGTACCAATGGACGTACCGAAGCCAATTCTTCATCCAGTTCCTGAGCAAAGACCACTCAAGCAAGGAAGTCCCGGACTCTTTCTGCTGGAAATAATTCATCAGGAGCCACCTTTAAATCCGAAGGTTTCATCCCTTTAATTTAAGTAATTTAAGGAAGCGAAAGCTCACTCTGCCAAGCCACAATTCTAATGGATAGTCATTGGGACCCCGAGGCTTGGTGTACATAGCAAGAACCCGCTCAAAGTGACGAGATCTTGTATGACTGAGTTTGGCAAGCAAGGACCCTATAACCTCCACCACCTATCCTTGGTAGAGAACCTTCGTAATGAATGGATATTTTTTACATATAGCCATCATACCATATGGATGATGGTAAGCAAGCAAACAAAACAACGAGCAGACATGGCAGATAAATCCACGCGTCCACCCTTGACGCAAAAGCGCTTAGCAAACTCAAATGCACAAGTGTCAGAAATCAGAGATTTTTGAGTTGAAATTGGCTGAAGACACTGAAAATAAACTTCGGCAACTTGCGCATCAGCGATGACAACATCATCACCGAGCACATTGATTGGGACACATCAAAAAAAGTGGCTTTTGAACGAGACCTACCGGCTTAGGGGCAGTTGCTACTAAAATGGGTGTACCCGGAACGGGGTTCCGATCTCTAAATAGATCTGCTATAGCTACTCGATCTCGATCAAATGGCTTTGGATCTGTCTCCACATCTGGAAGATCTGTAACAGGATATGGAACTCCATAGAGATCTGAAACTTGAAGGGGTGCTCCATACTAAATTAAGGGTCAGAGCCCATACTCTCTCTTCTGTAGATACGCTATCCCTTCCGGCTATGGTATGGGGGAAGTGAGATCTACCGATTTCTTTTATATTAGATGAGCGGCCGTATTATGATCGGTTTGGTCCCCCTAGCCTTTTGGTTCTGTCTTTCTTCTAGTAGGTACTCGTTAGGTCTTCAGCCCCATGTTCCACAGATGGACAGCCGGGACGGGCCCGGGTTCTATCTCATGATGCTGCTGCTACGTTCATTTGGTCGAGCAAGGTCTTCCCTGGCTGGCTCTGCTCGAAGAGCTATTCGTTGAACTTGAACGTCATACGTATGAAAAGATACGTATAGTCTTTTAATACGTATCTCAGTTATCTCAAATCTCAAACCTACGTATCTTTGTATCTTTTAGTGAAACGAACGGAAGAAGTAACAGAGTCTATAGAACTTAACTAGAACCGCCAAGCTATTTTTGAATATAACTGCTGTTCCCGTCCTGCCCACCTATAAGTCTAACTTTAGAGGTAAACTCTAAACCAGGAATTCATCCTATTCCAATTCTCAAGTCATACGATTTGAATACGGATTTGTGCCCGGATCTCCTTCTTTTGAGTATTCCACCCTTAAGTCAATAGGCCTGAAAAAAGGAATGAAATCTAGTCCGCCCCCCTCAGTACGCCTTTTGAACTTCTTTCGGTTACCTTCCCTCTATTATACTATACTGTTCTCTCTTTCCACCGTTTGAAGTCCCTACGCCTCTTTCTTGCTTTTCATTCGTGTATTCTGACATTACACCGTTCTTTCAATACGCCTTTTCCCCCTTTCTGTTGTTTAAACGAACTCTGTCACCCTTCTTTTCAATAGAAAATGACTTTTCACAGCTATATAAAATGAAAAACGAAAAGGATTCGATGGGAAGGAAATGGTTTTGATTGTTTTTGCAGCTATATGAAACTCAATTCTTTTTTGAAGGCCTTAAGAGCACCGCTTCCAATTCGAAATCAAGTCTATAATGAGTGATCTTTCCCTCACCGAATGACGCTCTGAGGCCCCTTGCCCCATCTGGTTACTAAGTTACTAAGACTCAGAAAGGGCGTTTTTAACGACAGAAAAAGGTCTCTACTGCAAAGGTTCGCAGGAATATGCTCTTCACTTTCCATTTCATCAGCTGCTGTTAGCTCTCCAGGGAACTTAGGGATTCACTGATGCTGTTGTTCACGAATCCCTTTCTAGTGGACTTGGCTAGACTAATTGCAGAGGATAAATCTAAATCTAGCTGCTACACCAAAACTAGGTGCAAAGAACCAACCAGACTGCCCTAGTGGATAAATAAGGAATACAGAAAGAAAGAACAGCTTGTCAATTATTGGTGTAAGAATTTATCACACAAAAGTCAGTGTCAGAAGTCTTTGAACTCATAAAGTAAAGAAAGAAGCAATGAAGCTTATAGTTCAATCATTCGTGCTCCTACTCAGCGTGGAGCACTTCATTCACTAACAGACCTCTTTTTGATTGAAAAAGAGAGATTTCGAACCTTAAGAGGGGGCGCTTTCTATCTCCTTCCCCTATGTACTTGTAGGCTAAAATGGGTGAATCGCCTTGCTGGACATCGTCCTCTTCTGATTCAATTGCTACAACTGCTGATAGGGAGTGAGCGATCCTACGGAAGGAAGCGGATTAGTGCTTTTATTTATAGAATGTCTTCGCCTCGTCCGTAGCAGTTCTGGCTCTATCTTTGTCGGCGTAACCGCCTTGGGTCTATCTAAAGATCCTATCCTCTCTTCTAGGCTTCCACTTCCACTTCTCCTTCTTCTTATTCCTGCTGAAAGTGGGCTAAGGTTTTGGACTGAACGAACGGAAGAAGTAACAGAGTCTTCTCTACTGCATAACAGGTGAATTTATTCTTCCAAGAGGGTTTGCACACAGGCAATTTCCTTAACTTATTAAAAACTTATTAAAGTAAAGGATCTTTAACCCAAGGAGTCCTTGAGCTAGGGCAGCTACTTAGTGGATTGATTTCTGTTTTATGGAATGATCCAAGGGTAGTTCTTGATGTTCTTTTATCATAAGGCTGTTCGTCACTCCCTCATACCTCTATAGTTGTAGTACGGTTTTGGTCCAAAGCTACTCGATCAACAAAGAAGAGAGTAAGAGGCGTATTATCCGATATTCTATTTTTGGGGAAGAAGCCGATAGGGAGCGGGTGATCCTATTCTCGTTAATCCAGTGACTGGAGAAGTATGAATCTGTCTATCGAACGACGAAGAGCGAAAAGATACGTAGGTTTGAGTGAAACTCATTACGTAAGACTTGACTATACGTATCAAAGCTTTCGTTTCACTAAGTTCAACTCCTTCTATCCGATATAGTTCGTATCCCCAGGTGGGGAGCTGCTGTCCAGCCGCTATGGAAGAGGGGGCGGGGGACGGAATCTCGACTTGAGAATGAGCATGAAGGGTTGGCGGGCTGTTTACTGAGGTTGATGGCCCGGAAGCTCCAGACGAAGGCAGCATGCTACTCCGGGGTCCGCTCTCGATCCCCAAACCCACTATGCGCCTCCCTCCCATCCCAAAGCTCGACTACAAAAAAAGGTGAGCGACCGACCTAGTAGACGGATCCCGACCCTCTCAAGAATGTCCGTCAAAAAACCGAGGTTCAGTTGAAGACAGAGTATTTAGCATCTTTCTAGCCTGCGAACTCAATCTCATTTAGAAAGCCTGATCTCTATCTTTCAGCAACTGAACGGGAATGAGTTTCACTCAAACGACGATATCGACTATACGTATCTTTTAGTTAAACTCATTCCTCTCCTTCTTTCAGGCTCAAGCTCTGTCTGGTCTTCCTTCCCCATTCCCCACAGGCTTCCGGGTCTGTACTCTGTTCGGACCAGAATACTTGCAACACTTACTTACCGAAAAATACTGACAGCTTTCCGACTTTTCGTTCTGCCTCTACTAGTAAATCTTACAAGAAGCTTGACTTAAAAGGCTTGAACTGAAAAAAAAGTTATAGAAAGCCGCTGTAAATAATGAAAAATCTATTAAAAAAGCTATTCTCTAAGCCAACTTATACAAAAAAGTAGTCCTAAACCAAGGAATCAGCTTCGCGTCTTTATACTAATACTGGCTTCTTAAATAACTATATCCTTGTTCGAACAAGCAACATAGAATTGCGTATATAACACGGACACGTAATCAGAATCAACAATGAAATTCTCGCTCTTCCCTTGAAGTCCGAAAAAGCTTCCTTTAAACAGCTCGTCCCTAATACCCATTAGGGCCTTCTATTTCCCTTTCAGGTTATTGATAAGTTTATAAAAGACTATTTCCCTCCGCTTGGGTTAGGAAAGGTCTTCCCCATTCTCTTGGCCTTCGGGTTATTAGAATACTATTACTAGCTTGACCCTAAGAGCTACTCTTGCTTTTGAGTCGAGTGAAACGAAAAGCTCTGTATTCCGTGAACTGAGATACGTATTCGTTTATCAACGATACGTATTAAAAGAAATACGTATCTTTTCGTTGAGTGAGTCTAACGTCTAACGAGTAAGACAACCTTCCCTTCCAAGTAGTTAGTGCTGTAGTTAAGTCTTCTCCTGAGTCTAGCAGGGAATATCTTGATTGGTCAACAACTAGCTCCTACTCCTATTCGTTTAGTCGATCTGGGCATACCATGTCAGATTACCAGGATTCAGTGGAATCCATCTTTGATTGAAACTATGATTCTTTCTCTTTTCATTCGGGTTAGCTTCTTTCTTCCTCTAAAAGAAGGATCCTCACTCCGATCGAGCTACTAAAGAAAAGATTCGTTTCACTCATTAGGTCCCTCACCCGGATGAGTCAATCTCTAACCCCAAGATTGCATGAATGTCTTTTCCTATACTCCTCTACGGTAACGGGTAACTGCGTTCACTACAAGACGGTTTCCTTGCTAACCTCAGAGCTTGTCTCTCAAGTATGAAGAAGAACTCGGTCATGGAAGGTTCACTCTTCTTAGGCTTCTTCTGTTTAGGATGATGAATCAGCTTCGGGTTTCTCCCACGTAAACTACTCTTAACGAGTGAGTACCAACAAGAGGAGAGTTCCCAACTTTCCTAGTTAGTCAATCTGAAACTCCTCCGCATGGAAGCAATAATATTATGTAGGAAGGGTCTAATCCCCGTAAATCACTAATTAGTAGGCCAAGCTTAGGAGCTCTGAAAAGAAAGTCTCTCTTTTAGTTTTGAACTGATTAGTAGAGGAAGACTAGGGGTTAACAGCTGCAGCCGAATAAGAATCAAGCAAAGAATCAGGTTTAGGAACTTGAAGATAAGTATCCGGGGGTCAAGCTCTCAGAAGGATACGGGGTGACACGGAACTCTTAGTTAGGTTAGGAGATTGAGATCTCCCAGCCTTTCTGCGAATCGTCAGTCTTGGTAGTTTTCATACGCCCTCTCTTCTCTGGTTCTCTTTTTGTGGATGTCTAAAGTCTTAAAGCGTTGTATTTTCTTCGTTATTGTTATCACTCTTAATCCTGGCCCCCTTTTTTTCGTCTAAGCCACTAAAGTCAAGGCCTAGTTTGAAGGTTTCCCAAAGTGCCTTCACCCGACAAGCCGGTCACCATTGGCGGAGTAAGAGCCCTTCATCACTATGACTTAGGTAAACTAAAGAACCCGCCCCGAAAGAGCAAGAGAGTATGTATTTTCTATCCCATAGTCCCTTGACTTGATTTGAATGAGAAAGAGAGGAAGCCCTTCAATGGTAGTGACTTTAGTTCCCCTTTCATCGGGATTTGGATAGTTCTATAGACTCTTCCGTTCGTTCACTCACGACGAAGAGCGAAAAGATACGTATCTTTTCTTACGTATTCCCCTATTCTTAGGATTTTCAGTTACCTTCCTGCAAGAGGTAAATAGATCTATCTCATACTTACACTTCCCTACTAGTTCTCCGGGAGGCGCGCGAACGTAGCTAAAGGCTAAGAGAATATCCTCTGCTGTTGTAGCTGCTGGAGCTAGTTGCTTCTTTGGAGCATTTCCTCGTCTCACTGAACCCCTTTAGGAAGGACCGTCAGTATTTCTTAATCCTGGCCTGGTAAGACCGACAATGAGCCTTTCTTTCTACCAGGTCCTATCTTTCCTGCCTTCTAACTCCTGGAAGCTGATCTTCGAGTGAATGAAATTCATATCGCCTTTCAAAAAGATTAGGTTTGTTTACCCTTACTTTACCACAGGTAGATCTCAATGAAAGAAAAAAGGGCTTTGAAGAGAAGAGAGAAGAAAGCATTAGGGTGGGATAGGAGAAGGTAAAAGGAAAAGGATGGTTTTCTTTCCTCTAAGCTTTCCGTGGTCGTAGATCCGCTATAGAAAGCCCCTAAAAGCAGCTACATATAGATGAATATCGTTCCGGTAAGTTCAAGAAGTCTAAGTTGAAGTGGAAAGAACACCAGGTTTTTTTCCTCGGGTTGAATAGGCTGCTTGCAACCATTCTTTTGAGTCACCTCCAAACCATATTGAAAAAGACTAAGTCAACTCAAGTCCATTCTTTAGCGCACACCTCCGCATGCTTATCGCCTTTGTGCTAGCTTCTTTAACTCGGAATGATAACACGAGCCCTAGAACAAGCAGTCTTAGCGGAAGGCGATTTCAAAGCGAAGCACTAACTGGCACCGCTCCGTGGGCTAGTCCGAAGCAGCACCATTGGCTCTATTCTATGGTCTAGGGTTTCGCACCTTTCTAGGTCAATTACATCTTTTCCTGCTCCCGAAACCAAATTGCATAAGAGAGAAGAACTAGAAAATGTATAAGAGAATCAATGGACGATGCACTATTTTCATGATCAAATGGTGACTTTGCTCTCTAAGATACCGTCTGTGATCTACGATTTGTTTAACACATAGCTATTTTATGAATAGCTCAATCGATCCTTTCTCTTTGAAGAGCTCAATTACAAGGAAGGCTGATGCCGAGTACCACAGCCACTAGGAAAGGAAGCAGCAATAGACCACAGCATAGTAGATGCGAAGCTTACAAATTCCCTATCCGGGAAAATAAGCAGGTCAGCATTCACCCAAGTGGCTTACGGCTTACTTATTCATTTGAACGCATACAACAATTAGAGACTAAGCTAACAACTGATTACACAAACGGGGAAATCAAAAATTTTGATCTACTTTTATCTACATAGGGCGCAGCTCCGGGGAGAGTAAGACACCGAGGCTTTGGTGCCTACCTTCCTAATAGGTTCTCCTCCCCCGCGCTTACCCACCATATGGGTCCTATTCAACCTCTCTATCGAATAGTCGGCTCGAAATCCCCTTCCTTTAAGTGTGACGGTCGCACTTTTCAGTTTAAAGCCCTGGCCATTCTCCTTTGATAGCATTGCCCATGACAAATAGCAGACATCTGCTTCTCGTCAAGCAAGATTAACTGATCGTATCTAGATTGCATATACTCTGCCTCCGTGAGGAAGAATCTAAACTTCTGCGCAGGTAGGACTGCCTCCATGTCATAATGCGGTTTTGCCCCTGTTGAAGTCCTCATAATTATATTAATTATTATTGTAAAAATACCACTTTCTTGGTCACGCTCTTCGTCTTGTCTTATATAATAGGCTGCTTCTAGCCACTTTGTGAAGTAATCGATCGTTTCCTGTTCCAGTGGACCTATGACACCCATTCCCCGGGCAGGCCATGGCGAAGACATAGTGTGAAGCTCAGTCGTAGGTGCATGAATCTGAGAACTGAGATACGTATCTTTGCTCTTCGTCTCACGTAGTTCAACTCCTTCCGTTCGTTTCGTTTCACTATTCTTTTAATACGTATCGTTCGAACGGAAGAAGTAACAGAGTCTTCTAGTTCGTTCGGAACGAACTATAAGCTTTTCGTTTCACTTCGAAAGATCTTTCAAGGAAAAGAATAGTCAATAACGACGATATCGACTATACGTATCTAAGATTGGCTTATAAGCAGCTTCTTATGGACATGAATCTCCGGCTACTTTGTTTTCCCCTGTATTGTCATTGGGTAGGGACCTGCGTTAGCGGGGATCGAGGCGGACAATCCCGCCGCTGCCTAAGTGTAATTTCCTCCCATTCTGAGGAGCCAATATAGAAATATAGATTCGTTTTTTCCCTACAGGATGAAGTTCATCTTGTTAGCTCATCTGAACTCTGCCTTAATCGTTTCCTTTTTTTTTTGCTTCAACTAGTTTATTTAGGTGTGGGACCATTTGTCTTGACTAAAATGAGTTCTTTCTTATTCTTCCTTTGCTTTAATCATTCTGATTGTATTTGCAATTATTATTTCGTGCAGCTCCCAAAGGTCTCCAAGCAAGGTGTATTTTTGAATCTCGCCCGCTCGCTCCTGACCGCCGGGCAGTAGACAAGGTAAGCGATATCCGGCCGATCCCGTAATAAGAAGTAGCGTCCGTACAAGCAAGGACCTACTTGTGTCGGTTCCTTTTTTCTTCCTTCAAACCTGCTCCCATTTCGAGTCAAGAGATAGATAAATAGACACATCCCATTGCACCGATCGGGGGCGTTCGTAGTGACTGAGGGCTGTGGCAGCTAACATTTTTCCGTCTTTCATAAGTTATGTGCCCAAATAGAATACCTACACCTATCAGTCGAGTTTTTCCTTGCAGCCAGTTCGGAATAAAGAAAGCCATCTATTAACATTTTCAAATTAAGCACTCTAATTCTATTTAAGTTTCAGTTGGACTTTCTTTCCTTGTTGAAAGGTTTAAAAGCGGGCAAATCCCTATACTTTTTCTTTGAAGTAATTTCATCCCGGACAGCCAGTCCATCTTTTGGGACTTCTCTTACATACATGCCTGCCCTAATTTACCCTTCGCCCATTTCATTGTAAGTTGGGGGTCCATGCGAGAGATTTTCTTCTATTTAGAAAGATGGTTGCCTTTGGAGTGATTTCCTTGGAATATATACTAGTTTACTGATTCACTTTGTAGCCAGTGCAGTGGGAGGGAGATCCAGTTGATGAAATAGTGGCATTCCTTCTGTCTGCCTTCGCGAAAGTTGTTGTAGTTGCTTTCCTTTCAGCAGTCTCTTAGGCGAAGAAGAAAGCTAAGGATAGAGATCCTAGGGAAGCTCTTGGCTCGGCTGGCTGGTCTCAGGGTCTGCAGATGTTTTCGGAAAGAGAGATCGAGATGTGAGGATTCCTAATTATAATTCAAGTTAGAGCGAAGGTGCGGAGCCAGATCTTATTTTGAGAAGAATTCATTCCTCTACTGAAAGTGGTTGTGATAGGGAATAGGTAAAGGCCTTGCCTTATTCAAAAGTACCAGGAAGGAGAAGAGTAGGCATTACCTCTGTTGAATGAAGACCCCGAGCATCCAGTGGTGGCTTATAAGCCATATAGAGTCGCCCGGCAGCTGGGTGTTGATCAAGCAGTGGATGGTGCATCCGACGTCGATAAAGGTCGTAGAGTCTGCAATGGTTGATTACGGATTCAACCATGAGAATCCTGATTCCCCCAAGGCATATACTGGGGATAAGCCTCTCAGCGTACTCACAGTACTGGAGCGGGATGGTTAATCATTACCAGACAATGGTGGATAGTTATGTTGAGGACAGGATGAAGACGCTTTTTTTATCTCCTTTGCCCTTAGCCACATAGATTCGTGAGAAAGAACGGGAGGGACGGAAACTCGAGCTTCAGCCTTTTCCTTTTCGTTGTAATCAACAAAAAAGAATGGATTAAGGTGATAGAGCAGATCGCGTTGAGTTTACAATCCTAAGAAGCCGACATCTTAACAGCCGCACCAGTAAGTATTTCCCACTTGAAGGAGCGCTTGAACGGAACTGGACTGCCCCGCTTACTGAAAGAAAATTATCAACGACCACCGCTCTTCCTCGTTAACTCACGGATGGAATATCATACAACATAAAAAACCCGGCTCGTTACTACTACTTGAACCTTACCTACCCGAGACACAGGCAGACTTGCGTAGGAGCATCGACTGGTGAACAACCTATTCTTTTTCACAGCAAAGCATTCGTCATACCCTATTTTTTCCTTTCACTGCGCTAAGGCTTTGGACTAATGGGATAACCATAAAAATCTGCCTCAGCAGTCGTAAAGGCCTCCATTGAAGACATATGTCTGTTCCCACAGAGCCTTTCCTCCAGATTAAACCCTTAGTCACTGGACCGATCCCTATCTATGCTATGGTCGAGATGATTGGCCTGCCTTCTGAATCCCCTGGCCTATGAAGATCTCGAGGGAATGAAACTGTCCCAAAGAAAATAGAACTAGGATGGGAGAGGCTGGTCATCCTGTCTTGAAGCTGAGAGCTGCTCAAGAGATCACTTCAACCGTGCTACTAGGCCTAAAAGTCCACTGCTGCTAATTAAGTTCCAGCACCATAATATCCTAAAGCAGCTGATCTTAACTCCATATCCGGTTCCCACTGAAAGCAGAGCATTACCTGAGGTAGATCATTTGTCCCTTTTCTCCCACTCAAAAGAGAGGTTTTTGTTAAGAACAAAGGGCTTGACAGCGGGTATTTAAATTGCACCAATGCCAGCGGAGTTTGACTTTCAGCCATTCTGATAGAGGAGTCCGTGTAAGCTAATGCTAAGGTCTTCTGTAAGAGAAAAGAAAGCGGTAATAAAGGAAGTCTATCTTAGGATTATTATTATTATGAATAAGATCTTGAGTAGTCTACTGAAAGCTCAATACTCAATCATTTCCAAGAGGAAGATCTCAACTGAAAGCTATGGTCTGGTCTTCTCTATTGAATGAAACCTTCCGTTTGAATACAATTCATGCGATCTTTAAGCGGTGTTGGTGAAAGCAGTTTTCTGTCATCTTTATTACCAGGCACAGATATCCCTTTGCTAAACCCTCTTTCCCTGGTAGATGATTGATCAATTGAAACTTTCCCTTATCAAAAAACAGCTCACTAGCTAAAACTAAAAAGAAAAGGAAAAACTAAGGTACGTAGTCGCTAAAGCGAAGCTATTGGGGTGTAGGATAAGAAGAATCTTCTTCGAGGAGAGGTTTCTTTTTGAACGACTGAAAGGAGAGGAATTTCAAAACCCTTCTCCATAAGGCAATGTCAGAATCCTTTACTTCAGCTGCTTCCGGTATGTAACAAAGAACTCGAATCTAATTCTCCTTATGTTAGTCAAAAACTTCCTTAGGAGAATCCACCTCTTTCTAGCTGAGACTGAGACCTGCTCACAATCATACTTCTCCTCGGGATGTGAGAAAGAACTCAAAGAGAATGACGAGCATGTGACACAGGAAAGAGTTCCTTCTGTCAAATTACCTCTTTACTAAGAATCTTCCTTGATTTGATACCTTTTCTTTCTTCTCAACAACTAGTTATTTAGCCTCTTCATCTCACTTAGCGGATCCCTATGGGAATAGAAGTTTCAAAAACCAGTGCTAAAGCTCATAATCTTACTTAAGACCGAAGATAATATCATTCTTGTTTTGCTTTTGCTGACGAGCATCTTTCTCCTAAGTCTCTAACTTTCACTCCTGTGATAAATCTTCCTCGAGAAGGGAATGTCAGAAGCTTTTGAATCTCCCCCTCTCTGGGACGATAAGTAGGTAAGAATTAAGATTTGACATTTGCTTCAAACCAAGTTAACCTGTATTGTATTTTATATGAATCCTTTTTACATGCCGGGTCTTTGTAAGTGAACTTCCCACAGTGTCTGAAGATAGGGGAGTAAGAGTGACTTTGTGCTGCAACTGATTCTAGGGTTCCTTCTTAAGATCAACCAAAAAAAGGTTTTATAATCTTCATACGGGAATGCCCCTTCTGGGGAATCCTAATACCTAATTATTTTTATTAACTTAATATTTTAGAAAGAAAGGATTTTAGGAAGGGCAAGTCCACTGGCTTAGACCATAGCTAACACAAAAAGCTAAACGATACAAGTGTTGTTTAGTGGGATTTACCTTGAAAGACAGGAATTCTTTTTCATCTTCTCGGAAAAGACCCTGTATAAGTCGACGTCTTAACCTGACTTCCTGAGCTCAGTTGATTGTTGAAGCAGTAGCTCTGGATCGAGAGCTGGATGCTTACCTTAACGGCCTTACTCGCTTTATGCGTCGATGGGCGAATCCTTTCTGGAGGCCGTATGGAATGAAGGAGAAAGAGCTCATCTTGACTTGATAGCATGTTAAATACCTACTTCCATAGGTCACCTTCCTTCTATTTTCTTTCTATAAACGATCGACCCAGGAAACCCACAGACGTCTCAGGCCAGATTTGCATAACGTCTCCCACCAGAGAGTCATCCAAAGGTGGATGCAAGTGATGGAAAGGTTAGATATATGAACCGCTAGGATCCAACAATCGATAGAAGAGAAGATGGAGGGCTTACCGATAGTTAAGCATAGCATAGCTTTCCGGTCCTCATAAAGGGCTACCGTTGGGGCATCGACAGCACGGGGATTTGTTTTCACTACATTACCAACCTTCTGAGCAGCCGAGACCTTATCATAAAGACGAGAACTAATGGGTGGAGTAGCAAAATGGCGAGAAGCTATAATAGAAGTCTTGCGGCTGCAAATCTATATGGAAGTGAAAGTCTTTTCAAAAAGCAAGCCAGTTCCCTTTCATTTCTTCTACTGAATTTGAGCAACTCGAGTATGAACACTGTATCGCTATGCCCCTCGCTTGCCTTAGTAGTTAGGGTGGGTCTTACTTTCTATACTCTAGGATAGTAGCGTTCGAGCTTACTCTTAGCCATTGGAAGTAGTTGCTGATGGAGAAGCCTAGGGATAAGTGAGTGGATCTCCTTAGTGTTTAAGGATCTTTCTCCTTTACGGTCTAACTATGATGCAGGGCGGGGAAATAGCTTACCATTGGGTAGGTCATCATCTGAGAAGGATATGGCCCATCGGTGCAGTGAGAATTCTACCACATTCTCTAGGTCAGTAGGGGTGCTTTCTACAGGTACCCGGGCATCGGCCAAGAACTTCTTGAAAACTTCCTGGTGCTTAGGAGAGGTTTGTAGGAGCTCTAGGATGGATATGGAGGCTTGAGTCCTATTGAGCTGTCCTAACAAGTCCTAAGTTGTTGGCGTCTGGCTCTCTCTCTTTATTTAAACGCAATATCTTCATTTAAGTCGAAGACTGACTATTGATTTCTGCTTGTACTTCCTCTCTCGTTAGTGTACTCGTGGTACTCGGTAGTGTGCTTGTGAGGAGGAGTCACATGGGGATATAGACAGTTGATCAATGCCATGGCCAAATCGAAACCCAAGTCGGTGAGAAAGGGGCTCATACACGTTGAAGTGTAAATCAATGGGAAGAACACTCGGGCCATCGTAAACAGGGGTCCTACCCACAACTTTCTCTCAGTAGAGGAGGCAAAGACAGACGGGTTGAAGCCCAATAAGGTTGAGAATCCTCAAGCCTGTCCACTCAAGGTAAAAGCCCTATGAAGGTCTGGCTCGTGCGGTGTTGAAAAAGAGCTTGCATTAAGTCTACGCTGATCTGTGACCCCAATTCCCTCTTCAGTGTCGATGGAAGTAGCCCCTATCCTGTCCGGAAAAGTCTTCTTTAGTTGTGGTTCTAACCTCAACGAATGGAGGAAAACAAAAGCTAAAAGTAGACCTCTACCTTCCCAGTGGGCGTCTTGCTTGCTATTGCCATTTTGATTTGACCAAACTAGCCTTTCGGACTTCAAACGTAAAGGGACTTGCCGACATTGACTAACGGACGGTCCCTCGCAGTTTCAATAGCGTCTGTACAATAGATGTTGTGCCGATTTCGTGCTTCCCCACCCCTTCTTGGGACCCTTAGAGCTGGACCTATTTACAGACTCGATCATTGACCGAAAGTCCAAGAAGCTACTTCCTATGGTACCCTATTGATGAATCACTCGAAAGAAAGCCGGGCAAATCAATCTTTTTTTTTTGCTATGCTTCCCCGTCATGCCATGATTCTATGGTTGCTTGCTAGAGGTCGCCTGAATACTCTTGACAGATTGACTTCTTTTGCTATCTCCCAGTCTCTCACCTGCCCCTTGTGCAAGGGGGATAATGAGAATCTGAGTGACCTTCTTTTTTCTTGCCAGTTTGATAACAGGATTTGGCATTCTCTTTTTGGGATGTCTTTCCTATTGCTTGTCTTCCTGGTCAAGAAAGCTTTCAAGAGTGACTCGGAACACCACCCCCTGCCCTTTGGTTCTAAAACCGAGATAAAGATAAAAAGGAAAAGGGGGAATCGCTCAAAAAAGATGCTCGTTGAGTTAAGGACCCTCTTCGGCCCCCCTTCTTCCCCGAAGCAGCACTCCCGTGCGCATCCGAAGCGGCATACACACGCACAAGCATACGCATAATCTGGCACGGCATATGCATCATCAGACGCGGAAGGAATTTTCTAATTAATTATTATTACGTTACACTGTCACTAGGTTAGGTCAGCCCCCCATTTGATCGACGGTTTAACCTAACCCTTGCTTTAGCCGACACTGATGCTGCCATTTCGAAATCAAGGAATATAGTTACGACTTGGTTGGTGTTCGGTGAGCCGATCCAGCTTTTGTTTGAGCCGCTTTATGAATGCACTAACGATCACGACGACAAAACGAATTAAGGCTGCCCCTTTATCTAATAAAGGGATGGACAAAGGGAAAGAGTTAGATTTTGAACTGAAGCTAGAATAGCCAGGGTAGTGAGTGGGGGTAGAAAAGCAAGCTTTTCGTCCTGTGAGGGAAGGTCCTTTATTCTAGGACCATACGTTACACCCACCTGCACAGTATGGTTCGCGAGAGAAGGGCGCCGTTGAACAAAAGCGGGTGCGGCGTTTTTCGGAAATCCCGGAAAGCCGCTGTTCCAGGGTAAGCACTCTCTAGGTCCACATCTTTCTTTATATAAAGAAAAAAGTTCGTCCTTTTTGTTTAGCCTTTTTGTTGTTTTGGAGATAGATGTGAAGGGGAGAACTGCAAGAAAGCAAAAACCTAGCCTAGTATGAGAGTACTGGAAAAAGCCAATAAACCTGACGGATGCTTTGCAACTAAGTTTACATGGAAGAACCGCTGCGCCGCAGGAAATCCTTCTCTATACAAGTTCTCGGACGAGGTTTTTGAACAGAACTTCGATAGGCGAGAGGTGTAAGCACCGCGAGGTGTGAAGCGATCTCGTACTAAACGAAACCACTTTCACTTTCCATAACCAAAATGAAAGAAAGTAAACCTATTCCTCCTGCAATTGCGGTCAGTCTCGCTACCTCTTTAGTTGCCGCCCCCTACTTGCTCATTCGCTCGAGACTCTGCCTCTGCACTAGACCTTGACACAACTGATTGTTTTTTGCTTCTCCACGAGACTAAGTTATTTCAAATGAAAACACAGAACCCAGTTTTTTATTTTCTATCATCCTGGTCCAAGATTGAAGTCAGAGATCTCTAGGGGTATAAGTAATTAGGAGATCTCTAAGCTGACCTATGAGTCTAATTGTAAGATCAAAAGAGACTTTGAATTCTAATAGAAAATCTAAGAAAAGCTTGACTGGAAACCTACTACTTCGAGCTCGTCGACTCAATGAAAAAAGATGTATAATCCTCTTGCTTTAAGCGGGACACCCACCTCAGGAAGAAAAAAAGGGTAGGTGTTGCGAAAGGGGAGTTCGGCTTGCTCGTAAGTCAAGGCAAGTTCAAGTACCAAGGGAAAGAAGGTGGATGAGAAAAAAGAGGGTCCAACACAGTGGATTATGGAAAGTTAAGCCCCGAGTGAAAATCCATTGTTTAGGCCATTATTTGCTGGGTTTGATCATACAGTTGCATTTCTGAGTCCGGCTATGTGGCAGAGCCTACCGAAGGAAGAGAAAGAGAGTGGCCGGTAGAGGTCTTCTTGCTTCCGCGCTTGCCTTCCATACTATATATTAATATAAAGGAATACACTATAACTGCCCTAAGATAGACAGACATCCCATTTCACTGCGCTTACTGTCCTAACAGCCCTCTCTACCCTTTCTTCTACTGCTGAGCTGCTATATTCCATCCATCCTTGTTCTTTTCTTCCTTTCTTATGGAGCACATTGCTGACACAGGGTACTCAGTATAAAAGCGCTCGTATGAGTAGTATCGGAAAGCAGCTTAAGTCACACCAGGTACAGATAAGAGGAATTTTTCTATTGTCTCATCTCCATCCGAACTAGGAGAAGAAGTAGTCAAGGAAGGCTTCTTTTGAAGAGTTTGAGGAGCTAGCCGGTACTCTTTGGGACGAAAGAAGCAAAGAGCCCCTACTTCTCAGAGATAGAATTATTGGCTAAGAAAGCCGTCTATAGTGAAAGGGGTAAATGACTGTATTCTATTCGGTAAATGGGGAATGAATACAATTTTATGCCCCCTAATCGCCAACCCCCCAAAGATGCAAAAAGAGTAGGATATGCAAAGGTCACTCCAGGGTGGCTCAAAGGTCGATCAAGGATATCCCTGTCCTGTGCCCTATTCACTAAGATATTCGAATTTGCCCTTACCGAAAAGCAAGGCTTACCCCACTAGTGGAATTCCGATTCCGGTATTCTATCTATTCACCCTCAGATCACTGAAACTCGCTTTCAAGCTCTCTCTCGGCTAAATCAAAGCAAACCCTCATTCCAAAGCTGACTCTGACTCCGTTCCTGCCTTCAGACTGGTATGACTCCGGTTCGGGATCGACAGCGGAATCTTGGTTCTACCGGATCTTTATAGATATGAATGCTACCGCTTATTCTGTGCTTTCGACTTCTCTTTCACAGGCACAGTTGAATCGAGGTATGAAAGGATTGAACCAGAGCCGAGGGTGCACACTGCCTTCTTAACTGCCAACTCCTTCTTAAGCGCTTTCGGGAAAGGAAGGAGGCATTGGAGAGAAGTACGCATGGTGGCCAAGCCAGTGAAATCGGGACAAGCAAGTCAGTGTACCGAATAGACTGCCTTACTGAATAGGGAGTTTCATTCATCCTCTAAGGAAAGGAAATGAGCTATCCGGTTTGGCCTTCAGCTGTGGCATTTTATGAAATAAGGTCAGCCTCATCTCTTCCTTATATCCTTATAGAAATATATAAATAGAATGCCTTAGTCGAGGGGAGGGAATCCGCTATCCGGCCGTCTTTTCTTTTCAAGGTTGACTCTGATCATTGGTAATCAAGCTCATCTCCTGTCGTAAGCGCTAAGAGGGAAGCCAGAGATCAATCTTTTACGAATTCTTCCCCTAAGGGATCACTGAACTTGTAGCCTAGAGGCTGAGGTAATGAATGAGAGGACGACTGGGCAAGAAAGTCAGGTGCGGAGCGGGAAGTAGTGATGAAAGTGAAATGATTATAAAGCTCGCATCGAACTCCAAGGTTTGACATTACGCTTTGGGTTTGACTCCTCAATCAAGGGAGTGAAGTGCTTATAGATCTCATTCATTTTGCAAGATCCCTTGTTCCAGATCCGGTGTTCACGGAATCGAGGTAAGATAGACTTCCATCTTCTTTCTACTTATTTCAAAAGAATTGTATCTCTCTCTATCTTACCGCATCAAAGACAGATTCAACATTCAACAAGGCAAGATTCAGCATTAACTTATTGAAGCCAAGAAGTCAGTCAGCATTCAGCTGTGGAATTGAACTTGAACTCTAAGCCGAATCTACTGCCGGGGATAAGAAGCGCTTTGCGAATAAGAAGTTTTGAAATAAGATCAGGTCTTCCAGATCCGCAGCTGGATAGAATGAATCCGCGGATGAGTTTCTTTTTAATAAAACTGTGCTTTTAAGTTGGCGAATAAGTGTTCATTCACATAAATATTATTCAGAAGAGTGAGAATTGCCGGAATGAGATGGAATAGGCATTGTACTGATGGGAGTCAGTTTAGTGATCCGAGGGACGGGATAACAAGAAAGGATGGGAAAGAATAAAGAGTGCTTGCAAGTCTGAGAGCAGAGAATACGCTTTTAGATGCGCCGAATCAATCGCTTGCCGAATCACCTGTCGTCGAAGACGGGCTAACTCTCATATCGCTAGTTCATCCCGATAGAACGGGAGTGAGTAACCTAGAACCTGGAAAGCTAACCTGTCAACCAAGTTCAGTGATCCGTAAGGGGGTTAGCCTTTTCTTTTTGATCATAAACTCCGCTGATCTACTCCCATGGCAAAGCTTACGCTCGCTCTGAGAGACTTCCAGCCTCTCTCTCTAAAAAAAAGCCTTTTCCCCTTTTCATATATTTAATATAATAATAAAAAGGTATGCTCCAGCCCCGGCCGATCGCTACAGTTCCCATGACCATCAACTGGATCTTTCACTGCATCAGTTTGGCCTTCAACTTGCTTTAATGGACAGTTATCATCCTTAAGGCCATATTTGCCTTTGCCACAATTAAAACAGATCATATGAAGGCTCTCATACTCAATTTTCCACACAGTGCGATTGAAACGAAACTTAGATAAAAGAGGCTTAGTAATAGTAAGATCAACTTCTGCACACAATCGAATATAACGACCGCGCTCAGCATCAGAAGTAGTATAATCAATCTTGAGCACCTTTCCAATTTGTTTCCCCTTAGCCGCCGAGCATGATGTCCGTTTTTGGGTGGCCCTCTGCAAAAAAGTTTGATTTTTCTCGTTTATTCGGTCATCAAAGACATACTCTGCAAGCCAGTTTCCCCTGTCATGTCAGCATAAAAACATATAGTATTATCCAATCGGGGAACCTTCATTCCCCCCGCTGTATCGAATTCTTTGAGTGTCCAGCCTGCTCCCTTTGTTCAGTCGGAAGACTTTTCTTTAGAAAAAGACTTTTTAGTCCCCGTCCAACAAGAGAGGTAAAGCCTTTCTTTTCTATTCAAATGAGACGCACTCCCATTGTCTCGATAAGGTCAGCAGCAGGGCATACAGCAGGGATTGAGTAGTCTTGGGAGGCGGACTTATAGTCCCCGGTTACGAGTTGACGACGTTATTAACTACTAAAACTGAAAAAGTCTTTTACACCTTAGGGACCGGAAGATCTTTCTTTCGCTTAAAATCCCAGTTTGGATGAGCAGAGTTACGCTCGATTTCGATTCATACTGAAAAATAGGTTCATAGTTGATAGCTGATGGGGAAAGCTAAAGGCAGAGCTTGGATTGGATTTTCCAGTTGGAAATCCGTTAGAAAAGCTGTACCTTGACAAGCCCCACGATGCTTCTGGCAGCCATCATCGCAGGGACGAAGAGATTTCCAAGACCAGAACTATAGACTCATTCTGCACCAGCCCACTAGCAAAACAAAAGGCAAGGAACTTCTTTCACTAGTATAGTATCGGAAACATGCCCAGAAGAGGATTTCATAGTTCCAGAGGCACGCACACAAGCCAGCAAGCCTTCCCGTTCCTCCACCTCTACTAGCTCCTGAAACCTCTCCCTCCACCGCCACTCCACACTCGTAACTAGAACAACCGAGACTGTTCGATGTATCGATAGAGACAAACTCACGGAAAACAAACTCTCTTTAGCTCGGTGACCCTCTCCTCTCCTCTCTGCACAAGCGCCACACGTAATTGGCACACATGAAACTGGCCGAATCTTGTCAACTTATGAAGCGACTACGACTTGCTGACTTTCATGGTTTACAGAGGAAAGCATCGCCAAACCTCAGAGGTTAGCATCGCACGAACAAACCTTCCTTTTCACTTTGACTTCTAGGTCAACTTCTCTTGAAAGCGCTAATCGATATCAGACTTCAAGGGGTGCTCGCGCTTGAAAGGTGCCTTCCCGCTTTCTTTGTTCTTGGGAACTTTAAGCTTGAACTCCACTGCTCTACTGTAACTACCCGAAAGACTACCCCTCGCTCTTTAGGTTGAGCTTCCTTCGGACCCTACTCTTTCAATCAATTACCGCTTACAGTCAGATATCCGATTTCAGGGAGAGTGAAGTCAGGAAGAAGTGTTTGATCGCTTCGCTCGCTTACGACCTTGAACTCAAGAAAGGGAAGTCTGATGCTCCTACCGCCGCTGTCCTTAACGCTTTCAAGGCGCATGTCAGCTTCTTTTGATATAAATGTGTCATTTCAAGTGTAATAAGAGTGAAGGAGTTTGTTTGTTGAGAGGTCGCGGAAGAAGGCTTTCCCGGCTTTCAGGAGTACATAAAGCACATTCCAAGATCCATAAAACCCCTATCATTCATTTCCAACGGGAAGAGGGGTTGATTGAGCTTCCTTCCCTACTTCAAGTCATAGTTTTTCTTTTTTCTTTGCTCGATTAGTAGCGCGGGGAAGCCGGATCTTGAGTTCAAGTTCAAGAGTTGAAAGAGTTTCGAGGGCTAGGCCCAAGGGAGAGGGCGTTAAGAGCATCCATGATTTCAAGGGGGAGAGCGGAGGTCGGATATCGATGTCAAGGTAACCCGTGGTCCGTCTTTCGAGGTCGAGACCAACAGGAAGAGCGGGATGGAAGTCAGAGTTTTCTTGGCCTGCGGTCCAGCGCTTTAAAGAAGAGGAATGCTATAAAAGAGGTTCCAACCTTGAACTATTGAAAGGTTATGAAATAGCTCAACCGTAGGGTCCGAAGGAGGCTCGACTGAAAGGAGAGGGAAGAGGAATTAAATGGCTCGACCGGTAGGGAAGAGGAATGGGGAAAGCAACTCTCGTAAGAGCTTTCCCAGCGTGAGATGTTTTATCGCTTGCTTGCGGTTCAGATTGAAGTTGAACTCGTTTCCTTGCCAGCCCAGTCCAACGCCCGCCCTAACTCTTATCTGAAACTAGCTTACGACCTTTCCTGAAAGAAGAAAGCTAGCTCCACTTCCCATCCTGAAAGAAAAGGAAGAAGCGGAGAAAGAAACTCATCAAGATCAGACTCACCTATCATGCTATCGAGAGAGGAGGGCAGAGGTCAAACTCGACTTCAAGCCTAGCGAAAGAGTTAAACTATCCTTTCAGATTACACTTAAAACATGTAAATAAAAGAAATCAGAATGAATGAGTTTTCTTTTCTTGTGTACGCGGTTCCGACCTTAGCTCCACTTCGTTCCATAGCGAAAGACTAGCTCAACCCAGTCCCCTTCCGGAAAGACGAATGCTATGAAAGGGAAGTATGAAAGAAAGAGAAGTTTCACTCATGAAAGAGAATCCCTGCTGTTTATCGCTTTAACTCTTTAAAGGGTATTAGCGCTTCAAGCAACTAAAGCTTTCCTAGCATGAATAGTTTATTTGCTTGTACGCGGGTTAGTTCGTGCCTGTAACCCTACAGTCACTTCACTCATGAAAGGAAGACTTCAACTAGTTCCCATCCGTAAAGAAGGAAGAATGCTATGCTTGCGGTTCCGACCTAGGGATGAGTGAAAGCATTCTCATGAGAGAGTTACGATCAGAAGCATCCCTTTCAAGCCCAATACGATCATTCATGAAAGAAAGGGAGTTGAGCGGAGGTCAACTGAAAGGAGCGGGGTGGGAGTTGAGCTTTCCTAGTCCTTTAAAGAGAAGATCTATATTTCAAGAGATTCCGGAGTGGGAAGTCTGATATAGCTTGCCGGAAAGAAGAGTTGAAAGAATCCCTGCTGTTTCACTCGGAAGGGAAGTCCGATATCGATTTCAAGAGACTCTTTGCTGGCTTCACCCGCTGGGTCCGAAGGAGGCTCGACTGAAAGGAGAGGGAAGGGAAGATTTCAAAAGTTTTCTTTATCGCGTCGCTTATGACCTTCCGGAAAGGGGAATTCAAGCTTCAAGTCCCGAAACTCGCTTATCGATTGCTTGCCGAGTCCTTTCCCCTACAAAAGAGGAACAGAATGCGCATAGTCTTTTTTCTTTCATGAATGATCGTAAAGCAGGAATGATCGTAAAGACCCTTTAAACCGCTCGGAACGTGCTTGAGGATCTCCTGAGCTTGCGGGAGTCAAGACCCTTTCTTAAGGGGTTTTCCGAGGTCTCAATAGAAGTTTAAGGAGTTTCTTCCTAGTGGGGTAATCACCCAACAGCCGGGGGAAGGGCAAAGAGTGAACAAGCCAAGTCAAATAGAAGGTTTCCTTGATGTTCAGGGGAAGTTTCCGACTTGATGGGGGATGAGTTTACTTTATTTCCCCCTACAACTGGGGTATAATACACACCTTGTTAGAGGCGTGAATGATTAGATGGTTTTCTCGGAGAAGGTTATTCCTTGGTTTCCTTGCGGGGAAAGGTTATGACTTGAAGTCCCGAAGATCAGCATGAATGCAATGCTAAGATTGTGAGGGGCAAGGTTCGGACTTAAAGCGCTTAAAAGGTGTTTACGCGAAAAAACAAAAGAATGTGGTGATCCTAACCCCGAGAGGATTCAAGAGTGGAAAGGGAAGTGGGATCTTCCCCGCTCAAGAAGAATTAGTCCACCAGGAAACTCTTCTCTTTCAACTTCGTAAGTAAGATCGGAAAACTCCTCTTAAAGGGTGTTATGCGCTTGAAGATAGGGAAGGACTTTCATAAGTTAATGACTATCGGAAAACTCCTCTTAAAAGGTCTTTCCGCGATCAAACACTTTCTGGGGATCATTCAATATATTTCTCTTCTTCCCCGTTCGGAGAGGAAAGCAGAGGTCCGCGAACCGAAGACGACTTGTGTGACTCGTTAACTAGAAAGGAAGGAAGAGGTTGATGGGGAGTGGGAAATCCCGGCCAGTTTCGAAGCGCTTGCTTCACGTTATCCCTGACGGGATTGGAAGATACCGATTCAAGGGGGGCGGAAGTCAGATCTCGACTTCAAGAGAGTTTCTTTGCTCCAGGTTCTGACCTTCCGGAAGGAGTTCCCGATCGAAAGACTAGCGCTTTCAGTCCTCTCCCATAGGTATTTTGGGATTGGTGACTTAGAAGAAGCTCTCCCATAGGTTATGGGATGGGGAATGATATCATAGAATGAATACAAGGGATTTCTCCTTTTGATAGCAGGAGTTAAAAACATCTCCCGAAAGCCCGGAAAATGATTCAAAAAAGGCCTTTCTTTAAGAGCATGAAAGATTTCAAGCAGGAGTGGGCCCGAAGGGGGGCTCGACCTACGGGAAGAGGGAAGGGAAGATTTCAACTCATTCCCGTGTTTTATAGCTTCGATCGTAAAGACGTTTAACCACCGCTTTCAGCTGGGGCTGCATTCCCAAACAACCAACCCGACTCGGCGACAGCGCCCCATCCCCCTCGAGCTCAACGTAGACGTTACCCACCGAAAGAGTTCACTAGCTCGACATCACCCCTGGGCCTAAAAACAACTCGTTACTTACTGGAAAAAGAGGTTATGATGATGATATCACCACAAACCCCACACACACTTGACAAGTGATACCGTGTTTCCCCAAACCACACCCATGTTGCTCAACTAAAACCATGCAAAGCAATCGAATGAACGGAGAGGAGTTAAAGAACCCGACCAGCGGGAAGCGGGAAAGCAGGCATGAAAGAAAGAGTTTTCTTGGCCGGCTGTTCAGTCGTCGCTTGATTATCGTTATTAATATTTCTATTTGATTTACTTTGACTTGAGCCAACCTTGTGAACCGGGAAGAGCACTCGACCACAGGGAAGAGGGAAGAATGACACTGCTATTGGCGCTTTCCGAGCTTGAAAGGGAAAGATCATCGGTCTGAGGATCAACTACAATCCCTTAACTCATAGTTCCATCCAGAAAGAATACAGAAAGAATGCTATGCTTGCGGTTCCAACCGTGAAGTCTAACTCGAGAATGCTAGCTGAAAGTGATTTAACTCGTAAAGCCGGAAAGAAGACGAGGAGTTCTTAAGTTTTCTTTGCCTGTGCTTGCTGTTCAGACCTTCCGGAAAGACTAGCTCAACTCGTTCCCATTCGGAAAGACGAATGATGCTAGCTCCACTACGTTCCCCTTAACTCATTCAAGAGAATCATTGCTATTAGCGCTTGACCCTGCTGTTTAACTCGTTTTATCGATGTTAGCAGGAAGTCTCTCTCGATTGATATAGTTTGAGAGAAGGGAAGTTTCATTCATTCATTACCTAGTCCAATGGAATAACATATATGATAGATTCATTCTTCCATGTCAAGATAGTAATGATGTTGTTTCTGCTGTTGAACTCGTTTTATCGCTTGAAAGGGATGCTAGCGATTAACAGACATGCTTTCCTCTCTTCGGGACCGAACATCAATCGCAACTCTTTCGATTTCGTGTCCGACCAACGGGAGAGGGAACGTAGTTTAGCTCGACCATAGGGAGAGGATAGACGCGCTTCAAGTTCAAGCAACTCGTTTTATTCATTCCGGATAGCAAACATAGCTTCAACCGCAGGGTCCGAAGGAGGCTCGACTGAAAGGAGAGGGAAGGGAAGATTTCAAAGCATGAATGAGTGTTTATCGCTTTAACTCCTCCATCGTTCCCCGCTTGCGGTTTAACTCGGAAGGGAAGTCACTCTTAAGTTTTCTTTGTTTGCGGTTCCGACCTTGAACTCATGCTAGCGACGGCCTGCCCTTTCTGATGTCGCCTAGCTTCAAGTCCTTTAACTCATTCTTAAGTTTCCGTGTGGAGAGGGGCGGTTGAACTCGAGTGAAAGGAAGAGGCATGAATGATTAGATGGTACTTGCAAAGGAGAAGATGGAACTGGCGTTTTCCAAGAGCTTTCGTAAAGATATCTGCCAGTTGGGCATGTGTGGATACGTGTGAGGTAGCAATGGTCCCGTCTTGAACAGCATCTCGCAAGAAGTGACAGTCTACCTCAATGTGTTTGGTGCGCTCATGAAAGACCGGATTCTGAGCCAGATGAAGAGCCGACTGGCTGTCGCAGTATAACTGCATCGGAGACGTATGATCAATGCCAAGGCATCGCTTAAGACCCTTCAGCCATTTCAACTCACATGTAACAGCCGCCATAGCGCGGTATTCGGCCTCCGCCGAGGAACGAGAAACGGTAAAAAGTTTCTTAGTCTTCCAAGAGATGGGAGAATTGCCCAGAAAAACAAGCCACCCTGAAACAGAACGTCGGGTAAGGGGACAACTTGCCCAATCAGAGTCACACCATCCCGACAGTGCCAAGTCACAATCTGACGATAAAAGGATACCTTGCCCAGGGCTTCCCTTCAAATAACGAACGACACGCAAGGCCGCATCCATATGATCCTTACGTGGAGCATGCATGAACTGGGAGAGAATATGGACCGCGTAGGACAAGTCGGGGCGTGTGAATGCCAAATAGATCAGACGACCCACCAAGCGCCGATAAGACTCAACATCGGTCAAGAGGGGGCTAGTGGAGCGTGCCAAGAGATGGTTTTGTTCCATTGGAACAAAAGCAGGCTTCGCTCCAAGCAACCCAGTTTCAGAAATGATATCTAAAGTATATTTCCGCTGACATAGGAAGATCCCGTCTCCACTTCGGGCCACTTCAATGCCCAAAAAATACTTCAACGCCCCCAGGTCTTTCATATGAAAACATACACTCAAGTACTGTTTGAACTTAGCAATGGCACCGGAATCATTACCACTAATGATCAAATCATCGACATAAACAAGCACATTTACCCGAACAGTCCCCTGTCTGAGAGTAAACAAAGAATAATCGGAATAGGACTGACGAAAGCCATATTGCTTCAACGAGGACGTCAATTTGGCAAACCAACATCGTGGCGCCTGTTTCAACCCATTAGGGGACTTACGCAATATGCAAACACGGTTGGGCTGGTTAGCTTCAAAACCAGGAGGAAGTTTCATGTATACCTCTTCCGAGAGATCACCATGAAGGAATGCATTGTGGACGTCCATTTGATGGAGTTCCCAATTTTTCGCTGCAGCAACAGACAGAAACACCCGAACTGTGACAGTCTTGGCGACAGGAGCAAAGGTGTCCGTATAATCAACACCTTCAACTTGATGATTCCCAAACACAACAAGGCGAGCTTTCAAACGCTCCACACTACCATCCGAATTATGCTTAATTTTATACACCCAACGACTACCCAGAGCACGCTTCCCAGGCGGAAGTGTCTCCATGGTCCAAGTTCCATTATCCTCTAAAGCACGGATTTCTTTCTGCATGGCTTCCCGCCAACCGGGATCTGTCACAGCCTCCTTATAAGAGGTTGGCTCAGTACATGTAGTGATAGCTGCAAGAAAGGCTCTATGTGCCACAGAAAAACGTTCACAATTCACTTTATGTGCAAGAGGATAGGGCTTACCTGAGGCCTGAGATGACGCAGGTGGAGGAACTTGGAATGGACTCAACTTTTGCACTGTATGGGTCACAAAATCACTTTAAAGAACTGAGGGTTTCTTGGAACGATGACCACGCCCCAACTCCGGTGTGGACGCAGATTCAGGTGTACCTGCATGCCCAATTGAGTCCAACGAATCCTTGCCCTCACAATTACCCGGGTCTTCTTCACCCTCAAGAGCATCCGTGGGTCCATTTGGGGCACCCACGGCTTCTCCCATAGGAGAGCCCAATTCGGTTTCCTCCTCCTCCCACAAAGCACCACCGTCGCTCTCACTTTCAACAACCTCGTGAGATCCCACAGTTCGTTCACCAGAGGAACCCGACATCACACTCCTTTCTATAAACGGAAACTGTTCTTCATAAAACTTCACATCTCGAGAGACAAAAATCTCATGTCTATCCAAGTCATAGAGTTTCCACCCCTTTTTCCCTTGTGGATACCCTACAAACACACACCGTCTACTACGGCTAGCAAATTGATCGGTTTTATACAGCAAGAAACCGAGAACCTTGAACCCTTTTACAACCATAATGACCTTGATTAATATTTAGGATATTAATCCTAAACTTAGGGAATTCAAACAAGAAAAAATACAACCGAGCTGGAAATATTACACGTAAATGATAAATACATTAACTTCGAACAAACGTGTAAAATAAATAATTTACTAAGCTAAATTAATTCATATCATCCTCCCCTTCTTAGGAAAGATTTTCCCTCAAATCGAGTCTTCACCATGGCATCTGCTTAGTAAATTCTCCATCAAACTCCTCCAACTCGAATGCAACAACGAAAGCAACTTTATTAGTGACAAAGAAAGCATAAACGAAAAGAAAGAGCCATAGCCAAACCTCATGGATCCCGGATCCCAAATGAAGTTAGCTAATCCCCAAAATTGAACCATTAACTCATAGCCCAAAGAAGGCTTGAATGAGTCATAGCCATACCACCCATGAAACAGCAATTGAGCTCTCTTACCACCGTCAACCCCAAGAGAGAACTAAAAATATTAAGAAATGTCCACCCATTCGCATGGTTCCTCACTCGGCTTGTTTAAGACTTGGGTTGGATTGTGTTTAGGATGAGTTTGTGTGGCTAGGAATAGGTCAATTTTTCATCACTCACCCCAAGGTTAGGTTGATTTTGTGGGAGGGAATTTGAAGTAAGGGTAGATAAGGAAGGGTATTTTGTGGAGCTAGAAGGTAGGTAAGGCAGAATGGAGGGTTTGTATTGTGTTTTTGTTTCCCCGAGCTTCTCCCCCAATTTGCACTCCTCGAACATACACAACTCCCCTTCTTGGGATTCTTCCTCATCATACACATCATAAATTGGCTCCCCTAAGTCCATTGGGACCTCAAAGGAGCTCTCAAAGTCCTCCACAACACTAGTTGGGCAATCTGCCCTCATGGGACTTGTTTTCAAGCTGAATTCGAAGATTGATTAGTCTTTCTTTCGGAAGGAAACGTAGTTGAGCTAGGGTTTACGGACGTGAAGAAAGGAGATGATAGCGGAGGTTATGCTTCAAGGTCAGTTTCAAGAGAGGTGAGCGGGGAAGTCTGTCTGATATCCGATTTCTTAAGTTCTCTTTGCTTGCTGTTCACAGACCTTTTGGGAGAGGAATTCATGAGAGGATAGCCGGAAGTCGGATTGATATTGAAAGGTAACCCGCGGTTGAAGTCCTCTCGAGCTCAACGACCATAAACCCTTTCTTTCGAGGGATGCTGGTGATGAAAAGCCGTTTGAAGTGTTTGCTTGCCGTTCAGCGCTTCCGGAAAGACCTTCATGCATGAGAGTAGGGCGGGGGTCAAACTCAACCTCAAGGGGTGGCGTCAAAGGTAGTCCCGGTGAAAGAGTTCACGGTTTTAGCCCTTTAACTCGTATTTATTCCACTTCCAATAGAATCTTCAGCTGAATTCTCAACTGAAATTGATGATTTGTTCTGGAAGAAACAGTGGCCCGTGTTTTTCAATGAAATTCTTTTTAAGTTATTAGAGCTTTCGGGGAAAGGGACTTCCCGAACTTTCTAGAGGAACTGAGAGATTGGCTGATGGTTTCTCGGGAATTGGCATCTGGTAGCGAATGAGCTCCGAGCCGAGGTTAGTCTTACTAGATCCGACTTCGAGGGGTCCGTGGACCATCTTAATAGCTACGATTTCCGCGTCCTTGAGCTTCTGCTTCCTCGCTCTTACTCCTCTTCAAAAGGAAGAAGTGTCAATCCGTGGAAAACACGAATATGTTGTTTTTGGTTTCTAATTATAATGATTGATTCACTCCTATCCGCTCATAAGATCAGGAAGAAAGGATACTCCAACAGCCTTCAAAGTGGTGGTATGATATCGATCCCAATCCTTCTGTAGTTAGTTTGAGAGTATGTTCTGCGGTTAACCTACATTGACTCCGTCTTTTCAAAGGGCTGAGATCTCGACCTATGAAAGGAACGAAGGGGGCCTATGCTCTTTTCCTTCTTTTAGGTTCAACCATTAAGCAAGCCTAGCCTTTGGAAAGGCTAGGCTTGCTTGAAAGAAGACTGAAGCAAAAGAAGCTAAAAGCGAGTCGAATCCGTCATTCTTTTCTTCTTCTATCGTTCGTGAACCAATCGTAACCCAATGAAACCTAGGAGCAGAAGGAAAAGCCTCGATGGCTTACTAAGCTTAGAAAGGCAAGTCTGCCTTCCCTCTTTTGACTTCAAGGGGACTTAAGAAAGATGTGGTGTCAAGCTCCTTCTGCGCCGCTAGCGCTACTACTCATTTTGGTTCTATCTTCCTAGTGAGTTGAGCCCAGGGGCAATCAAGCCTTTTCTTTTCCACGGGTTCAGCTAGCCCATGCAGTCGTTAGACCGAGATGAATCGATTGAAGAATAAATTGACGGCATTCGAAGAAGCAGCTATTTCATCTTAAGGAGGAATAGCATTAGGCCTTGGAAGGGCCATGGCATTAGGATTAGGAAAGTAAAAGGCGTAACCGAAGCTATTGAATCAGTTGGTGCCATTGACTCTGTTGAGTTTGGTTCTATCGTATAGTTGTTCTGCTTGTTCTCTCTTGATTAAGTCATTTCTGCCGGCGAAAGGCTAACCTCTCTACTCATACTATGGGTCACGTTACGTTAAAAGATTCCCCGCATCTGCGAATAGTCCTTACTTGCCTTCAAGCTTGAAACTGATTGACCGAGATGTGATGCTCGACTGCTAATGCTATGCCTAAAAGTAAGCCCCACCGGGGTGGGCTAGCTAAGCAGGAAAGAGTTCAAGTTCCATCCCTATCCTGGATGTATCAAAACCTAATATAGAAAGTGTTGTTTGAGTGGTAGCTCTTTGAACGAATCCAATTTTTCGAAGTTCGAAGAATAGCCCTAGTTCCAGTTAGTTCATACTATACTACCCGCTCCTCGCTTACTGGTGAAGACTCTTTTTGAGTGGCATCCCAATAAGCATCCGATGAGTAGGGATTGCCCTGGTAAGTTGTATTGAAGGTAGCATTTCACCTCCTTACATTGGAACGTCATATGTACGATCCAACGCTAAGGGAGACTTCCTCTTTTCACGACTAAGCCGAAAAGAGATATCCCGAGAGTCAATGTGGGACCTTAAAGCGGGTGAGAATACGCTTTGGTAGCAGCTTACCAAAATCAGACTAAGAATTGGAATCTTAAATAGCAGACGATCTGCCGACATCTGGATTGAGAAGGAGTTGGTATGGTGACGGTGACCCTTGATGTGACTAAGGCAGCTTTACAGTAGGTGTGAAAATGGAAGGGAATTATGTTGGGCTGAAGGCAGGTGACTTTGGGTTAGTGTTCAGTGACAATTAACGCTAAGATTACATGAGATGCGGTTGAAAGGGAGGCTGCAGTCTTTCTATGTTTTTCCACTCGAACTTTGTTTCTCTGGGTGAGCTTAGATGACCCGAAGCGATGACCAACTCAATTCTCTCCGCCCTTTGCGGAGGAGTTTCTTTTTCTTAAACAGTCCCGTCTCGAACTAGTAGGGGGAGCCCATAATTGACCCGGGTAGGCGAGCTTCACAGCGTTGGGCTATAGTTACCAGTTTCGAGTTACTTAGCGGGTATTCCCGAGCACGGCTTATGCGGATCTCTCTCTCTACTACCAGGGAACGGGAGGAATCCCCACCTTGGTCTTGACCGGATAGGTTACGAAAGCAGGTTGGTAGAGCTATTTACGCCTTTGAAGGCTGTCGAGTTAAACTTCAACACAAGCAGCAAGCCATAAAAGAAAGGGAAAGGCAAAGCTGATTAGTCAAGGTCAACCTCTTTCTCGTCTCTCTTTGATCGTAAACAAAATGAGAATGCTTTCTATCGTAGCTCGTATAGCAAGAAAAAAGATTACCCTTCAAGCTAAGAAAGAAAGTGCCTGCCCAGCACCAAACCAAAGGAAAGCTCTTTTCCGGCTGCTAAACTCACTACTTTAGACTCATTTCCTCCCCGGCTCTAGTGAAAACCCTATATCCCGCTTTCTGCTCTGCTGTGATAGTCAGCGCTCTTAGTACTTTAGTCGTTGGTCTCTTTCTTTCTTCTGTTCTTCTTTGCTATAGAGTTTTGTGCCTTTCCTGTCTCTCTTCAATTCAAGTAAGAGGACTGACTTGAAGAGCTAAGACGGAGCTCTATAGTAGCGAAGGATTCCAAGAAAAGCTTATCCTAAGAAGGAGACTACTGCGTAAAGCCTTATCTTGGTCTGATACAAGAACTCTCTCTCCCCTTCTCTCTAAGAAGCACGGAAAGGTAGCAGCACTCACATTCAAGCGGATTGACGGAATAGGATCCGTAGACTGAAGTCAGGTTAATAAATGGCATGATTCGACTGCTGTCTTAGTTATAGAATGATCTCCCCGCACTTGATCTAGTACAGAGAAAAGTAGACTGCTTAGCAGCCTTTCCTTCCAATGGTTCTCCCCTCACTCACTTTCTATCCGGGTTGAAAAGAAGAGGAGTCTGTCTGCGCTGCTCCTCTAGTCAGAGTTAGAGCTTGAACCGGCGCACTAACATACTAACATAAATTCAAATAAAAAGAAAGTACTACGTTGCGTGCGCTAGGGTCTTATAGGCTTCATTTCAGCCCTTGTGTGGGTACCCCAAAAAGAAAGAGTCTCTTCCGCTCGCTGGTGGAACTCTATTATATATCGATCCAAGAAGTTCGGACGCGGAAGCTAGGTACGCCTTCAAACAGTAGACTTTCTTCCGAAAGGCTGCAGTCGACTTATTTAAGTTGATCTAGGGTAGACTAACTCAACTCTGGATAAAAGATCTCCCCTGCTGTCATTTTCCTTGTTAGGGAGTGCCCTAATAAAGGAGCTTGAGCTCTTTCGCCCTTTATTATAGTACATAATAAGAATTATGTCTTCTTCTTTCAATGAGTTGACGACTTCTTAGTTATAGGCATGGTTTGACCCTAGCCTCTCAAATGAGCCCCTAGTCAAAAATGAACTCTTTAAGCTGTGCAGTGCTCTACCCTTGAGGATCTCCACAAAAAGAAAAGCTGTTTCAGCCACGGAGAACTCTCTCTTACTACTATCAGGCTAGCGAAACTCCTCTTTCTCCGCCTTAAAGATTGCCTTAGAGATGGATTGTGAATCTTGTAGCACGTTCCAAAGAGATAGGGCCGGGCATCACATACGAATTGCCAACACATCCCATATGAAGGGGGGGCAGGCACGCAACCTGGGAAGTGCGATAATCAAGGGGCGAAGCGCTCACTGTCAACTGGATGTTTGGGACCCCTCGCCCAGCGACTAAAGACTTGCACGCGGAGCAAGATTTTTTCAAGAAAACAAGAAAGTTTTTTTCTAAAGCCAGCTAGTTCACTGTCTTGTCTTAAATCAAAGCATCCCCCTCAATCCATTGTCTACGGGCTTCCTCTCTCCGCTTTTTTTTAGACCATTAGGAGGGTGACATACCGCCCAATTGTTCTTCCGCTTCGATCTCTGGTCTGTAGCCAATTACCTTTCCTGTCTTTCTGTCTTGACTCTATGCCTTCCTGCTGTCTTGGTGAAGACTGTGGTAGTGGTATCGGTTCTGTGCTTGATTGATTGAATCTCTCTTTCCTTGCCTTAATGAAGGCGCCTTCTTCCTCAAATCAATTACTCTGAGGCTGTTCCTCTAAAACGTGGAAATGTTAGGTTGACTAATGCTTCTACCGTTACAGATATGCTTTCCTTTACATTGGTATAAGATCTTGACGCTCTCATGTTCAAAATCTTCTGTTAGAAGACAACCGTTGGCACTTTATTCAGGATGCGCAAGAATCAAAAGAGGAAGAGGGAATCATCTTTCACTGGGGCGAAGCGCTTAGTGGAAAGTCAGGACTATAGCCGGGATTGCTCTCTAGACGGGGGGAAGGGGAGGGGTCTGATTACAATGTGATATATGCCATCCGTCTTGTCTTATCTGTCCCCAAAAGGCTCGATAACGCCAATCTTTAAGCAAAAAAGAAGAGTTTCAGCCTGTAAGCCGCTATTTGGGCTTCTTTCAGAAGCCATGGGGATATAGAAAGTTTTGAATCTAACGTATTGCTAGAAAAAGAAGAAAATAGCCGAAAGAGTCCTATCTACGAATTCGGGGTGTCAAGGAATACATTGTATGATAGTCTTCTCCTTCATCCCTTGCTTCAAGGTGGCTATTGCTTCTTTGTCTCAATCCTAACCTCATAGCTCTTAGAAGGTAAGCAAGTCCAGTGCTACAGGCTTCCCGAAAGCAAAGACAGAACTCTTCTATACAGAATTCTCAATGGCACATCCGCTATCTATCTTTAAGATCTTTCAGTCGTCAATATCTACTTGAATCTCTCAACAGCAGATGATTCGTTGCATCTAGGGTTCTGGCTTGAATCGGCGTAACGACTGCTCTTTTCCACTTATACTAGCCAAGGTGATGACTCTAAGGAAGAAAGCAATGGTATACGAAAACTCTCTTTGCCACTGCTGCTATCTCTGTCCCCGTCGCTGCTACTCTGACCTCCCTTCCTTGCCTCGGTGTCTTCTACGCGCTACCATCAGTATCAAAGCTAAGCGCTCCGCAGGCAGGGGAAGAAAGCGCATTGCGTGATTCGTCAAGCTGTGGGGTGAGTAGGATCACTGAAATATTGACTGACGCGGGTCCAACTGACCAAGCAAGGAGTAAGCAGCGCACACAGGAAAGTCGGTCCAAGCCGCAATATCCTTCTTAATTGATCCTAATATCGAACCGACGAATTCAACGCTTTCTTCCTTAGAGTCATCACCTTTTTCGATCAAGAGAACGTCAGTTTAAGATCCCATTTGAATGAACAGACAGGAGCCCTCCTTTTCTATAACTATAAAAAGGGGAAAGGTTACTGATTGACATGCCAGCGGGGACAGGAGAAAGAAGGCTATTTTCGCTGTCTGCTAGCTAGTGGCATTAGCGTCTGAGGCTGGTGCGAAGAGTAGAGCGAAGGCCAGTGGGGAGAGACTTTCTAGACTAGATATTGAGTACTACTCTAGAATAGGGGAAAGGGTGATTCGCTCGTAAGCCCAACTCAAACTCATACAGAAAGTCTAGCTCGATCGATCACATGTCAGTTGACCCAAAAAAAAGCGGAGAATTGCCTCCTTGAGACCCAAAACGCATCCCTTCTCCTGGGTCTGGGAAAGTGAGTTTAGCTACTTTCCGTGTCAGCGGATCATAATAACACGTAAAAAAAGATTACTTCGCTTGTTGCGAAGAGGCCAGCCTATGTTCTGAAAGCGGATTTCCACAGGTGGGAGCGTCTGGGGACGCCTAGTCTAAGAGGTTGGTTTCGGAAGTCATCCCCCCGCTAGCCAAAGGCAGCGTTAGAGAGAGAGATGTGGAACTCATTGACATAGAGAATGAAATCGATGAGAAGTATGGGATGAAAAAGTCACACTAAGGGACTAAGGGGAATGGGAATTGGAGATTCATCTCTATCCACGGGGCATCAAGGCTTAGAAAAAAACTCTCTTTTCGGAAGAAGCTTAGGAGAGCTCTTTCTTTCTCCTTAAGGGCAGTTCCTTAGTTGAAGTAAGGAGAGCAGGAGGGCTTGCTTTACCTTCACCTCTGTCTAGCCCCGCTTCCTGTTGGCGGAGAGGTGAGTCTGATTCTATGCACGAGATTTTGAAGACTTCCTTCGGTGCTGGGAGAAATCCCTATCTTATCTCGCTCGATTGGGCGCTACTTGCCTATTGACATCAGTCATCTCCGAAAAAGCAGCTGTTCGCCCTCAACTCGCTTTGTTTGTTGATGTCACAAGGGCTGGAAGAGGAATTGCCCGATTCGATGTTGGAGCTGCGGAGCTTCCTTACCTTACCAATGAAGCCTGAGATTAGAGTCGGAATCGGTGAAGCTTCTTTCCGCTCCCCTTGATTCTTGCCTTTTGGGGTTGGCTACTCAATCAATAGCGTCCGTGAAGTGATTGATGTTCGATTGTTTTACCTTAAAGGTCTTAGGAATCGATTGAATCATCCCTGGACTTCTACTCGATAGAGTGATCGAATCGGACGCTGTGCCATTGATTGAATGGAAACCTTTTCCTGAATTGAGAATGAGTAGAAGCGCCTTTGACAGGGATAGATGCGGGAAATAAAGAAATCCCCTTTTGCAAAGCAAGGTTTCACCCTCTGATTACACTTTTTTAGGGATGGGATCTTCTGCCTAGATTAGATCTCTCACGGGATTCATCTGGCATTTCTGGATGGACTGGCATTGAGCATGTCATTCCGGACTTCGCTATTCTCACAGTAAGATCGGACATTGAAATCTGAAGTCAACTATCAAGACAGGACTGTCTTATCTATTTGATTTGCTTACAGTTGTATTCTCTCTCCTATTAGCTGTCAATTGCAATATTGACTTCTTTGTCTTATCTTCTTTCTTAACTTCCTATCTGACCTTCAAAGTCTTAGCTGTGCAGATATTCTTTCTGCTTTCAGTTGATCTTCCATGTGCCAATCAAAGAGAACGAAGTGCACTACACTTAGCTCTCTAGGTTCACGTCCAATCCTGTCCACCTAGCATCCCACCTTCCCCAATGTTGTTTGAGTATTGGGCACCAGGTCTTTCGATGAGCTTACTAGAGGGAGAGAGATCGATTAGCCGTGAAGGGGCCCCTTGCCCACTCCCCTTCCCCCCATTTTTGGGGGCCTCGCCCTCTTGACTTTATCTATCAAAGAGAACTACCACGCGAAACCCCGTTACCGCCTATTGGCATGTTCACAGTCATCGACGAGTCTCACTCAAGCTTGAGTGGCCGTTTTCCCCGAGTAAGGATTCCATCCAGCCACAGGTTCCCCTACGGCTACCTTGTTGCGAATGGAGGGTAAGCTATCGACCTTTTAAGAAGGGCCGCGTGGATTTTGCCAATTCCAGTTTTGGATTCTATGGCGTAATTCCTTACACCAGTGCCCCTTTTTACCGTCACGACTTAGTCGTTCCCGGATGTTTATCAATTCATCTATCGTCATGGGACGTAGATTCTTTCTTCCTTTACCACCCGGACCGTTCCCGAATTCATTGATTCTCAGGATCCCATTGGTCGCCGGGGTAAAGGCCCCTCATAATTACTAGGATCTCTTTTTGAAGAAGCTCCTCCGGGGGTTCAGCCGGTGCTGGCGCCTCCGGAAGACCCGGGTTGGTCAAGAGCAGCGCTCTCCTCCATGAATCTTTCTCTTAGAACTGATGGATTAGAAAGAGAGAATGATGGGGGTTGCTCTTCATGCGTGTGGGTTGGCTGAAAGAGAGCACCTTCCCCTTGCTGCTGCTCGTTTTGGGCCGCTGATGACCCCTCCGGAAAAAACCATTTATCAATCCACGATCCACTCCACGAGGATTAGGGTGATGAGCCCGGGTTTGCCCCAGGGGTAGATGAACCTGCCTCCGCCCCTGAAGCCATCATCATATGGCCCGGGCTACTCCCTGGGAGCTCATTTCCAAAAAGAAAAATCCTTTCGGGATCGGGAGTAAGTAGGGCTCTCATCAAAAGACCCAGGACAAAGATCATACTCTGAGAGCACCCCCCCTAGATCTAAAAAGAAAGATAGAGCCCTAGATGCTATCGAAATCCCAAATCGGGCCAGAATATAGCTACAAAACGAAGTCGAACTTAACAAAATCCATAGTAGCAAACCGAAGATGACTAAGAAAGCGGCGTACGTCCTTTTCTGAGGTACAGACATTGGATTGGTGTGGTGAGTGTGATACGAAAAAGAAAAAGAAGAAAATGACAAAGCGGCCGATTCCTCGTAGATTCTTCCCCTCGTTCCTTTGATCTTGGGCATCTCAATGTTCATGCAAGCAAAGCATTCTTTTCGATCTTGTACCCAGCAAGAAAAGGTGTGCGAACATGGCAAAAAGCAAGAAAAGATAGGCCAGCCGGGAATAACGGCTCTGTTATGAAAGAAAGCGGCAGACAGACTGACCTCTGCTCACTATATATAGACTGGAAGTTAGAGAGACTAAGGTGCCGCTACCAGAGAAGGCTCTTTCATGCTAGTCATTCCCATAATATGATTCAAAAAATTGATCTAATAAAGTCTTCATTGTTTTATAATTTCGAATGTACTCGGCAAGACTTCCTATTTCCATATCTGTTTTGCTGTCGATGTCTAATTGGGAAATAGCTATATTTTTAGCGAAATAAGTGAAATCTTCCTGCGTAAAATCTTTAAAATGAGGATACTTCTGGGCTACAGCTTGGGAAGCACAGTGCCTCCGAAGATGCCGTTCCAGTATGGAAAAGAGTTTCTTTTGACCCACCTCCCCCTGATGTGGGGCGAGATGAGAGGATCCAGGCTGGTCTTCCTGATGTGCCTCTTGTGAGGACCCGGAAGGATAGGAGTTTGGGAGATCTCCCTCGTTTTGCGCACCCGGAATGAGCCCCAAACCGGAATTATCTGGTGGAGGAGTAGGGGTTGGGGGTTGACTGAAGCCCCCTTCATGGATTCCCCCTGACCCAGGCAAAAATGGAGCCACAGCCCGAGTCAGGTCATCCATGAATAGTACAAATAAGGAACGAGAACCACTGTAAATTACCACAAGAAAGAGTAGTTTGACTACCGTATACAACAGAATTTGGATTTGAAATGGTAGTCGTCGAACTAGTGGTAACTGAAAGAAAAAAGAAACCCCACCCACTCCACAGAAATCAAAATAGATATGTAACTTGAAAGATTTTGCTCCTTCGAAAATATCAGAGAATGAATTCTCGTAGGAAGATCGATTTAATGAAGGACACATTTTGATAGGCATGCGTGCAATTGTCATTGTTATTCGGTTTTTTTCGAGTCCTTCTGTGTATAGAACATTGGCTCCAGGGTCCAATGGGTTTACCTGGCCGTCCCCGGCTCAGTTGGAACAGAAGTCACCAGCTTTCATTGGCGGGAAGCTGACTGAGGTCTTCCTAGTTGACGACAATGGTCAACCTGTCACGACCGTAGTGGGTCAAATAGAATTAGTTCCTTCTATTTGTTTCTTTTCCATCTTATGGGAAAAGATACCCGTATTGTGGTATCGGCCGTACCTACCTAGCTCCTCGTTGGTCCTATTTCTCTATCAAAAGGAAGAAGAATTTCTTCTTTCTATACGCAATTTCCAACAGAAAGAGTCTAGCCAGCTCAGCTTAGAATAAAATCCCTACCTGCATTTGACGGATTGGCTTATCCACCTGCCATTGAAGCTAACTAAGGTGGTCGAGTAGTCCATCTCCCCCCCCAGACCTCCTGATGCAGAGGGGCAGAATTGAGCAACAGCACGACTAAGGTCGTCCATAAATAGGTATTCCAGTGCAAACAAAAGCTTGACCATCAAAAATCAAAGGATTTGTACGCGTTTCGGAACATTTGTCAGAAATGGTAGCCCACAAAAGAACGATAGGAGCTTTCTCTCATCGCAGACATAGAGGACAACAAACTTTTGGATACTAAGAATCATTGAAAAGGAAAACAAACTGCTTTTCGCCACATTGCGGCATCTCCTTCGTTACTCTTCTGGAAGAGAAAAATTTGGTTGTCCTTATTATCTCGAACCGGGAGAGTCGAGGCAAGCCTTTTCTATGATTCTATGATCCAGTTATTTGCAAGTACGTATCATCTGCTGCTTTATCCGCCGTCTCTGCGGCCGCCAAAAGCCTACCCTCTATCGGATATTGAGTAGGTTGACCCGGGAAGAGATCCGGACGAACCTTCCAACAAGCAGAATAGAAGTTGACCACAAAGCAATCTCTGTAGGAGACTGCTACCCAGAAGGCCATCTCGGGCATGGGAAGAAAAGGCGGCAGACAACCGACTGAACTAGGCAATGCCGGTTTAGGCATTGAGGATGAGTCCAGCGGTCAACAAAGGGCTTCTATCTACAGGTGCTTTCATTATGGATCGGTCGACTTGTCACGATCAATTGCTCACAAAGAATTAGGCTTGGGGAGGTGATCTAAATCGCTATCGATACGATGCGAGGCTGATTTGCTGACCGTAACGAACCCCCTGAAAAAAAAAGAGCGGGGAGACCTTTGGCCTGGGCTGGGGAGAGATTGGAGTCGCTTTGCTTTAGCACTTTAGTTCGTAACAAGGCTCGAAGACCTCCGGCTGGATTTGAAATGGATCAGGTAGGGCATCCGTTTACGGCGTGAGCGAGATCAGCAGTTTTCTCTATTTCCTTCAATGGTAGGAATAGCTCCTAGAAAAGAAGCAGCCGGGGCGGTGGGAAGAAAGCAAAGATGGAAGGTGTGTGTGCCTAAGTGAAGATAAGACTTGCCCATGAGTAGATACAAACCCCAGAACAAAACCTATCACAAAACCATTTGATGTGGATTGGATTAGACCAGACCGGAGAAGTACTGTTACTCAATAGATATCACTCCTAATGCAAGGCTAGTTGATCGCTGCTCCCCTCTATTCCGATCATAAGGCTCACTCCCTTGGATAGATAAACCTTCTATGCCCACCCCACTTCCCTTTACCGTTTGAAATCACTCTATTCAAAGATGACTTGCTTATTCGACTCAATGCCTTAAAGGGCAATCAGAATAGAAAGCCCAAACAAAGGTGATGAGAGCAAACTCCAGCTTGGCTTGAAAGCATTTGTGCGCTAGCGCGCACTGGAGTTTTCTACGCTGGGTAGGGGTGGTGTGTTCTCCTTCGGCAAGTTCAAGGAGAGTGGTCTGACTTCCATAAGTAATGGGGACCTCACTTGAAAGAGGTTAAAGGAAAAAGAGAAGATGAATGCAGTCAAGCGGTAAGGCGGGAAGTCGTCTTGTTCCTTCGGGTTGCTACGTCTAGTTGTTTTGTTCGAGTTGTTGTTGCTCTTCTTGCTTCTGTTAAGCAGTCCCGAAGGCGGCCTCTTTGTTGGGCGAATAGGCTGAGTCGTCTTGTTGCTAGCTTGATGGCTGTGACGAAAGAGCAGGCTCCTCCGATTCATTAAACCGCAACACTTGATGTTGCCCCCCTTGCTGCTTGCACCGTTCACTACGTTCACTCACTCCTTCAGGAACATAAGAGAACAAATTCGTTCATCAGGATTTCTATCGCTGTTGTTATCCCCAAGAGCTACTGCACTACGCCTAGCTTACGGAGGGAAGGAAAGGAAGTCTTTTAGACTGTAGCCTAGCCTACTTTAAGGTTTAAGGCGAGTTCGGCGAAGGATACTAGCCAGACCGAACGGAGGGATGGTTATATAACTCAAGCCTACTGCGGGCACGGGACGGAAGGATTATAGAAGACTCCACTGACTGGTGGGACTTGCGGGGGGCGTGTCTGTCGATCCGGATGACTTCCCCTTTGAATCCAGTCCATATAATGTCTTTTTCGGGAGCTATAGGAAATGTATATCAAGTACACCAATTTGTAGGTATGAGAGGATTCATGTCGGATCCTCAAGGCCAAATGATTGATTGACCCATTCAAAGCAAATTACGCGAAGGATTGTCTTTAACAGAATATATCATATCTTGTTACGGAGCCCGCTTCGGAGTTGTGGATACTGCTGTACGAACATCAGAGCAAGAGCCCTTTCTCTGATATGTGTCTATGCTTCCTTTCTGCGACCCCATTTTGCTGTGAGGTAGGTATGGAGAACTGATGATCAATTCCATTAGTGGCTTTACTCAAGGACCAGTTCCAGATAGATATAACTATTAGTAGCGCTTTCATCTCTCTTTATGCCATGAGGCGGGATGAACTGAACCTTACATAAAAAAATTATCAAACAAAAGCTTAACCGACTGCTTTCTCTACAAGAATGTCATAAAGGTTCTCTCCGGTCTTCAGGAAAAAGACAGATTTAGAGCGCAAATCCAACTCATGATAGGTGAGCAATTTCTCCTCTTGCTTCTGCTGGAAAGAAAGTCAGTCCCTATACTTCACCTAAGAGAAGACCTTTTCTATTCTACGATCGGCGAAGAAAAAGGTGTCTTAGTCACTATAAAGACCTACTGACTTCTTTTTCTACCATTCGTGCCTTCCCCCGGAAGTCACTTCACTCCCTGAACCCGTAAGAGAAGGGAAGAGAGGAAAGAAGGAAGGGATTTCTCACTGCTTATAGGATTGGTGAAACTCTTGCCCTTTACCCCGCTATTCCTCTGTAGAACTGATGGGCCCCCTGGTAGCTCGATATTCAAGGAAGAATGTGCTACTAATATATAGGCTACAGATGAACCATGATATGCTATGTCACTGATTGCAGATGGACATGAAATTGGATCTTTTTAGAAAGAGAAAGACTCCCGCCTTCACTTGCCCGTAAAGAAAGCATATTCTAAGAGTCCCCCATAAGCATAGTATCAAGCATATTCTAGTAGTTCTTCCAACCGGGGTTTACCTTATGTCCACAGCCTTTCCTGACAGACAAGGTTATACGGGGAAGATAAGCGAAGCAAGAGGCACACATGTAAAGGTAGTTTACTCAATAGATGGCTAAAGGCAGTCCCATGGCACCCCTGCCAAGACTCTATTCATTCCCTCAAAAAAGGCTTCCTTGCGTACTACTTTTTCTTTTGAGGAGAATTCTGACTTTAAAAGAAAAAAGTATCTCCTACGTAAATATTCAGCTTTGGCCTGCACTGGCTTCCTTTATGGCTTCCCTAAGATAAGATTCCGTTCTGGGGCAGGGACTGCTGGATTGGGCACTGGGAGACTATAAAGATTATCTACGGTATCACTCTTAGCCACGTTAGCACTCTTATCCCTCTTCTCTGACTTATTTAGCCCTCCCAGATAAGGAATTAGCTTTCTCGTGGAATCTTATCGTTAGCCCTAAGGGCGAAGAAATCTATCTCTTATTCTCCTGTTTTCGGGGGGAAAGACTCCTTCTTCCTTTCCTGATCTGATGGATTGCTCTTGAATGCTTGCTTCCCCGGAGATAAAGCATATTCTATAGGGTCCATAGGGGAAGATAGCAGATTATAGTAGTGCATCCCTCTATGGATGGAGGATTGGTAGTGAAGTTAGGCACGGTATTAGTTTGATGCCTGTTATCCGCAGTCGACACCGCTATCCATGAGTTAGGCTGACTACTGTTAGCTCTCTAGGCACGTTAGCTCAGTATGAAACGTATTCCTATTAGTATTATCCTTAACCCTACCATGGAATCTTCTCGTTAGCCCTCCAATTAGACTGGAGGAAAGAGTGCTTTCAGCTTGCCTAAGGGAGGAGACTGCTTTTGCTTTGAATGCTGACCCAAGCTCTTGCCACTCTTCTTTTGTTTTGAACGACTCTGGTACTCAAGAAATTACTTGATTCGCTCACAACGTGGCCGTTGAATCTATATTTAGTGATGAGGTGAGGACCGTTGCCTGTTGAGGACTTCCGACTTGGATTAGCTCTTTCGCATTCACCTGCGAACAACTAGGGACAGATAGAGGTGGGATAGACGAGAGAGATCGTACTATTCGAAGTTTCTCTTTCCGCTTTCACCACTCGAACACTTCCTTCAGAAAGATTGGGATGAATTCTGATTAGGGAAGCCGGCACGCACTGGGGACAGCTAACAACGTTACGTGACTGTACCACTCTCTTTGACTCACATCGGGCACTCCACCGTCATGATTTAAGGAAGCAGGCTAGCTAGTGCTATAGATATAGATTGAGTCCGGCAAGCTTTTAAGTAAATACAAGGTGCTCCACTTCGAGAATATTTAGTAACTAATTGGTGAAGAAGGAAGGCTAGCTTAAAAGAAGTCATTCATTGGCGAGGAAGACTGATCTATTTTACACAAGGTCGAGAAGTCACTCAGGCATACAATAAAGAATAAATGCGGTTGATAAGCGCCTCCATTCTAATAGAGCGAGGTCAAATCCATGTTCCTAAGTCAAGATGAAGCGAATACTAAAGTAAGAAAAGGAAACTGAAACTCATCCCGTTCAAGCGCATGAGAATCTATAGTTTGACGCCTGAGACGAAAGCATTGGGACTTCTCCTTGCCTGTCCGCTCGCTACTAACAAGAACAAGGAAAGTTGCACATTGACAGTTGAGCAATCGTGGTTAAGCGGCGTTGATCATACCAATTCTTTTTATCCCTATGGAACATACTTCAACCACAGTCTGATTTTCCATACCTCTTCTCGACTCCCTTTTCTCGACTACTAAAGGCAAGGTAGCGGGAAAGCTCCTTGCCCCATCTCTCATTCCTTTAGCGGACCAATGAATTGATCTCGAGCAGAACAGAACCGTTCAAAAAGAACGAAAGTACCAGAACCGCTTGGCTTATCAACCGCATGGAGTTGTAGTATCCCAGTCAACTGCGTCGAACCTTCGAAAAGCGCTTTATGCGTTTATCACCTAGCCGCAGCCGCATAGTCTAACTTTTTTCTATTGGTACTCTCTCCTCTCTTTTGATCCCAAGCGGGAAAAAAAGCATAGGCACTCCTACAAACGAGATAGAGTCGCCAACCAACATATGAAGAACGAAACAAAGCAAGAAAATCGCATAGGCGAGCACCCTTCCTGCCACGCCCTATTACCACCCACAGTGTACCGACACTGACTGCGAGAAAGATGCCTAAAAGCTTCCTTTGCCAAGGAGCTGGGCTCGGGCATTGATCGATAGTAAACCTTTCTTTTCCTATTCATATTCTTTATTCCAATTTGGCTGGTTCACCCGCATTGGAAGTCTCGGATGAAGCTCAGATATTACATATCACCAGAACATGAAGTGCTTAGAAAACACAACGGGTTGCCGGACCGAGTGATAAAATCTGTTGACTGGCTCACGTACGTAGTACTAGATAGATACTTGACTTCCTGCAGCTTTCAAGACAGGCCCTAGAAAATGACTGACTCTCATGGTTCGCTACTGACTTCCTTAAGTGAGCTACTTAAGGTAAGGGGCACTCCTAGCATACATAGATTACCATTCTAACCTGTCCTTGCTGGTAGATAGATGCGCTTAATTAGTTACCTGAATGAACTCCTCCCCGGAGCGAGGACTCAAAGGGATTGTCTGGCACAAGTGGGAGTAACCAATTCCCCAAGATCAGGTCTACTGCTTATACGCCTGCGGATCATCACGCGCTACTAAAGGGAAAGACTCCGCCTTAAGAGATAGGCTTCTCTTAGGTCTACGTCCTAAAGGCTGGGTGGTCTATAATCTCACTATCACTCGACCAGCTTGGGTGATTCAATAAGCTACGACCATAGAAAGTGTTCAGAAAAGCTGCTGTTAATTGAGCGGGGAGCTGGGACTACGTCTGTTCCGAGTGCCTAACCTCCCGGCAGCTAAGCAGTCAAACTAGAAAGATCATCAACTAAGACAGAGCCGTTATGATCTCCTTCGAAAGGTCTGATCTAGGCCTAGCTGCGCCTCGCCTTTCTTACTAGAAGAGCAGGATAACATACGTAATTAGAGAAGCGAACTTGTTCTGAACAGGAAGAGATGCTGACACAGACAGATAGTTGTAGTAGAAATTCCCCGCTACCTCATCCTCTCAACTCACGGAATCTTCTACTACGTTGATACACGAGTTGGACAAAGAGGTAAGTCGCTTTATTAGGTAAACGATCTGGGGTCAGAAAACAAAGAAATTGATATATAACAATGGGGTGGGCTCTGCCATCGTTTCACTCCTATCAATGGTAATCCCCTGATTCACTTCTCACACCCGAGGAATGCAGCTTAGCCAATATGCATAAGCTGTTGCGGCATTAGCGCTCTTTTTCAGGAATAGAATAAAAAGCAGCTGTTACAGAGTCCCTTTTGATGATTGATGCCAAAAAGACGGGCTTTCCATAAAGTGTCACCATTTCAATTGGCATTATAGGCATTCCTGAAGTAAGGGACTGATTGCCTTAAGTCCGATGAAAGAGTCTCTGTCTCAAATAGGGGAATGCCAACGGCTGAAACTCTTCTTTTTTATCCAAAGATCTGCCTTGCGGGAGGGCATCTAAGACTGAAATGACAGGCTTTCAAATGCGGAGGCTTGGTCTCACGCGAAATAAACTTTCTCTTTGACCTGGATAGGATTCAAAAATGCTTCCTGCGCTCGGAAGGGTAAAGAGAGTATGCCACCTTAAAATAGGTAGGTTTCTACTCTCAGAAATGGCTTTCTCATTGGATTACCGCTCTTTAGCAGGAAGCCGTAAGAAGTGCCCTTCATTAGTAGAAGGCTTCCTCTACGTGAAATGACGTTCGTAGCCAGACTTGCTATCTTAGGCCCCGCCTAATTCGCTTTCTTAGGTCGGATCTTCTTCTATAGATGCGTAGCCCTTTATTGATCCCGGGCACGCACATGGATACAAAGCTTAAGTCAGGCTGGCTAAGTGCTCCGTTCTGTTCTCCTTTCCTTATAGCTCACAATAAGACTAGCCATTCAAGGAACTCCAAGCTTCGAGTAGGGCTTCTCTCAATCGGCAAGGAAGCTAGCAATGAAGGGTCTTTATCCAATGAGGCTTTCTCCTTTACTGCAGCCGGTGGATTGTTTTAGACCTCTTCCCGATCTCAAGAAGAAAAAAGGCATTACGAGGGGTGGGCGTAGGCGAGCAGGCTTTTTTACAGCATCGGCAGCGACACTCATACTGCCAATCAGCTATTACCCTATGGCTTTCTATTCTAGAAACGGGGCTTGAAAGAGCTAATTCGTTCTTAGCTGTTTTAGCATCTTAGAAACAGACTAAAGGGAACTAGCGGACGATGTTAGATAAGAAGAAAGAAAGAAGAAGATCGTCCGCTGCATATCATCCGCTGCGTTTATATTCTGTTAGTTCAATAGCCTAGCTTCCTACTAGCAACTCGGTCAGATAGGAAATGCCCACTACAAACTACCTAGGGAAGAGATTCTATTAGTTAGGTTAGCTCGTTAACAACGTCTATAGGTTGAATAATTCCTATAGTTGCTTTTTTTGAGTTCCTCCCCCAGTAGTTGTAGTTCTCTTTCTTTTATCATACTACCGGACGAGAGGACTATAGATAGATGTAACGTCCGATACGGCGGTTCTTATCGGACGTTGTTCTTCTATCCTAGTGCTTCTATTTTCCCTAGCCCTCCATTCCAGTGCTGGTAGTTGAATAAGGCTAGGCCAATATGAGCTGAGCTGCTATTAGCTATCTTTGCCTTCCTTTGCGAGTATCCCAGTAGGAGTAGTAAGCTAGGGCCAGGCCAAGTAAGTAAGATGGAACTCATACCTGTAGTTTGACCCGGACGATGCGGGCGTTAATGCTTACATCAATCCTATCTTCCTATCGTCCTTTAGGTCAAGATGGATAAGTAAGGAAAAGGTATGCAAGCTGAGGTTCTTTTAGGAAAAATCTTGCCTAATGGCTCAGCTCAGGCACTACTCTAGGGCTCGGGTCTGGTTCAAAAGGTAGAAAGGCTAGGCACAGGTTTCAAACCAACAAGGTGCTTCCTCGCAAGACCAACTGGCACAAAGAACGGCTACAACACAAGCCCGACTTCCCGCCTAACTCCACCCGAAACTCCTTCGGAGCCTCGCTCTCGTCGTATTATAGTAGGTCTGGAAAGAGCCTTGTCGTCGTATCAGCAAGAGCACCGGAACAAGATAAGCATAAGCAAAGACAGGCATAATCGTAACCGGCTCTAAGTCTTCTTATCTTTTCTAAGTGGTTTTGCCCGTCCCTTAGCCAATCAAGCCTTATCCCTGTCCTGCCCTAGACTAGTCCTCTGTCAGCTAGGAATCACCATGGCAAAGGAGGGGCGCGAAGTAGGACTTCTATATCAGGGGTGAAGCACGGGCTCAGGTCTCGAATCAAAAGGTGGACCATTCATCCTGACTTTTGGTAAGGAAGAACTCCTGCTAAATCGCAGATGTATTTGGTGTTAAGAAAGAAAGCCGGCTTGTGCTGGTCCCTTTCTCTGGTAGTCACGATTGGATGAATATCTCGTGCGGAGGTATGAAAGTACTAGGCTCACTACGCTGGAAAAGTCTGCTATAGTTCGAGAACGCAGAGGTGCTGAGCCAAGAAGCTCCACACAAGTAGCTCTTAAGTTAAGGCAGTCTAAGCGGTACAACGAACCTGTCAATCCATTCATCTGAGGAGTTTTCCTTGTTAAGTACCTTAGGGCTGTCATCTTAGAAGGGATGGCGTGCTCTCAGGCTTGGGTTGGTGAAACTTCCTTATCATGAAAAGGAAAGTGAAAGCCCGATTAGTTGCTTTTGAGAGAAGTGGTGACAGGCTTGTGATCTAGCCCGATCCATAATGGGGAAACTCGAGCTAAAGCAAATCTTTTAGGAACATAGCACATCAATCCTCTGTACCGATGGGACAGCAGGGAGATAGACCTCGTAGCTGGTGGGAAAAGGCCCTATTCAGAGGAAGAAGGGGAGACAGCCGATCGAGTCACCAAGCCTTAAGGCAAGAGATTGACGCAGCTTACCCCTTTCATACCCCACGGAGTGGTAGTTATGGCATTTCATACCTGAGGGAGTACTTGCATTTTAGTAAGGCTGTCTTGCTCTTACTATTAAACCCATTTTGAAACTACCTTAAGGTGATAGCCGAGAGCCATGATAATCGTATTTTTTTCTGCTTAAAGATAAGCCTTCTAGAAGAAATAAAGATAAGACGGAAGATGTCTATCAATATATGTCTCACTGCTTTACTTTGTTTGCGTAGTAAATGGTTTTGACGTGAGAATCAGCTGCTATTAACAAAGAAGATCTGTCTGTAAGCTATTACCTTTCCTGGCTTGCTCTATAGAATATCCCGTGGTTAGCGTCCTTGCTTATAGGGTTGACTGATGAATACGAAAAAAAGTAAGTTTACTTGCTGGCTGAAAAGAGACTATAAGGGGTTCATAAGGTTATAGTCTCTTTTCTTGCAACTCTAGTCGAGGTTCTTCTATCACTGTAGTTTACTGCTCCTCAGTGCTATAGAAAGAAGGGGTCGGGTCGCCGGACTTGCTGAACATATACCCCGCAAAGAGCGAAGCTTCGTTCTTTCAACACTCGAACAAGACCTCTCAGCCTGTTGAGAAGGAAATCGCAGACGACTCTCTGGATAGACTTCCTTGGTTGCAGCAGCAGTTATGGATTAACGTATTTTTTTATAATAGAAAAAAACAAGTCTCGATTTTACAACTCGACAACGGGGCAAGGCTCGATATCGAGAGGAAAATAGATAAGAGGTCAGCTAGTTACGAGATCGTACTATGCTATAGTAATGAGACTGCCCTACCTCCTTCTACCCATGGACAACTACTAGACTGCCTCACTCAATCTATGCTCGTTTAGTCTAGATCTACGGAAACGCGCCTTGACTGACGGGCTTGTTCAGTCTACATAACGTGTCTCCGCACCACTGCTCGGTTCCTTTCTCTAAACTAAAAAAAAAGAGACCGAGTTGTGGACCGGGCGAGCACACCCTCAAAAGAAGATAGCCGGGGTCCTTAGGAAGGGAATGCGCCAGTACAATTAGGAAAGTCAGGTGTGACCAAAGTCTGTAAGATTGAGCCCCGAGAGCAATGCCGATCGAGGGAAAAAAAGAAAAATTCCTATTTCCTAAACTGATGACATCGAAAAAGAAGCTACTTTGACTTTATAAAAAATGTCCTTAGTCTTGCTAGGTAACTAAATAATCGATTTAGGTGTGGCAAGAAGAACCATAAAAGGTAATTCCCTTACTGGATCGGAGTGCCGATTGAACAACTTTACAAATCTAACTTTAATGACCGCGATCCAGCGCAGCATCGCTTACCACATCTCGTGGGATCATTATCCATTCGAATGTCTTTTTTATTAGCAACCCTCGATACAAATTTTTTGCGTAGGAAGAAAAAAGAGATCTTCTTATACAAGAGCAGAGTATCTCGAAAGAAGAAAACTTTATCTGCTTATTCGGGACCATATTAGAATGAATAAAGCCTTAGAGGACAGTCTTGTAAGCAACTCTTTCAATCCACCGGGAGTTGAGACTCACTAATGCTGGATTACTACGCCTTTCGGTAGCAAAACCCTTCACTAATAACCTGGCATAAAGCCGATGTCTCCAACACATACCAAGCCCGAATTTTCGTAAGTAAACTACTTAGTTAGAGGCGAGGTAGCCCAAGCGTGAAAGCCTTCCCTTTCTAAGCTTATGAGTCCGGTTTCGTTCGGCTAAAGCCTAACTTTCATTAACTGAATCTGCCTACTTTCATGCTCGAGCCTGACTTAAGTCAATTACTTGATCAACCACGTTAGAAGGAAGAGAAAGCTAGGTGCGTTTGGAAAAAGTAGAATGTCTCTTTATTCGGCCTCACTCCAATAGTTCAGTCGGGAGAGAGCGGCGTAGAGGAAAGATCGTCACTATTGGGGGATATCAATAATATGACGATTTGGCGTATGACTATTACCGTTACTGTATTGCTAAGAGTTGCCGGCGAAGGCGAAGGGGAGAGAGATTTTCACTCTTGAGAGATCCTTTGAATACGACCAGGGGGATAGAAGCCCACGGAGCGGTATGCTAAGCCGGAAAGGGAGAGAGTTGAGTTAGATCCAATGCCATGGATTCTGTTGGAGGAAGATCCGCAGGAGAGAGAATTGCTTTTGTTGAAGAAGCTTAAAATAAGCTCTTGCTCACCGCCTACGGCCCCTCGACCTGAAAGACGATTCACTCGATCACACCTCACTCTTCTTCCCTTTCCCCGAGTTGAGGACATTCATTGGCTGCGAGTTTCAGGATCGAACATCAACAACGGCAGTAACTTCACTAACAACTAGAATGATAGGGCTTAAGGAAACTGCAAAGACTATAGGGATTGGAATAATTGCAACATCTTCACTGACGCCGTTTAGTTATTCGGGGTAAGAATTCCCACTAGATAAGACGGGAATTGAGTTATGATTGATTCAAATCTGGTATGTAGTAAAAAGAGTCTCAATCGACTGACACCTTCACTCAAAATTCCTAAAAGAAAGAAAAAGGTGCATGCCGCACTCACGAGGGCTTAATTACATTACCTAGGGCTTCTACCATTTTATGAATTAGTCATCGCTCTCGCTCGTAGGCCTACCTATTCTACCCACACATAGCAATATAGGGAAGGAGGGAGTTCTCCCAGCACCTAGAATCTAAAACAATTCTAAAGTGCTCTCCCGCATTGCATTAAGGACAGAACAATTAGCCTTTCTTCCCTTGCTTTCAACTTCATCTTAGGCTGAAGGCATTGAAGACTTGACTGAATATAAGGCTTACGGGGAAAAAAGAGACTAAGCCCTGGTAAAGAGATTCTATTATAAGGCATTTACTATAGCTGATAAAGTAGCTAAGCGCGTCGAAGCTATCTAGAGACTTTATGGCTGATGGGAAATGGCCTTCTATTGGTCTTCTTCTTCCTTGCTTTCAACTCTGTATCAGGTCTCCCGTCTAACTCAAAATAGAATCGGAAACTTCTTGTCTTTCTTACCTTTCAATGGCATTGACTCAGAAGGAGTTGATGAAATAGTATCTTACCGGATCCGGAGAAAGGATTTGATGAAATAGGCAGTTCCCAGGGGAAGAGAATCAATGGGTGTAGCAGCGTCAGGGTTATTGGTTTAGTTACGCTTGTTCGAAGTTCCATTTGATCCGGATAAAGTAGAAGAATCTCTTCTACGGTTGCTTTCCTCCCCTGTAACTTAAGAAGCCTACTTAGACGACTTTCTTCTAATTCTCATGACAGGATGGCAAGAAGAAGTTTATGCCTTTTTCCTGCTGCTATGGCAACAGCAATAGAATGCCTTTTTACGCCTTCTATGAAGAAGGTCGGGCTGGTATCAAAGAAAGAGTCTAAACCTACTGCTCCAGTCTTACTCATCCGTTAATGTGTTGACGATCCTATTGAGCAGTTAGCAGCTAAAGTCTCATCTTCCTAGGGCATTTCCTCATAAGTAGCTTCTTCTAAGGCATTTCGTCCTTCGTACCTTCTTCTATAGTATGTTCCCGGCCATTTGATCCAACTGATGGGAATTATGTAACCGGTAACTACAAGCCTACTTAGACGACTATACTTTCTCTCGCTGCTGTAAGGGCTTTAAAAGAGGAATGTCATCCTTTATGTTTTCCTAAGATCTCAATCGAAAACGGAAAGATCAATTCTTCCTTTCTTGCTTCGGGCAACTAAATAGATCGAGTTAACTCCGGCTTCTCAACAATCTCTTTACGGAAGGAAGTGTAACTTATAATAGAACTACTTGCTGCTTTCCCTAAGTCAATATCAATAGGATTCTCTGCGCATAAATAGGAATTGATTCTTTCATACTTTCTTGCTGCTCTTTCTAAGGTCGGGATTGCAACAATAAATTCCTCGGGCTCTTCTCATTCACCGAAAGCCTAAGCCTAGAAAAGCTAGGATTCGAAGTCAACTTGAAAAGCAAATGAGTCAGGTGATAGAGTTACCTTGGTAAACCCCTCTTTCTATCGCTACGCCCTTTGTGCCCTGTAGTAATCAGTCTACTTCCGAATCCCTTTGGAAAGAGCTATAGATTGGAAGAAGCCTATAAACCCATGCCAGCAACTAGTTATTAAGCAAAGGTACTCTTATCCACTCTTTTCGCCAGAAGTATGATTTTTCAGACGGAAAATAAGGGAAGATATATATTGACTTTTACATCTGCCTTAGCATCCCGCTTATATATCATAAATCTATGAAGGGATGGTATTATGCGTGGATACCCCGACCTTGTGTTGGATACAGGTACGGGTAAAAGGGCATGCGGAGACTTAACACCTCCGTAGGCAGTCAGGTATGGCTTTGGTTAAGTAAATTGACGACTCCATCTTCACCAGTAGCCAAGGTAGGCATAATCCGCGTGAGCTCTTCAAAAGTCTTTCGTGCCTCACCTTACTGGTGCTCTTCGCCAGATTTTTTTTTAAAGCAACTAGAACTCTTTCAAAATGAAAGGGTAAAGTTCTGCCGTATGGGCTTTCCCCAGGGTGTAAGAAAACTGACGCTAGATCAACAGATCTCGATCCACGGCTTAGTAATCCTTTTACGCTTCATACGAAGCCCCGGACCCGCGGAATCAGGAGAATCCACTTTTCGTTGCAGGTGAGTTGGTATATAACCTTTGGAAGAGCAGAGGCTGGCAAGTCGACCAGAAGACCGGCTAACCTAAGCGCCCACGAAGAGAGATTTCGAATACTGAACTAAGTAGGTAGTAGGCCTTCCACTTTGGGAACCTTTATCACAGAGCCGATTTCCTCAAAGCCTATTCTCGAGGGAGAAACGGAGCTGGCGGAAGGTGAACCAGAGCCTACTTAGGAGGTAAATGAAACCCCTGAGACTGAGCAAGCTGGAGCTACTAGGTCAAATTACCCAAGCTGAGCTTGCTTGGCCACTTAAGGTTTCGCATCGAGATAGAAAAGGTTCGGATTGAATGAATCTACCTTTCGCTTGCTTTGTCTTCTAGGGAATTTTCTGCTCGCTACACCTCTGTTAAACTGCCCAAAGTCCAAATTCTTCAATAGCTTGATCTTGATCTGACCGTCTAATGGAAGAATTCTATTAATATGGAATTTCCTGGTATGAGCTTCAAAAGCATTCCCATGGAGCCTGAACCACGTGACTTCGTACCTCAATCCCAGCCGCATTCGATCTATAATTCTTCTTCTTCCCCGGCGGAACTACCTTCATTTCATTTCGGCTTCGCTAAAAAGACCTGGGCTATGCCTCAAACTCTCTTCACTGGCCCAGGGGTTCACTAAGAACTATATCTTCTCCGCATCAAGGAGAAGAGCAGAGATCTTTGTTGAAGACAGCACGGCAATGCGCAATCGCTAAACAAGACCACAAACGCTATATCACAAAGATCAGTCTAACTAATCGGCCTAAGGCTTGACGAGACAATTCCTGGCTAACACGAGTAATGGAAGAAGACCCGAAGCGGATAGTAAAAACTCCTTGAGTTAAGCATAAATAAGTACCCCAGAGGCTACGAGAAAGATCTGAGGGCGATCTCGCATTGCTGCCTCACAACGTTAACAAACTCCATCCAGGGATTCAGAAAGAACGGTCCAAAGGACCAGAAGGAAGACAAGAACGAGACAGATACAACTAGGAACCAGACATTCACAACAAGTGCTAAGCCAAAGAACTAGGACTCCACGAGTCGATCGTAATCCGAGGCTTCTCGGTTAGAATGAGTGGATGCACTCCATTGGGATCGTTGTAATGGCATCCCTTTTCTTTAGATAGGAAGGGAAGGCTGTTTAAGTTGATGTCCAAAGGATATCTGGAAGGAAGATGGTACACAGAAGAGCTGGGTCCCAAAGCAAATGCATTCCCATCTGGGCAAGAGCAAAGAAAGAAAGGGCAGGGGAAGGTGTGAGGCAGGGAATATAATGGTAAATGTCCCTGTTTGAGGTCTTTTATCCGACTCCGGTCTAGCATAAAGGGTGGAATGAATCGGGTTTGCTCCCTTCACCGTCAGACTTCCATGTTGAAGGTTAGAAAAACAGGTCATAAGGAGGGTTCCATCTTAGGAACATTTCTACTTGGTTCTACTTTGAACGGGCTGCCTGCCTCATCTACGTCCCCGTTGGTGACAACGAGGATAGAAAGAAGATGTAACAAGCATTCCTTTTCCTAAGTTATTAATTAGAAAATCAATTCGTCTTTAATATTTCATAAACGATGTCACTTTGAATCAATAGAGAACCTCTTTCGCCGAGTCCTAGGATGACGGAAAACATCGTTGAATCGAGCGCTACTGCTTCATTTTCATTGATTTTTGTTGCGGAGACTATATCTTAAAAGTCTCTAGTGCCTCAGAGTCCGCCCGCTATCGCTTCATCTTTTGATGTAGCGTAAATGCCTGCTGTAGATGCTATCACTTATTCTGCCTCGGTCGGGTGCTGCCTTAGTTGATGTGAAAGAATCCCCCTTGCTTCCTACTCATTTACTATCGAAGAGTTGGACCCCTTGGTCCCCATAGTGAGTAGGAGTAAAGAGGAGCGAGTTTACGAGCTAGCAGACTCTAGTGAAGACTTGAAGATCCAGCCCGAAATGCCAATCTTTAGTTCTCGGGAAATAGAGCTAAAGCGGTACTTATCAGGAACGAAAAAGTAAAGAAGGGGACCGTCCCTCATTCATCTACTTAAATACTTAAAAAATTGACAGAACAAATCGGAAAAGGCAAGCTTACCTCCTACTTTACTAGTAGTACTATTCTAGTTTTGGAACATACCCTATATTATATAACATATAACACAAGGTGGAATCAAAGTAAAGAAACTATTAGCAAGGAGTGAAGTAAAGGCTAAGGTTGCCTTCCGCTGACTATGGAATCCCCAGAGACTATATCCATAAAGAAAACCCACCATTGAATGGAATCAGTATAATCGAACATTCCCTTTCACTTCATCGGATGATCTTTTTTGGTTGAGGTCGTGCGGGGGACCCATACAACACTAGGGAATCCTCGTTGGCAAAGAAAAAAAAAAAAGATAAAAAGGCCAGACCCTGAATAGGATAGTTTCTAAAGAACCACTTCCCAATAAGACAGAAACTGAAAGGGTGGGCAATCCACTTCAAAAAAGAAAGCTCGATTACATCTACCCTCAGTCTTCTTTTAGGTTTAGGTGTAGAGGCTATAGGTCCAATATCTGGTAGTTATATACGCTTCTTTTTTTGGGTCCCGCCCTCAGCGGGAAGAACTCAAGGTCAGTAGTTCCGCTCCATTCTTGGATAGAGGAAAGCCTTATTTAAAAGAAGGAATTGTATACATAAATAGGATCAAAACGGATGTCGCTATGAGTCTTGCTGGCCCGATTGGGTCACACAGGAGACCCCTCAATAGATAGAAGATAGAACCGAGGATAGCCATTTGTAGGTAATAAAGATCTTTATCCCGAGCGTCTTCTTTCAGTGTCCGGTGCTCCGGGACTTGGAGCCCGAATTCTAATTCTTTTGTCTGGCGTGTTCCCCGAGCTTTCTTCGGCTGAAGCTCCTGATGGCACCATCATCTTACCGAAACTGAGTAAATGATCCATAAAAGATAAAATGATAGCTAAAAATATACCAACTTCCCACCCGACCCTTTTGAATAAATTTGATAGCATCATTGATTTGAATCCGGAAAATAGAAAAATGTACGTCGATGAGCCGAAAAAACAAAGCAAAGACTGAGAAAGAGAAAAATGTTTAGGACTGCATCTGACTCATTATGGAATTGATTAACAATCTTGCCCGGGGTGTATCCTCAAACCCATTTGATAGCTATTCCATGGGTTACATTATCGGCGCTGAAAATGGAGCTTTTACGCACTCTTTTCTTTAAAGGATCTTCTAAGCCAACCTTCTAGCTGTTTTCGTCTTTCTAATACTACTTAGGGACTTTAGCCGAGGGTTCCCTCGCGACACTGAAAGGGTATTCGGAGTTTTATTAAAGATTCAAGGTGGTACCCGGCAGCGGAGCCCTTCTCTATTCAGTGCTCTATCCCCACTTATTATAACTCTTGCGCTAGTCCGAAAACGATTTAGGGGAGTTCGATAAGCTTTTCCACTCCTAACCAGAAGTCATCCAACAACGAAAACTGGTTCGGTCCTCCACTAGGTATTACCCGAATTTCAACCTGCTCATGGTTAGCTCACCTAGTTTCGGGTCTAAAATCACTGACTTAACGCTCACTCGCTTTCGCTGCAGCTCCGTTTAACAATCATAACTCGCAGGCTCATTCTGCAAACAGGCTTTCACTTCTTGTAGATGCAGGTTCTTTTCACCTTTCCCTCACGGTCACTATAGTTTACCTTTCCTTCGAAAGGAAAAACAGGCTGATATTCCAAAGGAAAGCTTCCTTAACCTTCTCACTTCGAAATCCCACTTTCCTCATATTCTTGTCCGGTCCGCCCGAGTCCCGGATTTGACAGCTACTTTTCGCTGAAAAACTCTCCCATTTTTTCGCAGGTAAATACGGGTACGGGGTATGATCCACTCTACTCTGGCAGCTGAACTTCTTTGTCTACTACAGGGCTGGTCATCCACTATAGGTCATAGGTGGCGCCAGAGTCAAATCAAAACGAAATTCACCTCGCTAGTACTTGCATCCCCCTATCCTTTCATCGGGAAAGGCCATAAAGTGATGTGGCTTAAAACTAAGAGAACGTACTTGCCCCAGAAACTCATTTTCTAGTTTCTAACTAGTAAATCTTTATTTTTCTTTTTGATCCAAAAGCGGATCCAGTTTGTCCATGGCCTCAATTATTTCAGTTTTCAGCTGAACCAGTTGTTCAGCCTCGGCCAGGGGACGCTGTACATTTTGAGGACGGCCTCAATTTTCGACTTGAAGCCGAAATTGTATTGCCTCTACTGTCGTAGGCAACGGAGGCAGAGGCAAGTGGTGTTGTTGGAAATCCGGAGCAAGGCACTCTTGCAAAGCATCCTAATCTATGTTTGGGTGACCTCCGCCAAAGAACGTCCCAACGTCAGATACTGATACTGAATGAGCGGCAAGAGACAAGTTTAGAAGCTTCGTATGATGAACGACCGCCCCGTCGGCGAGAACTAGTCTTATCATAAAAGGCAAGAGGGGGCTGTGTGTGGTTGCCGGCAGCTGGGCGCTGAGATGGAAGGGAGGGAGCACCGAAAGGTAATCCCTTATGGAGAAGGAGTCAGACCTAGGGCTCTTTCCTTAAGTCCGACGGTCTATTCCTTCTCCTCCCAGATCATTGATTTATAAGTGGATCAGGTTAACCATTCGAGAATGACCCGCGAAGACAGGCGTTGCTCTTTTTCAAACTCTCCATGAGCCTCTTAGCGACCTCTCGGACACACGGGACGATGATTTGGTCCCACCGCAGGGCGGGCTACCCACAGGCAGGGTCTTTGGCCCCGGTCCTCCATTATCGTATCGAACTGTTCTAGCAAACCTCCCGAGCTGACCGACGCATGATCAGAGTGTACCTCTGCTTCCGCGGAATCTCTGGTTCCACTCTCTTGTTAGCCTCGGTCGTCCTCTCTCGTTCCCACTGGCTCACCCGCCTTGCTCTTCCCGGTTTAGTTTAGAAAGAGAATCTCCTCCCTTTCTCTTTTCTATCATGCCTGTGTCCTATTTTTTATCCTCTAAGTCACTCTTATCGACGGATGGAGAAATCCTTCTTTTCTATCTGAGGATTACCCCTTTTCTAAGATAGGTACTACCGGCAGCACCGGTGACTTCTTTCTGGTCTTTCTTGCATAAGTAGACCAATTAGAATGGCCTATGAAGGCTTTTTTCAATTCTTTGGTTATGTTATGGGAAGAAGATTTTCGAGGAAGGTAGCTGACCCATTTTTTCCTTCTATGTGATTCAGTCTGCCAATCTCCAATTGGAGATTCATGGGATCCTCCAGCGGTGGTTGCCAAAGACTATGGCTATCTTGTCATAAATGCTGTCTTTAGATTTAGATATAGTGAAAAGTACACTATCTTTTCCAGACCATATCCCCCTTTATTTGAATAAGGCTTTTGATCAGAAAAAAAAAGATGAATGAAGAAAGGGGATGGTGGGCAGCTATTGCTTCGGGTCTCTCTCTGCCTCGGTAAAATAGATTCTGGAGTTTGAGCTGCGCGAAAGCTTGTTTTTCAAATTCTCTTTCCTATTCTTGAACGGGAGTGACCTGGGACCTTGATCATGCCCTTGTCTAGTTCACTACCTTCGCCCCACCTCCTCTAATAGAGAGAGCTTACGGATTGCGAGGCCGATCCCTTCTTTGCTTAAGAGCAATCGGTAAAAGGAGCGTCCTGTCTTCTTCCGGATGGAAGTTTTTCGCTATCATCGCTTTCCTTTGTTCTCGTTTATGGTGCTGAGGACAAGCCATTTCCCCCATCGCCGCAATCAAAATCGTCGGCACTATGGACATCCGAAGTATAGACAGGGGTTCATGAGACCAATCATTTACAAATCGTCCCTCCCGTCGTCCGCCTAGCCTAAGAGAGGAGTTATTACACCCACCGCTTTATCATTCCATCGGAGTGAAAGAACGGGGCATGGGAAAAGAAGATCGTTGATTGGGAGATATCTATGGAGTGAGACCTGAGGGGCAGACATCGCCGCGGATGAGGCCTGCATTTCCTATCTAATCTACTTTTATGGCTTCCGTGGAAAGGATTTCCAAATCAAATTCCGCATGTGGCGCTTTCTTCGAGCTGTCCATCCCTATTTGAAAACCGAAAGTTAACGAGCGTGACCAAGCAACCAAGCACAAGTAGCTTAGGGTGTGGTCCACCTATCTCTTTTTGATATGGCCATCGAGAGTGTGACAAAGTACCATTGGAGAATCGGTGCCCTGACGCTTGCTCCTTACTGCTTAGAGTCATTTCCGGGAAGAGTGGACGTCTTTAGTGTGATCTATCCATCATTGGCTAAAGACCTTTCGTCCGGATCATTTCTAGTTAGCAAGTAGGATCGCTCTCTCCATACTCTTTTTGGGAGTTAGGACGGGGCTTTCGGGTGACGATAAACGTCATCTTTTTTTATGAGGGCCATAAAGAGCCATCAATGACCAAACCACCCTGAGACTAGTGAAGAAATTGAACATGAAACGTGTCTTTATCAATAGGTTCGGCGTGACGCGCCAATTTTCTCTATTTCTCGTCTGTTTGTTCGTGTTTTTACTAATTCTCCTCTAAAATCTCGTTTCAATCCCATTCTGGTCAGAATTTCTATCGTTGTCTTTTTCCTTTTTTCCGTATTCACCTTATGCTATTTCTTGTCTCTTGTACTCGGCTTTGATTTGACTCTTATTTGGGTAAAACTGAAATCAATGGTCCTTTTGAGATCGTTCCGCTTCCTCTTTAGTCGGCTTCTTGGTTGGGAGGTTCCCCTCATTCTACTCAGTGATTGAGCAGGTACAGCAGAGGAAAAAGCCCCACATCGGATTGCCCGAACGTGGACTTAAAGAGCTGGAGAGAATTAAGAACAGCACAAGAAGAAACTGGGTAGAAGGGACTAGCCGGGTTGGAACATGGGCGGGAAAGGCTAAGTTTATGGATTCGATTGCTATCTTGTCTGGGTAAAAAACCCTTTCCTATCCTAGTTGCTACTTCAAAGGTTTTTAAAGAAAGATGCATTGGTCTTATCTTAGCGATGCAGGTTAATAAGGACCTAGATGAGATCTTTTATCAATTCGACTCAATAGAGTCGACAGAACCAACCTATACTAGCGGACTAGTAGATTCGTTGACTTTGTCCGTTCGCTATTCTCTTTTCAGCCATTCTTGTATGCCTAAGCCTACCTTTTGATTAGACTTGCTCCAGATCTTTTATCTTTTAAGACCCGCCCATCTTCCTCTGATAGTGATCTTTCCCTTATTTATTTAACTTAAACACTTAACCCGTGGGAACACATTCTTCGAGCAGGAGAACATTCTGACTTGAAAGAAAGTCAAAGCTAGGCTAGTTGCGGTGCCAAACATCTTCCTAAATTCGGGAGATGAATGGTTGAGAATTGGCTGAAAACGCCAATGTTTGAAACGAAGACCAATGCATTGCATGTCGAACCTCAACCGCCAAACATTTATCTGAGAGAGACAGAGCTTTCGCTACTATCTCGAATAGGTGAAACAAACCCTAAAAAGAAAGACAATTTCTTCCTATTCTCGCAGTGTCTTTTTCTTCTTCTTACTTGATGAAAGGATTCAAAAACCCTTATAGAGTGCTAAGCTAACCTCTAACCTAACGGGCTTATTCTCGAGGCGATCCATAACCCTTTCCTTCTAATGTCAATGTTATGTTGGCGGATTGCCTTCTCTTTTATTAGAATTTGACAAGGAAAGTCCTAAAAGAAAGGAATGAAAGGCCGTGGTGACATCTCCCTATTCTGACTATTCTATTGAAGCTCCTAGCTAAGTTGATGTATTTGCTTAGTCTGAAACTCCGATTGACGGATCTACTCCCGGGAAACTCCTCACAGTATGAAACCCCAAACTCCAACGGATGCGGAGCAACAGACGATTCGGGGACAGAACCTGACTCGGAGACAACGGAACGGGTACTATCTTGTCCCAGTAAACAAACTCCTAACAAAGCCGGAAAGGCCTATTTTTAGCTCTAGCGGGTGTTCCCAGTCCTGATTGCCCCTCTTTCCTTTTCCTTTAAGAAAGAGTCTTTCTGATAGACGATTCCTCCTCGGCAATTAAAGCCGATGAAGCCCCTAGCCTGGAGCCAATTTTCGACTTTCATATGTGTGTTTTGGCCCTTTTGGCCTTTCATATTCTTTTTCTTCTTTTGTTTTGCCAGCTGGGGTGGAAACTGGTCTTGTCAATGAATTCTACTAATAAGAGTAAGGAAAAGAGGAAGCCGAGTGAAGGGCTTGATCGGTGTCACTACCCCGCTTCCCAACGCCAGAAGTCTGTTTTTCCGCCTAGCTGCCATTTCAGAGGATGGCACCTGTTTTTATCTTTCTTTCTACAGCTGTTATAGCTTAAACTTCTTTCCAATAGCTGCTTGCTTGGCTTCCACTCGCTCCTGTGGCTTTTGACTTATTAGTGATTTTGTCCTGCTTCGACAACTCGCACAAATTACTTTCGTTTTCTTTTGGGCTCGCTGCTTTCCATAAGCCAATGGAATAACGAGTAGGTTTCGAAGCGGGAGTAAGAGAGAGGTCGAGTTAACCATGGACCTGTGACACGCAGAGACCGGAGCGGACGAAAGGGATCTGGCAGGCTTGAAAAGGCAAGGAACCATGAAAAGAGCACATCAAGTAGAGTAGCACCTTGAGACAGCTATTGAACAATTTCATTAGCAGAACAGGCACCACCGCCACAATGTGCATTGCCTCCTTATAGAACAAGTCACTCGAGCTGGCGTATGGATTACCTATGAGCAGGTGTCGCACTCGGAATAGTTTTATTGGCACAACCTGAACTGGAATTATCATAGGCATAATAGTAGGAACCGGCACTCAACCATGAATATTTGCTTTTTTTAGTCTTTCTGGTCTTCCATTGATATTGCCTGGTTTTCTTCAGTAGTCGCTAGGCTAATGGGTACGGTCCAATCAATGGAACATTCTTATGAACTGAAGACGGAAGCAAGCGGCTAAGAAAGCAAGTCACAGGGGAAGCCATCACTTAGAATAGGTATATTAGGAAACAGGACAATCTCATTGCCTCGATCCTTCAGTTAGCTTGCCAAAGCAATCACTGGCAACTATTCCATAGCCTCCTCTGGCAACAGGTTCCTCTTCTCTACTCAATTACACCTTCCCTCTCCCTATGGTCGAGTTACCAACTCCTTTCAGTCGAGTGTCTTTACCAAAGAAGTGAGCAGCATAGCAATCCTTCTCTGATGATGGTGGGAGGGCTGTTCATGTTTTTCACATGAACTTAGTTTGGTTGGAGTCATAAACTTTCTACCCGCCAGATGACGTCAGAGTCCAGATAGACTGAACTCAATTGAAAGACGGAGCGCTGGCGTGCCCCCATGAGCAGTTCGATATGGCTTATCTTATAGCATACTCGGACTTCTTCACAGCAGTTCCCACCAGACTTTCAGTAAAAAAGGAGGTCCTCGAATCCACCCACATTCTATTTAGCAGAGAAGCAAGCATACTTCAATCAATCGCGAGACCCTCTGACTATTAGGGAAAGATTAAGCAACTCCATTCTTAGGTAAAGGTTAGGTTTTCGTTATGCATAAACCAGCTCACTAACACAACCTCAAGATTAAGCAGGATAGCCACGGTTAGGACATTTTCACTACATATTTTCTTTGTTGAGATATGTTATGCTTAGAACTCGAATAAGCTTAGCTTACAAATTGAATTTCAAATAGAAGAGGTGTAAACAGAACTCCCAGGAAAAGATCTATAGTTAACCCTACTATACCTACTAGATAAAGCGGGTAAGAACTACGCACCTTTCCCCTCGCTCTTAACTTGTGTCTGCCCTAGCCCTTTACCCTGCTTCCTGGAGGGGAACTTCAACTGGAACTGAATAGCTGGCAACTGACACTCCAACAGTACCAGGATCGACAGCAAAGATAGAAATCCTAGTGAGCCCTCCTGGGAGAACTATTCAATACGAAATAGTGGTAGCCCTTTAGGCCTGGTACTGCAACTCACAACTCAGGAGAAGCACGCGAACTCGTTGCAAGATAACTCTAAACGGCTGGAGAGGAACAAAATAGCATTGCACCTAGAATACCTGCAACTGGCACAGGGAAGGACCCTATCAAGGATTCCTCCCCTCTACGAAACCGGGGAAATCCCGCACCTAACTTGTCAGTCAAGTCATTTCCTACCAAGTACTTCCATTGAAACTCAAACACCAGGTAAGAAGAAGACATAACATAATAAAAGAGACTAGAGGTAAGCTTTATCCCATTTCCTGAAAAGGAACTTGACACTGTCCGCAAGTAGGACTCTAAAATAAATACAATTGAAACTGGATCAATGGCAATTGTAGAAGGAACCCTATATAGTTGGAAACTCACCTACTGAACTGAAAGCAAAGTAAACAACTGGAAGAGAAAGAGATGCCCTTAAAACTAAAATTGGAAAAGATGTATAAAGTAAACTGTCTACAAACTCAGAGATTTCCTTTGCCCTTGACCTGGCTATAAGATGCTATAAGATAAGAGACTTTCTGGCTGACAGGGATCGATATGGAACGAAAGAGGTACTATACGCAGACCAAAAATAAAGGGATCTAAAACCGACAAAGCTACTACAACAGGCTCTTCAGAGTCTGTGCAACTGGAGAGGCGAAAGCACTATAAGGGCTTAAGTCATACTTTTTGGCAGGCCGAAGCGACATGGAATCCAACTCCAACTGAAACTTTTTTCTCTGTTGACTTCCTGATTGTACTTTCAAACTAGCTTGCAGGAACTGCTATTGAATCCGCGGAAGGAGAGTCAGCCTTTGCCATTTTGTCTTGTGCGGGGTAGACGGACTCATTTCACTGGAACTGTAAATTCAACTACACCGCCCACTAGAAATAGAGTAAAAATGCCTTCTTGTTACTATCTATTCAAATCTCAATCGGCAAAGTCTCGCTACATTGAAAGCGGTAGACTGGTCCTTCTATCCAGTGAAGCACGAGAGCCCCCCTTCTCAGGCATTCACTATAAGGCTAAACTCCAGAGTCACTCATCTAGGATAGGAACCTTAACTAGAACCCGGAACCGAAGGAGATGCTTCTTGTCTTCTTTCGATCATCAATCGGTTGAATAATCTATTTATTACTGCCGTTAAGCGGTAAAAGGTCTCGAAGAACTTTCGAATCACTTGCTGGTGCTTTAGTTGATCCTAGTGAGGAAGGGTTCGGTTCATACTCTTTCACCGGTTACCGGCTTGAATAAAGCTCTTTTGGCCTTGGTTTTATAACCCTTTCGATCACTGGATGGAATGATAGACTAGCAAGATAAAGGAAAGCGCTCTTCTTCTTGAGATTTCGAAGTCGACGAAAGAAGAAGAGTAAGCTCACGATACCAGGAATATATGGAACGAGATGTTGCTGTGGAAGAGAAAGGGGACTTGGCTAGCTCTACCAGGTGGGAGAGTAAAGCGGGAAGCAGCTCGACCCAGTTAAGGAGTCGGATGTAAGTCAGAGTCAGCTAGTAGTTGCCAGCGAATGGGCCATAAGGGAATGCGCCTCTGTACCAACCTATGATGCGGGAGAGGGGATGAGATCGGCTAGAAAAGTAGTAGGCGAAGGTCTTAGTTCCTTAAGTTAGTTGTAAACCGCTGGCCCTATATCCCTACGGATAATAAGTGGAGGGACTTTACTGGACTCGACTCGACCAAGCGGGACTGACTGATAAAAGCACACTTAACTGCTGCAGGAAGGACTGAGCGGAAAGGACTACCTTAAGATAAGGGTTCATTTTACTGTGCATGAATAGTGTCAGATCCACTCTGCTGATGAGTCTTACTCCGTTTTATGCTAAAAGGCACCAGCCTTTCTTTATTCTATTCTGCTGATAGGATTCACTGTGTCAATTCCTTTTGTGGACATCTGAGGAGAGGTAATGAAATTCGCGCAGGCGGGTCAGTAGAGGCACATTGCATATAATTGATATCACACTAAGCCAGGAATTTGGATTTTGAGTCAGGTTTGATATAACCAGGAATGAAGTGGTTCGATAGGACAAGGAGTGGGGATTTTGCTGTTGAAAGAATTGCTACTAGAGGGTAGGGGTTCTCGCCGGGAAAGCCCTTCTTTAATCAATTCACTAGCCGAGATAGATAGATGAAAGGGCAAAAGAAAGGAAAAGTGATTCTTATTAGCTTAGTTCAAATGGCCCTAGACAGATCATTGCTAAGAGAGAGATTGATCATTGGAGTTTAGTTAGGCTGACGAAAGGCTTAGAAGAGATTTGCGCTTTGCTTAAGAGTGGAAATTTGCCCGTCAAGGCAGACTACTGATTAGCTTGATGAGCGAGTTCAAGAAAGGTACTTTTGTACGGGAGAGTTCTTCATTTGCAAGAATGGGCATTACCGCAGCTATTGACTCAGCTCTTAGAGAAGCCACTGCTATTGAATCGGGATTGCCTTGGTCTGATTTGAATGAAAGAGATGTCCCGTCTCCCGCTCTTGATTAGGTTTAGTACGGGCATTTAAGTCCTGACTCTCGGTCTTCTGGAGAGAAGTCACCATAGGTCCGAAGGAAGTTTAATAAGAAGGTGGTGGTAACTAAGGATCGCTTCTCTTTCTTCTTTTGGGAGTGAAATAGAAGAGAAGGCAAGTAAGTAGACTTCTTTCTTTTTTGATCCTGTGTCGATGTTTTCATTGAGTCACGAACGATCTAAGTAAGGAAGCAGTTCTGGTAAGGTAGCGAAGTCACCCATTGAAGTGAGCCGAGAGAGTTGCTCTTCCTTTGTTCAATCAGTTGACTTTGCTGCTATCATATAAAAAGAGAAGTATCAGATCGCTACGCCCCTTAGGCGAGTTCCTTACCCCGGGTGAGCAAAAAGCGGTTACCTCTGGTCTTCCTTATTATTGATAACGCACAGGGAAAGCATCATCCCTAGAAGACTGTCGCTAAACAAAAGCAATTCTTTTTCACATTCAACCATGAAACAGAGTGCGACTTGAGCAATCCTCTTCCACTGCTGACTACGAACAGTTGACAGCTAATGATTCTGCCCTAAAAGACTTTATCAATAACCTATTTTAGAGCTGAAAATACAACTCATTCTATCACTATTACTAAAAATAGTTGAAAGAAGTCATGCTCTACCTATTCTACCAAGAAGAGATGACAAAAAATCTTCCCCTAATTTTATTAACCTTCCCTTGCTTCGCTTCGCACCTCGTCATTGCCCTGAAAAGCTCACTCGGAGTTCTAGTTAGAGAATGGGGTATGATTAACTACTTGCCTACTGCTATCTGGGAGTCCTTCCTCGTGAGATCGAAGAAGGTATAATATTAGAAAGGTTCATTCCTGCTTAGCAGCTCTTATTCTTCTTTATCAAAGATAGCTATTCCTCCGGTGAAATCTCCTGTTAAAAGGCGACGCACCTCCTAATCTCTGGCTATTGCTTCAACTCGGTTGCCTATTTATTCTATTGGTAGGCCGGGCCTAGGCTTTAAAATCCTAAGGCCTATGGTTCACAGCCCGACTTATAATGGAAGTCTTCCTAGCACGGACTATGGCTGCTTAATTAAGCGAAAACATCGCCATAGGATCAGAAGGCCTACGGGTGATTCCAGTTCAAATCAGTCTCCTCCTCGCTACCTAAGACCGGTATTCTCTTACGAAAGAGCTTCTTCTCGGCATCCAGATGTGAAAGCAGAAACTAGCGCTTATCTAACAGGAAAAGCACTGACCTCAATTCCGTCTCAATCTCCTACCGGGTCTACGCCCTCTTTGTTTTAGCCATGGGCGATTGTGAAAAAGAGAGTACCGTTCCCCCCTTCTACCTATCCCGACTTCGCTACATTTCTTTCCTTCTTCCTTTGCTACCGGGGATGTGCTCCGAAACCTGGACGTCAAAAGTTATTATCTTTTTGAAAAGGTCTCTGCCCTTATCCTTTTCTTTCTTAAAAGAAGACTGGTGCCCTCTCACGTCATTCCCCTTAGGTTACGTCCTTTCTTATGGTCTTTCCTACTTTCAGTTTCAGTCTTCTGAGTTCTATGCTTCTAAGCCCTTTCGAACTTCACTATATGTCATCCCAGCCTACTCTATTTCTATGCCGAAAGACCTAGAAAGAGCATTTCGTTAAGCAGCCGGGATCATTAGAATACGATATCCTTTCGTCACTGCTGAATCGAACTAACTGCCAACAAGAGCAATAACATCGCTTATTCATTCAACGACAACGGATGCCGATGAACTAGCTGCTTCTTCTATAAAAAAAAGAGCTCCTTGCTAACAGTATACCTATTCTTACCTTTTAAGTGACAAAGAGGGTGAAGGTACTCAATTTGACTGGGCCGCCTTACTAATAAAGGGGCTTTCTTATGAAAGAAAAATCACTCCCCTTGAGGCTTTCACGGGACTGCCTAAAGAGAGTCCTAATGTCAAAACAACTATGTAACTTAATGAAGGACTTTGGCAGATTAGGTGCTTTTTATTTAGCCCTATTGGCAGACTATGACCAATTGGATGGTTAGAGAACAGGGCTCCCCATCGAACTTTCTTTCGGCCTTTCTTTTGCCAGCAATGGTGATCTCTCATGACTCAGAACATTTCTCATTGTCTCGAAGTTAGCTGCTTGGCATGAGTAGCTTGGGCAGTCTTAGTGAGTAGCTTGGCTTGCTCATGCGGGGCTTTGTAAAGAAAGTAACCAGGGAATTCATCTACTAATCTTCGGCGTTTTGATTAGCTGTCCCAGGTCAAGGAGTAAGTATTCGCTGTTGGCATGTCCGAGCTAAGATCGGTTGAGGCGGGTAAAGACGGTTGCCTAGCTTACTTAGTAAAGGACTTCTTTTGTTTAGCGGTCATGGATCGATTCGTTGTGGTTAACTTTTAGACCCCTATTCTCAGAGTTTACGTTATGATAACGAAAATCTACTTTGAAGATGAGTTCCATAGTTTTGGACAGGAAAGGAGGTCAAGCTTCTCTTAAAGCAATCGGGCAAATGCGTTTATACTAGCTTAAACGCTTTAGTAGCTTGTGTACTAGCCTCTTAAAGCAGGGGTAGGCTGATTTAGGATGCTAACTAAGTAGATGCGGAAGCGAGGTGCGAAAGCAAGCGGGCAACTTTTGGATTGGGCTAAGGCTTGATTTGCTCCTTAGGCTTTCCTGTTCGAAAAGGCATAGGAAGAGTTAAGCCAGCATAGAGCAAAGCTCAACCAATGGGCTATTTGCTATAGTTCAAAAGCCCCGTTAATAGAAGGTCTGGAGACATGAGAAGGTGGTTTACTTACTTTTGTACTAGCGGAAGCGTAAAAGTGTGTTAAAGGGGTACTGTATTTGGGCTGCTAAGTAGAAGTAGAAGCTATAGGCGAAAACTTTCGCGCCTTGCTGTTAAGTAAGGTTTAAGCTAGTTACTTGCTTGTTAAAGGTGCTTGCCCGCGGCTATTCGTAGATATGGAGTTCTGCCCTATAGCCGATTGTGCTACTTTCAATCCTTAGCAGCGGGTATTAGGGGAGAGTGAGCCTATCTCATAGCTCTTACTGTGCTTTCTGGATACCTTTCCATGCTTTTGTCTTCGCCTTTCCCTAGTCTTTATTTTAGCCAATATATATGGGAAGGTTTATTGGTCAGTGTCTGTAATATTACAGTGTTGGAATATTACATACGTGGGACTCATTTCTGAGAAAAATCGCTGCCCCAAGGATATGTAAGTCGGTGGTCGATGAAGATCTTATCTACTTCAAGCCTCATGAATAAGTTAGGTTGGAGTTGGAAAGACCGACGCGCGCAGTGGAATTAGTAGGAGTAGGGCAAATTACGAATTTTCTTTCGTAGACGTTATCCTTCCGAATCATTGTTGTTCGGAACGCCGGGCTCGGATGAGAGGATAAGCAACCGAAGGATTCGTTATCGAATCCCACGGGGAGGAGATTACCGAATCTGGATGGAGGAGAAAGGAAGGAAGAAGCCACTTTTGATTAAAGGATTTACCTACCTATAGGGAATAAAGTTATGATTCAAGATGGATCCGGCCCGGAAATTGAATTATTCAGAAAACCCTCCATCCATCAAAGCAGCAAAACCCTGAACCTCCATCCCATTCCTCCGTCTGCCTAGTTGTTCTTCGTCACCGGATCCCCTTCTGACGTCGGATTCGAGAAAAGAGAAGGACACATTTGGGATGGTTCGCCGAACCGCGAAGGAAGGAGTGAATGTCCAATTCCCACCTCTTCTACCTCTGAGACGGAAATAAGAAGAGACGGCAAAGAAAGGAGGGTAAGACCGACGTTTTTCCATACCGGATCAACTCTCGGTAAGTCGAGGGGCCTACCTTGGGTAGAATAGCCTACACCCCCCATCTTCTTTTAATAAGGTCTTCTTCGGACCCGACCTCCCGGCTACGGAAAGGAGGAAAGAAAGCTTCTTCTCGAGGTGACGAACAAAGAGACAGCCTATTTATTTTCAATCGATCGCGGGTGTCGGAAAAGGAGTACTTCCAGAAGGAAAAGAGAAGCGGGTGGGCGGGAATAAGAAGTGCGATAAGCAGTGGGTACGTTAACTCCCTCGTTTGATCAAACAATTTTTCCTGATGGAGGAGCAACAGGTCTATTCCCCGTAATCAAACGCATTACATACGATAAGCTTCGTCCTTTCTTTATGATCTCAAGGGGCAGGACTTTTCTCCTATAAAAAATTGCATAAGTAAAGAAAGGTCTGTACCTATAGGATATGGATATAGTTCTAGGAAATCCCCTAAGATTTCACATAGTACTTTTGCTTTTTCAATCAATCTTCTTTCTTTTGATTTTATTCTCGGCTGGTTCTGAACGCTGGTTGATATTACAATACGTCAGTTAGTTAACATTCGATCCCCCTGGAACACTAAAAGAATTTCGCTTTCCTTATCAAAGTAAACTTACGGAAGCATCTATCTCTATCACGCACTTCAATCCGCACATAATACGATTCCTCTTTCTATACTCAATTACGTAAGAGTCCGGCTAGCTCGTCTGTGTCTGGCAGTTTCAGCCTTGGCCCACCAGCTTCTTTTCAATCCAGGAGCTGCATGATAAGAAAGCTCTCGATCTCGGCTAGCTTCAGTTAGTTAAATAGACAAGGAAACTCGTACTGCAACTATGCCAAGCAAAATATTGATTCCAATGCTGCGGAGACAGGTGTTGCTGATCGAACTAATCTACTTTAGGGATTCACCTAGCAGCTTTGAATAGGAAAGCTCGTTCCACCCCTTCGACAAATTCTTTCGCAGCAGCTTGAACTGAACCGGGGCTATCAACGTGAACGAGAGAAAAACAAACCCCATTACTCGATCAGGGGATCTAAGCCACAGCTCTATTCCCGACGTCAAATCGTCAAAGTCAAAGAAGGGAGAACTGCTCTCTCTATCTCAGCAGCTTTCCCTACTACCGGTTTTTCTCGTCAGCCTACTTCCTCTCTCTGATCTCCAAACCCATTTTGTCCCGATACTGGAAGCCGCGTTTGAAGATGAGTGGATCGGGAATCTAACCCAGCGAAGAAAACGCCTACTTATAAGTCAGGCGCACTAGCGCACCAAGCAAGAAAACGGCTGGATTGACTGGCGTTATCGTGCAATCAACGATCAAATCCTTCGCGTTAGTAAGCCTGGTTTGGAGGGCACGTAGGTAGGACGTGGATCGATCATGACGAGAATGGACTTTTCCGTAATGTAATAGAAGAGTCACAGTCCAGTTCCCCCTTCTCTTTCTTCTTACGTCGTCGAATCATAGATCTGAATGAAAGCGGGTAAGGGCTTGGCTTAACCCTTTGTTCTCTCCTAATCGGGTCGGAGGCGGAGACTGGCAAAGTTCATCATTCAATAGTCCCGAAGGCGTCGCCCAACGAGTGGCAGATTTGGATGGAGTCAAGCTTGGATGCTAAGGCAGAAAAGTCTTTCTGGATAGAATGAAGCTCATGGAGGAAGAGTACGCGTGCTAGCGCGCTACGGCTTTGACAGTTGATCGGATCAGATAGCCAAAAGGGCAACCGCACATAAAATTCCGATCTTTTTCTTGGAGGTATGGCTGAGTGGCTTAAGGCATTGGTTTGCTAAATCGACATACAAGAAGATTGTATCATGGGTTCGAATCCCATTTCCTCCGGCACGGAAGTGGAACGAGCGGGCGAAATTACGAAAGAACCGAACCCCTTGGTGGACCCCCGGAGGACAGAATAGCACTACGACGTGACTAGGAGCAGAGAGCCCGTTGCGCGTTGTTTTTTTTTGACCGGCCGCACTTCTTTCTATAAGCAAGCTCCCTCCGGCCGGGAAGGGGCTGGACGGCTCTCGGTTCTGGAGCATGTTGGGAGAGCGGCAGTTGACTGCTCGAAAGCTTGAAAAGAAAGCGAAAAGGGCCAAAACCCAACTGTAAAGCAAACAGTAAGTCAAGGCCCCAACACTGAAACTGAAAGGGCTTTTCTCTTTCGACAGAATTAAGTGTAGGGCGCTCTTCGATGAAGAAAACAGACTTTAGGAAAGTGGTTCAGGTAGCTCAGCTGGTTAGAGCAAAGGACTGAAAATCCTTGTGTCAGTGGTTCGAATCCACTTCTAAGCGGGCGAAGGGTTCAAAGCGTAGCCGGGAGCGAGCCGGTTTCAATTCAAGCAAGTAAACAGATTCATTTTGGATGATCTGCGCTCCTCTCCTTATCAGTCGTTCAAAAAGAAACCTCTCGTTGTCACGCTTCGCTCCTGCACTATACGGCTTTTTGGCGTCGCCCTATGAGGAGGAAGATTTTCGAAAAAGCGGTTTCAACGGTTCTCGCGTCCTTGTGCCAAAAAGGATGAGCGAGTTCGGTTCGAGTGAAGATCGATCGGGTAGATCTATATGCTTCGGAGGGTGAGACGAGGTGTAGCGCAGTCTGGTCAGCGCATCTGTTTTGGGTACAGAGGGCCATAGGTTCGAATCCTGTCACCTTGATTGTGGTGATCGTCTGATGTGCACCCGTAGGCCTTAAGGCTGACGAAAAAAGCACAGAGATAACATTTGACTTTTTTCTTTACTTTTTTTTATGAAGAATATTATGGCACGAAAAGGAAATCCTATTTCGGTCAGACTTGGGCTTAATCGTAGTTCTTCTTCTTCTTGGTTCAGTGAGAGCGACCGCGGGAGTCTCCGAATCTTTCTGTCTTTGTATTTGACACGACTTTTTTGCACTGCGATTCTCCTTATATCTATGTATTTACTTATTTCCTTTTTCGGCAACGAGGATTCTTTTCATTTACTTCTGGAGAAGGTTGGCTTCTCGCTGGGTGGTCGAGCCCTCTCCGGGACTTTAAGGCTTTTGGGCTGCTCAGCAGGGCTTGCCTTGACAGTGGGCTTTGCTTTAAGGTGCCTGCTCACAGGCGAGGACTGGGGGGCGCATATGAATATGATGCTCCCTGGAGGCGAGGGGACATCAAGCTCGGCCAATTATAATGAGTCTTTCTTCATCAATGTCTTGTTGGAAGGGCGGCCTACAGGCACAGAGACAGAGTCCGTTGAAACGGGCACGTCGGTGAATCAGGCAGAATATGGACGGTTGCCGCCTGCTAATCAAGTTGCTCCCCGGGGGGACGAAGCAGGTCCATCGAATCAGCCCCCGCAAGAGGTCTCCCTTCAGTATCACCCAGATGAGGTGATAGGGGGGGATTCGATCCGCTCTATCGAGCGTCGCCTTTTGTCGAACAAAACTTTCCCTTCGGCCCATGATATATACATGGCCCGAATCAACGCCGAAGACCTGTTCGAGGCGAAGGTAGAGATTATCAAACTCATGGCGGGCCTTGACCCAACGGGAGATTGGCTGGGGCGGGGAGCTCGAGCCCTGGATAATCCGAGGACCGCCACGGGGGAAGAGTCGTTCGAAAGGCTCCGTGCCTTTTTAGACGACCTCAATCAGGGCGGAAAAGGATCCGAGACCTTTGTGAAATTGAAAGGGAGGGTGTTCCTTAAGGAACACATGGATTCTCCCCAAAACTCGGCCGCATAACCAATATTGGAGGAACTCGGTTTCAAAGGAATAATTTCCTCAATTGAACCCGGTGATGACCCCTTTTTCTTGGGCAATGAAAAAATCCTCTGTTTGGACCATGTAATGTAGTAGTTAGAAGTATGAATATTTATAAGGGTGCAGCATGCTTGGAAAATGAGTAGTTGTGTTCGTTCTTGTTCTTGCTCCATGTAGTTTATAGAGGAGTCTTTCAAAGGCTCAGGCTGTTTAGGCCCGCAGACATATAGGAAGGTGGTGCTATACCACCTTACCGAACTGCGTTACCAAAAGCTACTCTTTCTTGGTGGAAGAAAAGGTTAATTTGATCTTAATCACCTGTGTCAGTTCGAATCTGACGAGTAGCTAGTGAAGAGGAATAATATTATAGGGAACAAAAGATCAAAGAAGTGAGGGATTGACAACTCGTAATAATAGACTAATAGAGAGGGATGGATCAAAGCTGCCATTAGGTGCTCTCACCTTCTTTGTCGGAAGCTGACACCCTCAAACAATCAGTCAAAACAATTCTACGAAACACTCTATCAGCCCGATGACCTGAAATGAGAGGAATGCACTGACGGGAAGGGCCCTAACGAAATGGAGTACTTGTGCCCACTCTCGACCTGCCAGCCAACTTTATGAAACGAAGGACAGGGCAGGCATACTCAACGAAGGAAGGGACAGAGAAGTCCTTATCCAGACGGCTGCTTCCTTCTGATCTTCCTTTTCTGCCTTACTAATGGAAGCGCAGGACCGACTCAACGTATGACGCATGGCGCCTTTGTCCGTCCTCTAACAAAGAGAAAGAGGAACGAAATTGCTGCTGATTCAACTTAACCTCTCCTCGGCTCACTCGCTGACTTAAGGCATGCCTTTACTAAAAAAGCTATTTCAAATGCCCTAACTAACCAACAGATTCAATAGCACACTCGTCTTCCAGAGAAAGATCAAAAAGATCTTACTTTCAGCCAAGGACTAATGACATAGTCGAGCTTCTTTCTATCGGGTGAGATATCTGCCTTCTATAAGACGAAAATGATCCCTGCTTTTGTTAGGGCTTCTTCATCCGTTCACCAACTACTAAAAGATAGTTATTTCAAACCATTTCATCCCTACCATACCAAATGCAACGCAGCCAGTCAGCCGGGGAGGAGAAGTCGGATTCTCGGATCGTTCGCGGGCCGCTTTAGTTGTGATGTTAAGACTTCAAAATCGAGATTGGGTCAGTATTCTGAAGCATACTGGTTCAGGTGGAGCGAGTGGTGATTCAGGCCCGGTCGAAGTGATCCTTCTCTCTCACAACCGAAGTCGTGCGAACCATTCTCTTTTGATTTTGCTTGGCTTACTTTTCCTGTTGAGTGAAAGCACGTTTCGAGCTGCTTCGTCTGGACTGGAGCGAACTATGCCGATTGCTGGGAAGACTTCACTGTGCGTGTTGGAACTCAGACTTCCTTTGGGACGCGTCTCTTACTTCCGGGTAAGTTGGCTAACCGCTATGTCCCTTCACCCTATTCCTGAACGGGTGACGCCTCCGCCCCAGTTACAACTGGACTTCCTCCAGAAAGCTGGCATGGCATGCCTCCTCTTCTACTGCGGGGGATTCTCGAACAATGGAAAGGCCTTATTATGGTTATTTCGGAGGATTTCCTAAACCGTCAGTGGCACGAACTTGCTTTGGTCTTCTATTCCTTCGATCCAGTAAGCCCGGAAAGAAAAGACTATACCTTACCTCCTTGTGAACATAGCTTGACCTCAGCCTTCTTCTATTTTCTATTTCCGATACAGCCTATAACCTTTCAAATCCCATGCTTCCAAGCTCTTGACTTCGTCACTAGCCAGGTTTTCAAGCCGTTCAAGCTCTTTGCGCTAACCCAAGCGAGATTCTGTTAGTGTTCCGGGAAAAGAGCCAGGATCAATTTCACGATAACTGCGGAGGGAATGCGTAATACGTCTATTATGCTTTACCGGTAGATTTAGGAGGGGCTTCCCATACCCCCTTGAACGCTGTGTCAGGGATATGAGATTCACTTTTTATATAATAGTTAGTTGTGCCCTTCCAACCATAGGCAACAATCGGTGAATCGGCTTCAGTATAGGGATATTGCCCCTATGTCAGTTGGATTCGTGAACAAAGAAAAGAGATGGCATGTCCCCGGCTCGTATCTGTCGTATGTCAGTTGCTTCTGTCTGTAACAAGGCATTTAAGCATCAAGAGGGCATTCGAGAACAGTCAGAGCATATTCTGATTCAATTGCGCTAACAGCTCCAATAGCTTCGACCGGTGGTAATGCCGTTGCTTCTGATCACCAGTTAGAGTTGAATAGGAGGTTTGGATACAAGCGAATACTTTTTATCGATAGGAGGTCTAATAGGCGAGGTACGAGGTAAGAGGATAGTTTCCCTCCCTCCTCTTTGAGTTGGAGTTTGTTTCAGTCCTTCTCGCTGCAAGTTTTGTTACACCCCTTTCTGCTACATCCCATAAGCCAGCAGCATCAGTCCGGGTACAAAAATCAGTTTTCTTCATGTTCGGACTACTTCACCAGCGAGTGTGAGTTCCTCGTCTGAGTCAAGGTTGCTTCTTCCCACGAGGGCTTGTGGTCGGAAAAGACAAACAATCTTCTCAGCCAGCGTCCCTTTCCTTACACTTCAAACTACCATTGAGAAAAAGACAGTAAAAAGGTTGAAGTTGAAAAAACAGTTAGTCGGATAAGATTTAGAAGTAGCCGAAAGAAGACTACTATAGTAACAAGCCAGTTCCTTTCCTGATGTTGAGCTAGCTACGTCTCCTTAGTTTAAGGTTCCGTTCCCCAGTTCATGAATAGGGCTAGTTCCCTAATCTTTTGAAAAGATTGAGGAACTTTAGAGTCAGTATGAGCCTCTATCTGTTCATCTCTTTTACAGAGTCAAGCTAGTCCTTTCCTTCCCCCTGGATTAGAGGAGTAATCTTTCCCCATTCCTACTAATTAGTGTCTGATTCAACACTTTAATAAGTAAGAGAGGTAACGGTTGAATGCCCCAACCAACGGTTCAGGTGATGAGTCTAACCTTTTTTAAGAAAGAAGTTTAGTCCTTGTAGTAAATGTTCCGGTTGACCAACCAAACGAGGGAATAATAAAGATTCTACTTTGAATTTACCGAGATGACTCAAGAAAGAAGAAACTTTTCCCTTATGTAACTCGGGAATGTGACACTAGAACTACTTGAATTTAATAAGTAAAGTAAATAGCCTCTGTGTTCTCTCTTTTATTGAACTAAGTAACTTTTGAGGAAAGCCCAGCCAACCGTAATGAAAGAAGAAGATTGTCAAGACCCCCTCACCAGGTAACGAGTAACGAGTTTAAAAAGAAAAACTTTTGTTTTGTTGATAGCACTGCCATTCATAGCACTGGTTCGACTCCAGACCGAGATATGTCACACATTGCATAGAGAAAGAGTTTCAGCTTTTTTTTGATGGGTAGGAACGCGAAAGGGGTGGGGCCCTGTGGTTAGCCCGTGAGGGATTTACGATCTACTCTGGTTTTGAACGCAATTGTATGACGAAACCAGGCTGTCCACGCTGTGCTCTTCTTTTGTTTTGAGGTTTATCACCATGCCTATCGGTTAGCCTCCAAAGATAAGTGCGCCCTATCGTCTAAGTAAGCGGCTTTTCCTTTAGCCCTTTTAATTGAAACCCCAGATCAATTAATTCGCTTTCCCTCATCGAGTTCAGTTCCTGGCCTTGTTGGGTCACTTCACCATCTACAAGCTCCGAAGGACTAATGGTTGAAGAGCGAGTGGAAGTTACTGCAGTCCGGCTGGTTTCAATGATTGGAGAAAAAAGGTCAGACTCCCCAGGGAAGTGGGGTTAGCGTTAGCACGGTAGCGGTATATTGATCCGGTACGTACGGATCAATTCCATTCAAAGGAGCAGAAGCAGACGAAAGAAAGGCTTCCTCTTTCTTTTTCACAGCTGCCCATGAGTTCAACAAAAGCAGAAGCGATCCTTCTCTTCGTTAAGATAGGACTGCTGACCACGTCGTCCTAAGCCTGCCTTCTTTTTAGACCGTTCGTGCTCCATACCCTTTATCAAATCTCCGAAAGGCGGGAGAGACTACTTTGTTCATTCCATTCCGATTCCCCTTATGCCTTTTGCTGCTCCACAATGCTCTCTCCAAAACTATGATGAAAGCAGCCCTTCTTTTTGGTCGTTATCCCGGGTAGTTTGCTCCGAAGTGAAGAGTTGCTACTGAGTTCTTCTTTCTTTGTTGATTGTCCTTGATTTATGCTTGACTTAGGAAGGGCTTAACTGCTCAAGTCCTTGTATGGACAATATCTATTGTTGTAGAGGTACTTTCTCTGGGTTCTTCCCGGGGGGTCTAACCATCTTACTAGCTCGTACTTCCTTGATCCCTTTTGGCTTGAGCAAAGGACTTTCTTATAGGGTGCGTCAGAGGGTGATGGAAGAGCTATCTATAGCTATCGTGTACTTGCTTTCTCTTATTTCTCTTTCGTTAACAGGTTCTTCTTCCTAGTATGCATGGGTATCTCTTGTTAGTAGCTCCATAACTATTGAATTTCTTCTTTCTTTTGCCCGTAGGGTATTTCCTTTCAAAGTAAGTTAGGAAGCCAAGATCTTAAATAGCACTCCAACGAGCTAAGAGTCGGTCCTGTCCTAAAGGCCTATAAGTTCTACCAATCCCCTTCTTTTATGTGGTCGAATCTATTGCAGCTTTCGACTGGGCTGTGGTCCGTCGAGGTGAAAAAAATTCCTTACTAAAGGAAGGAAGAAGTGAATTGAAGAGTGACGAATATGGACTTTTTCTTTCTCGTAGCTAACGCTCTAGTTGAGCAAACCAACTTCCTTTTTGCCTAGAATCCGGCATTCCCCCGTCTGAATGGTTACATGGAAAGGAGAGGTCTAAGCTTAAGAAATGGCAATGAGACTCGTAGAAAGAAGAAGGCAATAGGAAAGATTCGGCGTCCTTCTTACCTTCTTTTAAGAGAGGGAATAGTGCTGACTTTCACTTTCCTGGGAGCTTCTTAAGGCAAGGAAGTCGCTATTAGGACTGAAAGCTTAGTAAGGGAAGGTGCGAAGCCTGATTGACCACTTTCGGTGGACTGATAACGGCTACCTACTTCTCTTCTTGTGTTTTCAGACTAAGGCTTTCCTCACTCTATACTCGATCTTGCTTAGAAGTCTACTCTGGCACCTTGTGACGGGCTTGAATCAGTCGTTACTCAATTATCACTCTCCTAACGCTAGGCAAGAAAAACTTTTCTATCTATGTCATTAGATAAGGAAAGAAGGGGCTAGGCTGCCAAGTCTTTCCAGTTGGAAAGAACAAACACAACTAAAGCTGTACTTCGTTAATGCTGATGTATGGAAGGCATCAATCATCCCAGAACTAACCGATCCAGCTGTAACGTAGTCAAAACAGTAGGTCATCCAGATTCGAAACTGACTTGGGAAAGTAGGACAGTCACAGGCGAGCTTAAGGCAGAAACTCAATGCTTCACACTGACCCAATCGGAAGCTAAATCAGTGACACACGAAAGCCAAGAGCATCGGTGACGGGGTCAACATCCTTCCGAGAGGACCGCTGACGTTGTTGAGAATGGTACAGAAACGTCATACGTATTAAAAGAAATGAGTTGATAAACGAATACGTATCTCAGTTAGTGAGTCTAATGCTCTTCGATACGTTATCTCAAACCTACGTATCTTTTAATACGTATCGTCGTTCGAGTGAAACGAAATGAAACGAACGGAACGGATTCGAACTTCTCTGCAAATAGTTTCCGATGCGAAATTCAATTCAATTGATATATATGAGTAATTCAAAAGAGAAATAGAAATATTTGATAGGATTCGATTCATTTTAGTAATGAACAAAACAAATAGGATTTCTTATGTATCACAATTGAATCACTACATCGAATTGTCAATAGATTGATAAGATAGCTTGGTATCCAAACTAAACTGTATCCATAATTATGATCCTTATTGCTTTTTCTTCCATCGAGCTAATCTATTTCATAAACACAATCTCCCTATAGGCTTCAGACTGCCTACTCTTTTCTATGCCCCCCTTTCTAAATGACGAAGTGGGAATTCAAGCGGGTGATCAAATAGAAAGAATAGAATAATCAAACTCCCTCCCTTGCTGTTACTGACTAATGGATTGACCCAAAGGGAATTATGACTTTATAGTAGCGGATAAAAAATTAGGTTCAAGAGGTCTAAATCATGTATTACTTTACTTCCTGGCCTGTCCTTGACTACTTACTTTCACTTTCCTTACTGCGAATCGCATACGCCCAGCCCGGGACTTTATTCGATTCTTTCTTAGCTTTTTCGAAAAAGTATCCTAACACTAGTGACTCTCTTTAGGGACTCGACTGGAATTATCCCTAAGCGCCTTATGCTCAAACTGGGAAGGACCCCAGAGAGTGAATGGGTAGGCGCAGGTTGAGATAGAATCAGGTTGGACTGCCCGGTATAGAAATAATCTAAATTACATCCTATTTTGAACTGTTGCGTCACGTACAGATCTTATTCGCAGGGTCGTGAAGGTTATCCCTATAATTTGACTGATATTGTTCAGACTATTGGAAATGAGATAAAAGATGAAAAGGATAAGGAGGAACTTGATCTTGATTATCTTGCATCCTTACTTGATACTGAAAAGTTTGACATAGGTCATCTTAAATATAAAGAGATAACTCCATCCAACTATCTACACGTCTTGTTCTAGGTGTACTTACTACAATCATAACTCTTGAGTTATCTCAACGAATTTTAGCAAATCGATAGTTAGTAACTATACTAAAGATGGTAATTTGCAAGATTACTACAACGTAATTCTTGGTTGGCAAGATCTTTAAGGTATCATGAAAGTCAATTTGGCGAGATGGGTTGACAGATCTCTACTTCTTCAGAAGGTAGCCCCAAATCATGCTTATGCTGTAAAGCTGTTATCAGATTTTTTAAGTGCACCTATTTATGAAGATGCTGAGGATGGTATAGCTGTGGTGAATGTGTTTTGGTATTCCTCCTGTCAAAGATGTTTCCAGTGTTCTGTTCAATATAATGATTGAAAAAAAAATGGAAGAAAGGATGCCTCATTTTCAATATGTACGCTTTTATAGTGAAATAATTAGACCTATTTATAATCAACGCAATGAACTAATTCAGATTTTTCATGAATGCAACTTTCATTCGTGCATAGCAGAACATGCTGGTAGAATGGGCGCACCCATCATAATCGGGGGTGGGGATAAAGGTATTCGTGTAGACCAATATGGTCGGACCCTTATGCTTTACCTTAACCCTACTTCATAGAAAACATACCATCCCTTTGGTCAACAACCAACAAAAAACTATATATATAATCCTACAGTTCGAAGCTGTATGGAGGAGCTTTTGTCAAACCCTAATATTATATGACAAGACACACAAAAGATATGGAGAGACTGTATGGGATTTGAAAAATGGTTCAAGACTTCGATGTCTTATCATTTGGTGATAGTTTCAATCATCTTCCTCATGACGATGCGGCGTCTTCTTCTGCCGGAACCCCAAAATATGGATTAGTAGTGATCACTCCATTTATTCCGTACGAACGGAATAAGTGAGTCTAATGCTCTTCGTTTCACTTTCACTTAGATACAACGTCATAAAAGATACTACTGACGTTGTATCTTTTTCAATCGGAGATTTCCGCTCTCATTCAGTCCTTTTCGAGCTAGCATAGTTATTGACGCCTGGAGCCTGGAAAAGCAAAGGGAGATCTACGATACGCCATAACCATCCACACGAACGATAAGAATAAGACCTTAAACCGTAACTATACGACGACTATGGATTTGTCCACTCCTTGAGTACGTTCGTTCCACTCCTTCAGTCTTTTCCCTTTCTGCTCTATCCTCTTCGCGACCTTTCACCGGGATCAACTATTCTTCAGGAATCCGCTCTAAAGACCCGCTACCGATGAGGGGCTGGTTCTCTTTTGTGACAGCATGGGTTGGATAGCTCACCGGTCATGGGAGAGACTCCCTGGACATTTGGCATTGGTTCCGAACAAGCATTAGTTCTTTAGACCGTAAGATACGTAGGTTTGAGATATACGTATGAAAAGATATCTTTTGATTTTCTACAAGGTGTCGATTCGTTTCATTTCATTTCACTCATTTCGTTTCACTAAGTTAAACTCATTCCGTTCGTTTCGTTTCACTATGTTCAACTCATTTCTTCCGTTAGTTCGTATTCTATACGTAGCTTATAGCTCCTTTAAGGTATGATGGTGTTGGAACTTATGCTTCTTCTGGTACGTCCGCTAGTTAATCATAAAAAAGGTGAACTTTCCTTGGGCAGTAACGCGGGATCCCCTCTTCGATATGAGAAAAGATAGGAAGTCCTGTGTAGAAAATAGAGCCTTGCCTTTAGCCTTGTGCTTAGGAATCCTAAACAGAAGGAGCGGGTACCGGTTCAAATGCCTCGGTATCAGCTTCGGATAGACAAGTTAAGCTACTATGGGTTCGTCGGGCTTTGATCCCATTCCGAAGGGTTCTGCGCATTGAGCGAGCAGTTAGTTCCGGTCTTTGTTTCTTTCTGATGGCTGCGCTCAGCCGTCTGTTATCTACGTTGACCCTTCTCAGACTAGTTTCAAACTAAGAGAAGAGTAACAGAAAGCAGGGAAGGAAGCATCATAAAATTTATGTTATGAAGGGAGCCCAAAACTTGGAGATTGGACCTGATACAAGAACCGCAATGGTTTTATCAGCAGCCATTCAACACGGCCCACACCATACCCTGGTATACAAATCCAATTCTTTTCTTCTTTCCTTTACTACGATACAACGAATGAATTGAGTCAAATTCATGTACAATATTCACTCAGAAGCGGCAACTGCTTTTGCTTCTTCAATAGTGACGGGTGGTTTATCCGGGGTCAATTATGGGGCAGAAAGGTCTTCGATCGACGGGAGTGGGGTTCGGGTCTGTCTGTCAATCTTTTAAGCAAGCCGGGCTGCTACGCGGATCGGACGGGTAGCTAAAGTCAGAAAGGCAACTCTTTACTACTCTGATTTTGATAATAGCGGACTCTTATAAAGAAAAAACCACTCTATCTAAGGCAAAGGCCTATTTCCATATCATCTTTGTTTCCTTCTTACACATCAACTGAAGACCAATCCAAGACTGACGACAGACTAGATTTAGAGAGCAGAGGAAATCATAATATCTTTCGTCCAAGCAAAGCAGAAAGAAACGTTAGCTATAGATATATGCTCAACACATGTTACTTATTTCCTTGGCTTAGGAGTTAAGACCGGGAAGTAAGCACAGCAGTAGTAGGCCGGGCTAATCGGTAAGCAACAGCCTAAGACAATGCCGCATACCAACCACAGTCTGATTTTCCATACCTCTTCTCGACTACTAAAGGCAAGGTAGCGGGAAAGCTCATCTCTTGCCCCAAACGCACTTCCAACCTATATAGAATTCAAAGGCATGACCAGAAGAAACTGCTGGTGATGAAGTCAGTTAAGAAGACTCGGTTGTTGGAGAAGGAGCTGTTGTTTTTGCACTCATAGGCAGCTGCTTCAACTCTATCAAATGGAGGAAGACAACCACTGTTACTTCTCTTTTTAGCTTATATCCGACCTTCTAAACACTGAAAGTGAAATCACCTGTACACTTCCCTCGAAGTGACCTCCTTTCAAAGACCCAGAAGTCTTCGACTACCTTTACTTTCAAGAAGAAGAAGATTTCGCCATGGGTTTGGCTACCACTGACGTGGAGCACCGTTTTTTACTTCCTGGCGCCTGTTTTTCCTGATCTCTTCACGACTTAAGCAAACCAAAAGGGATGGGTTAAGGCTCATACGCTCGACCAAGAGTAAATGGGGGAAGTCATGAAAGAAAAGAAGGCGCGGTTCCGTCGGGCTACCTTCCAAACCAAAATGAAACCGGAGAATAGACTTCAGTCTTTAGAACTACTTACTTACACCCAACCACCGCTCGATCTACTATGAAAGAAGCTGTTTGTGGAAAAAGACATGACGAAAGCAGAATGAGAGTTGGGAAAAGAGCCATGTTCATCTGACTAGGTACTGGAAGTAGTATTCACAACTCGGTATCTTATTGGTAGCTCCTCTCACTCGGAACAGAACTGAAAGTCTTTGTGGAACATCTCTATAGCTTGGGTTGGTTTGGCCACCTCACCTCTCTTGCTTCCAACGAAAGAAAGCTTCAAACAGCACCCTTTCGCCTCAGCCCACAAGAAATTACGTAGAGTTAAGATGAAACCTTTCGTGTTGCCGAACCTGTTGGAGAAAGTGAAGTGAGATTTGGATAATCGGGAATAGGGTAGGCTTCATAGGAGGATTTCCCGTCAAGGTAGGAGTTTGCACCTCACATTCCATTGATCTAATTCGCAAGTCGAAGTTGGCGGGGTACTTTCTACTTCAAATTCTTTATAATTTCCTAATAGCTGCAAGACAAAAAGAGGGGAAGTCTCTCAGAATCAAAGGAATAAAAGATTGAGTATCTGGAGAGATGATCCTACGCTTTCTTTCTCTGTCTTTCAAAGAGTGAGTGAAGTTTGACCTCAAAAATGACCTTACCCTTAATACACATGATTGAGCCCTGCAGTGGTTTTTCAAAGTGAACCGGGCGTACTACTTTCCAACCTTCTGTGGACCTTTCTTCTCTTATGATTTTTTTAGTTTAGTGATTGATATCTTTGAGAGTCTCAGTCTAGTCACTCAACTAATCTACTCGTAGAGTGCTAGTAGTAGCCTGTGTGGTAGTTAAGACTTCGCTCCTTCTTCTCCCTTAAAGCTATGGAATCCCACTTGGAATGCAAAGCATTCTTTTCGAAAGAGTACTAAGCTAAGGGACGGAGTAGCTTAGTTGAAGACTTAGGAAATCACTTGTTTGCTGCAACTGGATAGTTGGGAGAAGGAAAGGAAATAACTGCAATCGAAGTAAGCCCGGCCAATCTGTCTGTGAAATCGAGATGAACTTAAAGCAGTTTTTCGATGATTCTTCCTTTTTTCTTATGACTTTACTAAAAAGATCATTCGAAGGGAAAAGAGAATGTTCATTCGGTAGAGGGCAAGGGGATGAGGGGACTTGTTCGGAGTATAAGCCCGATCACCCTCTGTCTGTGAGATTAAGATGGATCTTGTGAAAGCATTTGTCATTTGTATATGATTGTTGAGGCATATCGGGTACTTACCACTTCCGGCTGTAGATTGATAGGTTTAGTTAGCAGGTGAAAAGGATGCTCAATCGGAGAGCTAACAATAAACAGGTTACGAAGGTGCTCGATCGGAGTCAACAACAGGCACACACCCTCCACCGAGAGCGGCACACTGACCCGATATACTTTGTCGACGTAAAGTGCACAAGAAGAATTTGTGTCATCATAGGCATTTCGTGTTCCATTCACTAAATGAATTGGGGATATGTACTACAGATATGGGGTCGAAGGGTATTAAGTTTTGCTTCCGGCTTTTGATCTTCCGTCGACTATGTATCTGTATCCTTCTCGAAACAAAAATCACTTGAAGCGAGCATTCAGTTGAGATCTCGCGTTGCTTCTTTACGACTTTGATTCATGACCGGCTTAACCTCAATCTTACTTATCAACAATCGAAATGGAACTCTCAGCTTTAGTTTCGAGAAAAAAGCATAAAGCAAGGTCATACTTTCACTTGACTTTTTAGCTTTTATGGGCAGGAAGTGTACTTTTGGGTCTATGTGAGAGACAGCTTTTACACTTTTTGAGGGCCCAAAAAAAGGAATATTCTAAAGTAGCTTTTTTATCCTGTTCAAAGTCAAGATAGAGCAAAAACGTCAAAAAACATAAGGTTAGAGATTCGCAGCTATCTTTTCCTATATGTAACGCCTTTCTGCATAATTTCTTTCAAAGAGTTAGTAACGTTAAGGGCGCAAAGTGAGATATTACGTAGTGTGATGAGGCCAGAGTAAGAGCTGCTTGACGCAGAACCGAAGAGAGCATATCACTCATAAATCCAATCCGATCTTGCATTTCACCTCTCTCTCGAGCATCAAATGAAGGTTCCACTTCGAAGACTGAAAGCGGTGTCTGAGATTAAGGACGAGGAGCCAGTCGATCAGAGAAAGATCAAGGTTGAGTCGGTTGATCGGAGAGAAGGGCTAGGTCCGAAGGTGCTCGACCATCAGATGAAAGTTACACTTCTCGAGAATGAAAGCAGTGTCGGTGTCTAAGGTGTTAAGGACGAGCCGGGTCAGTGTCGGAGAGAAGAGAAGGATTGGGTTAGGTCCGGCAATCGGGGAAGGATTCGGGCTGGGTCTGATCTCGTATTCCACCATCCTTTTCTCGAACACCATAAGATGAAAGCTCAGTTTCGGCTGGAAGTAATGGTTGAGTTGGCCAGTCGTCAGAGAGAAAGAGGGATTAAGGTTGGAGCTCTGATCTCGCGTCTCACCTTTTTTCTCGAACATCATAAGATGAAGGCTCAGTTTCTCGATTGAAAGAAAGATCGAGGTTGAGCCAGTCAGCCTGTCGGGGAGAAGGATTGGGATTGGGCTAGTCAATCAGAGGAGGTTTAGGCTAGAGGTGCTCAAACCATATTACAGCTTGATGGGTTTTGTGAGACTGAAGGGGGAGGATTATTGTTCATAAGTTCGATCTCGTACCCCACCCTTTCCTTGAACATCAGATGAAAGTTGTTCCACCTCAAAGACTGAAAGTAGTGGCTGAGGTTATGGTTGAATCGATTAGCCAGATAAAGATTAATGATTGACACCGGCAAAGATTATAAGGCTTGCAGAGAAGGATAGGGGTTGGGCCTGATCTTCTCGTATTCCATCTTCGTCCCAAACATCAAATGATAGCTCAGTTTCGATTTCAAGTAGCTGGCTCTAGGGTTATGATGGTTGAGTCGACTGGCCAGATAAAGATCATAAGGCCGGGCCGGTCTATCACAGAGGAGGTGTTTGACCACAGGTTGATAGGTTTTCCCGAACATCAGATAGAAAGTTTCGCTTCTCGCGTAGTGGCTAAGATTAAGGACGAGTCGTTCGGTTGATCAGAGGAGCAAGCGGAGGCTCGAAGGCTTTATGGCGCGCTTTCCGTTTTCTCGCTCGGTCGAAGCAAGCCTTATCGTTCTTTAAGGAAGGATGCTCAATCGGGGTAAGCCCAACCACCCTATCTGCGAAATCAAGATGGACTTGAAAGCACTTTCGGGGGTAATGACTATTGTGAGACATCTGGGCACTTACCGCCTTTGTCTATAGATCTATAGAGAGCACTTCTTCCTTCTTTTACAAAATCATAAGAGAGAAGATACTCCTAACTGAGGCATGTTCAATCTCTTGGCTTTGAAAACTCGGCAAACCAGGTATCCTTTGTGATCGGTTCAATTGTTGGGGTAGAGTAAAGGTCAATTGATTGGCATGGTCTCGTTAGGAGCTACAGGAATGACGGTATGTTAATATATAAATGGAAAAATAGATACTTTTCGGTCTATGCGAGAGAGGCTTTTTGACGAGGTAAAGCAGCTAAACAACATCAAAAATCTTTCACACTTCATCAATCGAAACAGGACTGAAAGAGGTAGTCGATGAGAAGAGTACGAAGTCTGGTTAGGATCATTATTCGATTTACTCGGTCTAACGAAATGTCATGGATATGTATAAATCGTTGTCGCAGGTAAGACGGTAATGAGAATCTTCCTAGCCTCTCTTCACCCCGCCTATCGAGATAGACTTGCAGAACAGTTCGATGGGAAGAGTGTGCGAAGTAGGCATTGACTGGGGTTGGCATCGATGTCCCCTCTCCCAAATGCTTTGTCGACGTGAGCTATAATCGTACATATCGATAGCTAAAGCGAGATGCGAGGAAGCGCATTTGGTCATAGAATCGGTTTACGAACTACCTTTATCGAACTAAAGACATAAGCTCATTTTCGATTTCTAAGTAAGATCGAGGTTGAGCAGGTCGAGCAGAGAGGGATTAAGGTTGAGTTGGTAGTGAAACAATGACAGGGAGCACAGCGCTATAACTTTACTCTGTTGCTGCATGCCCGGTTCCCCCAGACCCCGCGGATGGGTTATTTCCACCTTTTGCCGAACTAAAGCTACGAGTGTTTGGTTTCAATTTCAAAGGTTATAGGTAAGATTGAGCTGGTCGGTCGGAGTTAGTGCCTTACTTTTATCGACTAAAGCGGTAAGTGCCCAATATCGATCGAAAGGTGCGAGTAGGCTGTGCTTTCTGGTATAGCGAACATGGAACGGTATCAATAGGCTCCTGCTCTAACCACTATGCTGTAGACTCAGTCCTGCTTTCCGCACTCCAACATATTGTGAAAAGCGCTACTAAGTGTATCCTTTGGCTCCAGCAGCAAAAGGGACTAGCCCCTCTCCTGCCGGTTCCGTTGAATAATGTGCTGCACAAGCTCATCCCGACTTCTACAGTAAAAAAGGTAGCACGGATCAGCCATATAAGATGCGAGGGTGCCTAGTCGAGATCGAAGGATAGAGTAAAAGACTTTCTTCCATACGTCGTCTTACACCGAAAAAGAGTACTCACAGGCCCAGCCCGACTTTAGAGCGGCCAATTACCCCGGTCCTTTCTGCCTACTAACCCCATATGATTCTCTTCAAACAAATACAGATAAAAAGCTTGACATTGGAAAAAAGTACACGAGAAAGGGTTTCTCTAACGCGTCTTTTTTTGATTCAAAAGGCGTATAAAGGCCTATTTCCTTTGAGTTGCTAATCCAAGAGTTTGTTCTTTTCGTACCTTCAAAAAGTATCAAAGTTCCCAACACCTTCCCTCTCCCGTTGGTCGAGTACTAGCAAGCTATCCTTTCATTCTTTGATCGAGCTGATAGCGTGCATGGCCTTGAGCGAGTGTATTGACTATAGAGCATACCAACACCGAGCATATAGGCTTGTAAGTGAGCGCATTTGCTCGAGCGAACGTATTTCTTATCTTTTTTTTTATCAAACTTCCTTCAAATCCGAGCATCGTTCTGAGAAGAATGAAAAGACTTTTATAGCGGAAAGCTCCTTCAGAAGCAATTCCACTCGAACCTATATTGATTATGTGTATATAGATTATGTTACTGTACTGATCGATCCGATCGATTGGTGGTTATGAGTCCGATTCGAGAAAGAGGGCAAGCTTCATGCTTCCAGCATTCCAAGGCATGTAAAGACGTCACTCAGTTTCGAATTCTTTGCGCTAGCTTCTTACTCTGCTTATCGGCTCGTGTTCGACTCATCTCATGCAGGTCCTCCGCCTTCCTACTAGTAGCTGCCCTTCCTTTGGGGCTTGAGGCTCATCTCACGATGTTCGTGAAGTTTGATTGTTTTTGTCTGGGTTGGGAAGCTCTGTTTGTTTTGGTCAGGTAGCCTGCTTCGCTCTCTCCGTATGGATTGTTTCGTTAGTTGGTCTGCTTTGCTCTCCCACTGTAACCGGCTTTCTGGCCCGCCTTCGAGATGGTCGTTTACACACTTTTTGGTAAAGTTAGGAAGGGCGGGGAATTTGAGTCAATAAATTTCTTCCTCATTCCGCCACCAATCTATCATGACCGTCTTCTTTCTTTTCTTTCTATTAGGGATGTCTTCGCTCGCCTATGGAACCGTTTCTGTAACTGGTAAGGCCTGCAGGACTGGGCGGCTCGGTTCGGCCGAGCCTGTGGGCGTGGTGTTTTGTCCGTAGTTGGATCGGCAAATCGCCAATAGATTTGCCTCGCGTGGCAAAAAGTTTGAAACCGAACGAATTCCTTACAGCAGTAGCTGTAGTAGTAGCAGGCAGTAGGAATAGTTGCCAAATAGACTGAATTAGTCTTTTTGGGGATCAAGATCTTTGTAACTCTGCAGAACTTCACTTTTCTTAGAGGATCAGCACGGCAGTCTCATCCCGGCTTGTAATGGCGAAGGCGTCATTTCATGGACCAGGTTGCCGCTATTACCTTTTTTTCGAAGCGCACTCACGGTCATTAGTCTGGTTAGCTCTTCCTGATAGGCTGAAAAGGATGAAAGCCCGGGTCAGGAAAGCGACCTTAATCAGTCTATTTTCTCTCCTTTTATGGAATCGTTGATACATATGTTACGATGCCTTCGGATGAGGGAGGCGAAAAACCCTGATAGCTTTGGTGGTTTGGTGGCAGGATATGACTCTCTTGATGGGCCGAATGGTGAAGTGATCTGCCTGTCGCAGATCGCGATATATCTGGCTTTTCAGTAGAAGTGGAGTCCCAACCCCGGCAAACAGCCTTTCTACCTTCCCTTCCTTTCTCAACCCCTTACTCAACATAGGGCTCACTACTCATGCCTTTTTTGGTCTGATTCGATAGGGATCTGGATGAGGCCCTTACTTAAAAGGGCTTCAGCCCCAACCGATCCACCATTTCCGTGGACGCTATGTTATCCGAACTCCCAGCATCAATGAGCCTCTTTGCACTGGCCAATTCCGACATAGATTCGGAATACAGCCTTCCGTCTCCTCCTCCTTTCTGCTGACGTTGGCTCACGTTTTTTGGCTTCCTATAACAACCCCCCCTAGGTTGTGACAACTTTATACTCCTCCTTGATCGTTCCGATGATTCGCCCCCTGACGGAGCAGATATTTATCTTGATGGAAATGCCGCCTATTCACTTTGCCGAGATTGGACCCTTTTCTCTGTCTGAAGGAAGCTTAGCTGAATCGCCTTGCGGCCGGAACTGAAGACATAAAGTATTCCGGTTTCAAATTCAAAGGCTTAGCAAGCTCCATATCGACATACGTTACTTAAAGTGGGATTCGATCGGAAGTCATTTCATCTCTTTCCAACCAAAAAGCTCAAACTTATATAAACGACTCCACGGATTATCTTTCCTCCTACCGGTATGCGTCAAGTCAGCTAGGAGGGTTTTTCGCTAAGAAGTCGTTTTTGTGTTGAATTTGACCTGGTAGTGTAAATCTATCTTATAAAATAGAGGAAAACCGGGGTGGTCTCGTTTAGAAAGATAAAGAAAGAGACTGCTTTTCGGTTTTAGGAGTTAGATTTCCCTATCCGCTCTTTGCAGATGCAGATGAAGAAGAAGGCTCGAGCTCGATAATAGCTCCTTTCTTTTAGGTCTTGCCGCTGTCATCTTTTCTTTTGTTTCAGAAGCTGAGATTGGACCGGCTTTCCCTTCTTAACCAGGCTCAAGGGAAGTGAAAGAAGCCTTGGTGCATAGCGAAAGTGAGTTCTTTCTTACTCTAACTTTGAAGTGATAAAAACCTTTTCATTTCAGTGTAAAGGTACCAAACTCTCTTTAGATTGATGCCCGAGATCCAAACTTTTAGAGGTAAAGGGGGTATCGCCATTCTTGCAGTGCTTCTTCCTGGTTGGAATGGAGGAAGAAGAGGAATGATCGTATAGTCAACAATCATTCCCCAGCCTCTCATCCTTCTATCCCTTCTTTCATAACATCTGCTAGCTATCATTATAAGTTATTTCTCTAAGGTGACTCGCGGCACACTTCGTATATGTATGATTGAATGCCGACAGCATTCGTTCAGAGTCGCTTTGAGGAAGAAGATCAGAATTAACGATTAAGAATATAAGAATGAACGATCAAATCGATTTAGAACGCGTAGTATATAAGTATTTACCTCATATACCACTCTGACTGAAACGAAAGAGATAGAGCACACTATTTAAAAAGTAACAAAGAGAAGAAGATTTTTAGCATCAACAGAAGCCGATTCTTTCTATCACTTACGCTATTTTCTTTTACCAATACCGAGGAGAAGAAAAATGCTTCCGAGCGCAGGAAGGGTGAAGACTATGTCACCGTAAAAAAAATAGGTAGTTTTCTACTCTCAGAAATGGCTTAATCGTTGGATTACCGCTCTTTAGCAGGATGCCGTAAGAAGTGCCCTTTTCATGCCCTTCTTTAGTCGAAGGCTTCCTACCTACGTGAAATGACGTTCGTAGCCAGACTTGCTATCTTAGGCCTCACCTAATTATCTTAGGTCTGATCCTCATCCTCTTATATAGAGGCATAGCCCTTGATCCTGGGCACGCACATGGATCCAATTAAGTAAGGCTAAGTGCTCCGTTATCTTCTCCTTTCCTTATAGCTCAAAGTCAGAGACGCATTCAAGGAAGGAACTCCAAGCTTCGAGTAGGGCTTCGGTGCCTTCTCTCAATCGGCAAGGAAGCTAGCAATGAAGGGTCTTTATCCAATGATAAACCTTTAATGCAGCCAGTGATTGGTCTTTAACGGATGCAACTATTGTTTTTTGTTCTGCTTCAACCGAATCAACAAGATCTACTGTTGCAAGCGAGAAAACGGAGAGCGCACTAGCGCGCTACGGCTTTCGAGCGCTGGAACGAAGCAAAAAAACGAAGCCAAAAAAAAAGTAGTGACTCAATCGGGAAAAGATACGTCTTTGTACTCGTTCTTGCCTTTGTTGTTATTGGATGATTAGTGGCATTTATCAATTCCTTGTCATTTCCAGCCTTCGTCAAGATAGAAAGAAAGGATCCCTCCTTACTAACCGTCATAGTAAAGTAAAAGGCATCATTGGTAGGCAGCCAAGCGAACAGGTTCCAGCCTGTTGGTGGCTCATACTCTCTTGAGAAGAGGCCTTCCCTAGCTGTCAGTTCCTACTCTGACATGTTGTCAATTCTGCTAGTCAGCGAGCCAGTTACACGGCATACGGGTTTTTTCTTCTTTTATTTGTGTTGATCTGAGCACCGCCCTAGCGAACTATTGGGTTGAGGTACCCAGCCCAGACAACTTTGGAGTAGAGTCACTTCCCTTCAGTTAAGCTCTGAAAATACGAGAAATCTCAAAAAAAAGGTGGAAAAGAAGTTCTTTCTGTGGTTGGTTCTTGAACCGATTCCATTTCAGGTTCCCCTTCACAACAATGAATGGACTCTTTCTGGGGAGGTTGAAGGAAGGATAAAGCAGCTAAGGCAGGATATCATTTAAGTAAGCCTCCTTCACTGCATTAGATTAGCGCCCTATTGATCGTGTCTTCGGAGGGTTGGAGAAGCGTTAAATACTCCTTTAGGAAAGAACTCCTTGCCATCTTTACGCCTTACATGCGGCATAAATCGCATAAATCAAAGTAGAGGTCACTTCATGACCTAAAGTCCAGAAAAAACCCACTCTCTCCCGGGAGTGCTTTCGAGAACACATGCACTTAATATTTCTACAACATCTTCTACAGATAGTTTACCAAGAATAGCAAAGGAGATTCCACCAAGAACTTCTATTGCTAAAAGAGCTAATTCAAGTGCAGTACTTACTGTAACAAGAACAACGTGAACTCATTCTCAAGCACTTGCAGCGACAATGTGGTATTCTCTTCCACCCTTTTCCAGACGAAATTTCGTCTGGGGTTTACTCTGGTATAGGCGTGAACCATATTGAAAGAGAAGCAAACTCTTCTGCGGATTCTATAGCCGGCTCCTCCCTTTCTGGTTTGCATGTCTTTCATTCTGAATTGCCTCCTTTGACTCGTGCATGCTTGCGTTTAGATAGGTTAGATACTTAAACTATAAGGAGAATTATTGTAAAGGAGTAGTACTCCCTATTTGAGGGAGTGAACCCCGATCTAATCTTACACGTGCGAGGACAGTCCTCTGCATCCCACAATAATAGACGGGCAGCCCTCGTACTTCAAGGCATAAACCGCTGAAAACTCGAAAGGCAGAGCCTTATTACCTTATTAATAGGAGGGATGCAAGGAATTGATGCTACGAATGCCATAGCAAGTTAATCAGAATAAGCCCTAGCCCAGCTACTGATTGGAAAGTCTTATCGTCATCTGTATAAAGCATTTATCTACAGGTTTTTCACTTTTCATTCATTGAATGACTTGATTCCCAAAGGATGAAAGAAAACTTATAGTGTACCCAGTTGCAGGTCATACACTATATCTTGCACACGAGATAGAAAAGTCAGAGTTCGGAGAGTTGTCTGACAACCTTCCCAGTTCCCGCTCAAGTGAAAGTTTCTCGGTTCCAAGAGAAAGGAAGGGGCTGATCCGATAGTGCGTGCTGGCCGGTTCGATACTATACTCCTTGCTTTCAGAGCTGGAAAGCAGAAGACAACGGTAACACAGACTGAAGTAGACTATGGCCCTTCCAACCATAAACTTTCATGTTAGTGCGCTTAATCTCTTTCTTTACGAGAAAGGCAGAGATAGACGACTGACGGATATCCTATAAAGAAATTATAGACAGTGGGGAAGACTATTTACCAATAACAGAAAGCAGTGCGGGAGAGAAAGAAGGAGCAAAGACAGACTTTCCTTTTAAGCGGGGATCCTTGTTAGTAGGGCCCTCCACAGCAGTTCCAAGAAGAAGACTCTCGTACGAAAGAAAACACTAATTTGCCAAAGAAGAAGAAAGAAGCAAGCTACGGCTCGAAGGCTTTATGGCGCGCTTTCCGTTTTATCGCTTCCCCCTTTCCTTATTGAAGGTTTGATTGATGTTGCTGGTTCAATCCGGAGAAGGAAAGGCTTACTTTACTTTCTTGTCGGCGCTATTGGAAACACTTGGGTGGCTGGGGTAACTTGGTTTGGTTGACCTTGCTATTGGGACTTAGCCCAGACAGGCTAAACTTATTACCTTATTAATAGGCATAGAAGATGAGCGGGGGGACTGATGACTTTCCTGCTTGACTTTTCTTTTTGACTTTCAACCATTTTCCATTTCATTTCACTCCTACTTTGATTTGAGTTAAGGGGCGGTCATATCCGTGTTAAGGAGTAATTGGACCATTCGTCCCTGCATCTAAGGCAGTTTCCATGATACTTTTGTCATGTCTTAGTCAAGAAAGTAATGCATTCGTTTTAGTCGGAGTAATACATCTCCTCCATAGAAGAAGGAATCCTCGTCCAAGTCCAAGTCGGAACTAAGATAAGATTCGCCATTTAATGACGAAGATATGATGTGGAAGCGGTTGATGGATAGGTTTCCCCATCCGGGTCTTCTGATATGATCTTAATAACGCGAAAGAATGATAAGAACGTTTCAGAGTTTCGGAACTAAGTTTCGCCTTTTAGAGTACAAGTCGGAAGTGATAAGAAAGTTTCCTCATCCGACCTATTAAGTAAGAAGATAAGAAGCCTTCGTAGCAAGGCCCCGTAGCGGCGATAAGGCTGGTAAAGAAAAGGCCGATGTAGAGCTATTGACGATGTTGCGTCAGCAGTTTTCAGTTCGCCCGGAATAGAAGTTAGGGCAAAAGTCCCTATTTCAACTTCCCTTTCTAAGTCAACCTTTTATTGGAAACGAAACGACTTCTCTAAAGCATCTCCCTTCTTACTTAATAGGTCTTTCAGAGAGCAAGAACGCCTTCAAAATTGTTAGAGTGAGAAAGCCAGCATCCGATGCTTAGGAGTTTCATGTGGTATAACCAAAAAGACCCTTCTCTTTGAATAGCAAGCGATGCCTTAACTATGATATTTGTTGGAGGAAGCAGGGCCATCGAATCCCCCTGTTATTCCATTTCCGTACCCCACACATGAAGTCCAGACACAGACCCGGTGCTAATGCTTTTCAGAAAGAACCCGCTCCTTTTCTCGTGGAAAGAAGTAGGGGCGAAGCGAGTTCCTCAATAACTCTTCCAACCGAGGTTTGGTGTGCATTAGCCCCTCCGGTAGGCTTACTTACGACTTAAAGAAGAATTTGATTTCCCGAAATAAGAGAGTGACGCTATCTTGTGTTAAGCATTTGATTTCTAATACCCTCGGCCAAACCAACCATAAAAGAGACGCAGCGCTCCAACAAGACCAACAACGCGTTGGCTCGATCAACTCGGACTAAAGAAAGCGATCCGCTAGTCTAATCTATTCTCTGCTTTCGAGAAGTGAATTCCGACCAGTAAACTGAGATGTCACGGAACAGTTCAAAACCAACTAGAAAAACCCAAAGGCCCAAAATAAGGTAAAACAGCCATTTTTTACGCTGTTTTAGGCTTTTTATACCCCTTTTTGATATATAAGCCTGCAATGTCTCTTGGTCTTTCGCTACTTAATTGGATTGGATTCTCCTGTTAGTGAGAGCCTGTGACCATCGCAGTGACCTTATTATATTAAGTAAGTATGCTGAATCTACTATCTCACTACCTTATTAATAGGAGAACAAAACGTCGTGCTTTGGAAACAAACATTGATTCTCTTATGATATTTCTAATGACTTGAAAACGACTAAGCTTTTGCCTTTCCAACTCAGAACAAATCCAACTCATAGAAAGGAGGGAAGTATCAGTCACAAGTAAGATCATTGCTGTGTTGCTTGCAGTTAGCAGTTCTTCTTAATAAATAGAACTGTAGCGTCACGAGGCCTAGCCCAAAGGTTCACTCTTTTCCCTGAGGTCACTTCCATTGTGAAAGGTTCAAAGGTACAAAGAGCTAGGCGAGAAAGGAGTTCAATTTATTAAGAACAAATTCTTGTAACACGCATCATGAAGGGATTTCTACTAGGTGGTTAGTGTTATAGAACACTCCAAAACAGGGAATGTATTAATTTACATTTAATAGTAGCATTGTAGATATACAGTGCTTAGTTCAAACAACCTGTGTTCGAATAGCACTAAGACTTACTTAGTCAGTTGAAGGCCTACTGAACGATTGTGATCGCAGAGTTGGTTTCACCCCCATCTTTGCAGTCTACCTGAAAAAGGATAGGCGACCAGCGGCCATCTAATGAAGTTCTCGTAGAGTTTGATCCTTATGAATTCAATCTTGTTTAGGGCAAAGGGGTCTGTATATCAGTTTCGTCCCGTTATGTTACCTGTATTTCTCAAGCTTACCAATAATATGCCTATAGCGCGTCCTATTCATGATCGTTCCAGTTCTGCTTTAGATGGTAGAAGGATTCCGCCATTATGGGTTCGGTATGAGACTCCTATGAATCATAATCGTCCCCATGATCGTGCAGATAGTCTTGCGACCCTTTACCATTTAGGAGAACACGGAGTCCGTCATGTTCGCCATAGATCTGGTGCTATCTATACATTTTGGCCATGGATTCCCACTTTCCTCAGATTCAAGGTGAACGGACTCCCTGGCTTCGATCGCAGGGTCTATCTGATATATTAAAAGATACATAACGAATCAATGCGGCGTTAGGGAAGCATTACGACATGCGTACAGGAAAGACAAAAGCTTCGTAGTTGTTACCTGTCTTTTACTCGGTTTGGGTCTTTGGTGTAAGGTTGCCCCTATGCATTTGGCCTTCAAACCTGCTGCCATATCATCTGTTGATTTAGGATTCCTTTTCAAGGTTGCTAAGGAGACCTTTATTGAGGGGGTCTGTAGCACACATCCTCATGCCAAAAGTCCATGTAATTGTGGTGAACCACTGAATAGTGAGTTACAAGTGCTCTTAAAAAAGGATGAACTTGTTTTTGGATCCACTTAAAAAAAATTCTCCACAAAGACATGTTGTCAAAGCTTTTGCAGTTTACATGGCTGCTATCATCGACAGTATTGCCCTTTGCGAATCCGTATCGCAGGATGGTGTATATATCAATATATGATATTGTGCTGTCTTTGTCTGATCTTTCATATGAGGAAAAGCAAATTGAATTACCTTATGCCGCTTGTTTTCATGAGGGCTTCGCTCCTTCTTGGCACTCTCATACAGATTCAATCTTTTTTCGATATGATCTTCGTCCATGGCTTATACGTCATCCCTGGAAAAGAAATTCTTTCAAAGTTCTCTATCGTCCTGATAGCTGACTAATTCGTATTTCTGTGCACTGTGAAGGTTTTTTCTGGGAGGCTCTACAGCAAATGGTTGCATGAAAGTATCAGCATAAGAAGGGCTTTTCTCACCACGATTACGCATTGACTCTTTACTCTCCTGCATGAGTCTCTGACTCGCACTCGCATTCACATGGTAAGAGGGGAACATGAGCTCTTTAATTTAAAAGGTCTCTCATCTTTAACTTGAATCAGAACACCTGTTCTGAGCCTTTCTTTTCCAAGATCCCAAAGCTCCGCCCTTCTGTTACCATAGCGAACACTGTCATCAGCTTTACCCTGACCAATTACTTCATGTATTCGGTAACCATCATTCCTCAGTTCATCGAAAACAGGCCCGCCAACCCCACTACCGTCAATAACAACCGCAGATGGGTCATAACAAAGAAAGTATTTATGCAGCAATTTTTCTTCAGAGGCATATAAGAATTCTTACCCCAGCTTTTTATCTCAAAGCTTCTCGCATTCCTGCCTTTTCGGAAGAAAACAACACATTCATCACCACCCATACGTGCACAGCCCATGATAAGCGGTGCGTATTCGTCAGAGACCTCTTCCCTTCTTTCCTACTCCTATGCTACTGAACTAGAGGATCCAAGGGGGATATTTCCATAATGAAGAGCGGTACTTTTGTGACATTTATTTCAAGGGGTGTTTTAGCCTTGTTTATCGGGCTTTCGCGTTATTAAGATCATACGAGGAAACTGACTTATGCTTTATGGCTTAGAAGAGGGCATTGGCTCTTTGCTTTAGTTCCACGTTAGGAGAAGAGAAGACTAAAAACAAGAAGTATTCCTGTTGAAGAAATTGACTATAAATACCCTAACTGCAGGGGTTAGGGAGTTTCTTCTAATCAGCTGTCGAAGGTCCAAAAGCGGGAGTTGATTCTTTGTTTGGTTGCTTTAGCTACGCGGTTGTGTTCGCTAGCGCGGGATTCTCCACAAACGGGTATTGAACTGTACTGTACCTGTACTGATTCAGCCAGTCGGAGCCTCCCCCCCCCCTTACTTGGCTACGAAAAGGAGAGGTACGAAAGGAAGCGAAATCGTGGGCTTCTCTGATCCAACAAGTCCAAGTCCAAGTCCAAGTCTGAGTCTGAGTCTGAGGAAGAGAAGAAGGTTTCCCCGTCATCAACGGAAGTGGATCCTATCCGCGTCCTTTGCTCCCGCAAGGGGGCTTGGGATTAAGAGAAAGATCCTGGCGTGATGCTTTCAAAGGCATTACTGGGTTAAGGGGGCTCCTTAGCCTCCGCTGTACTTCCTGCTGGTGTGTCCGTCAGTCCTCCGCTGCTAGGTTTGACCATATCCTAGCTCCCCTTTGGGCGAGAGGTTGTCATTCAGAGTGTTAAGTCTGGTGTGACGTCCCCAGGCTTGTTTGTGATGGTGATCTTTCACACAATTGGGGGTGAAAGGAATCATCCCGTTCACTCATGCTTCAGCATGGGGTCACCTCCGTTGTAAACCCGAAAGGGGAAAGAAGACGGGTGTTCCTATGTTGGAATATGGTTGAATAGGATGGTTTTGGACATGGCCTCCTTCTCTTTCAATAAGGATGTGATACCCTTTTCAAGGCGGTGGCCCCACTTACTACCTGATCAAGTTCAGGTTGGGGGTGGCGGTGTGGCTCAGGCATCTATGAAGAGGCTAGTGGTTGAATATTTCCCACTATGCCCAATCAAACATACACTTTACATATCTTCCGGTGTTCTGAGCGGAAATCCAGTGGTAAGGGATCGGTAATGATCCTGAAGGGTGATTCACCTTTTCGTTGTTATTCTGGGTCGTACCCTTGTAAAAGAGGGGGGCTTAGGATGATCGTCAATGCTTTGTCACTCCCACTGCGCTTGTCTTGGAAAGGAGCCGTTACTGGACTCTGTCACTCCGGGACTGTCTTCACCTACAAGGAAGGAGTGAGAAGAAAGTAAAGTAGCGATAAGTCTTCGTTCCGTTGTGTCAGTCCATCCACTCGAGAATCTAACACGTTTCCAAGGTATTTCTCTCTGCTCTTTTTCAGTAGGGGAGGACGTAGGAGTGTAACGTAGTGGAACGAACGCGTTAAAGGACTCAATCTCCAAATAACAATACCCCTTTAGTTTAGTAGTAACCCAAAACTATAATTTCTGTATTTCTTTTTAACTCCCGCTAAATGGCTCTAAATCCCTCTTTACCTTTCTGTCGGTTTCCCCCTTCTATTTGCTAATTCTAATTCATTTTATGGAACTGCTGAGTATTGGAATAAACTCTTGATAACGCGACCCTTAACATCTGTCAAATCTCTGATAAATGGCTCGCGCGGTTTAACATCAGTAAAGTCCCTTCTCCAGAGCTGATAACATTGATAAGACTGAGGAAAGACAAAGGATAAGACATTCGATCCGGAAAGGGATAAGACATCGGAATAGTAGTGCCCTTATGGAGACATTTGCTCCCCTTGCTTTCTCATGGTATCAGAGCCCAGAGCCGCAGCTCAATCCAATTCTTTTCACTAAGTAGTTTGGCATTTAGTTCGTGGAATTTCTCTTTAGAAAGGACTCCTTACCATTAGCTTAGGGAAAAAGTACTCCTAACTTTAGTAGTTCGTACCAACCGAAGACTCATAATTCAATGTCAACTCTTCTTTCGCGTTATTCTTAGAGATCTTACCTTGGAATTTCGCTTCCATCATATCACCGTAAGAGGCTTCAGAACAAAAGAAAGAAAGACCAGGATTTCGCTCCTCTCCTTATCAGTCGTTCAAAAAGAAACCTCTCGTTGTCAGTGCCAGATTCGCCTGTCCGTTTGCAGATCGGCAGCTTTCGAGCTGGAAGAGAGCTGAAGTAGTCTTTCCTCGCCAGCAGTCACGAGACTGTCTCTTAATACTTATATTAATTAATGGCACCTTTCTTTCATTTACAAGTCACCGAAGGTGCTTGATAACCAGGCAGGAAAACAAAACTTTCAGATATAAATAACCTTCGAAAAGACTTTAATTAAAGTGGATTTCGGGAATGGGTGCGTCCTCTCAGCTTTAACTTGTCGCTATCTCAATCACTGAATTCTCTTTCTATTTTTTTGATTGTACGGGTGCTGAGGGGCTTCTATATAAAGCGAAAGCCCTCCGGACAGAGGGAACGGAACCCGCGCATCTCTGTTTGTTGACTTCATAACTACCTTGTTACCTTTCAAGCTTTCCTGAACGTAGCAGTCGAATGTTATAAAAAGTCTGTCACGTATGGAATTGTAGTCTTTGGATGAACTACGGCTTCGTGCTGCGGCAAAGATTTCTCTGTATCAGGTACGCATCGCAAGAGCATATGAAAAAAAAGTCAAACTTCTTTTTCCGCCCTGACATCACAAAGGTAGACTTCATCCACCGGACGCCCTGGCTTTATATTGAGTTTTCCTATCTTCTGCTGAACTCCTTCATTCTTGAAGATCATAGATGATGTAGTGGCATCTATGCCAGAGCATTTTTCTCAAGAAAAGACACCGGAGAGGGTGACTGAATTTCACTCTTTATCATTCCTTACTACTCCTCAATGCCCACCAAGTCTTATTTCCAAAGCCACTGCTCAATCTTCCTTTTCTGATTGAAAGTAGCAAGCCAACTTTTTCTCAAAGGGCAGAGGCCAGATAGAAGGTTGCCTTAGATTTTCTATGTTCAGGCGAAAAACATGACGAAGTCTTGTAAGAAAACATGCCTAACGCTTACCAAAGCCAAGGTTGGTCTTACTAAAATCAAGTCAGTAAGCAACCAGGATTTGCATGTGTTAAGCATATAGCTAGCGAGCGAACCTTCCCATAGTGTATCGGCGGAGTCAAGCTCCTTCTCTATACCATGTTCTTGGACTGATGACTCACGGCTTAGGGTGAACCAAAATGGATTGATGAATCGAAGCTCTACCCGACTCGCTGCGCATGCCACGCTCACTTAATCACTAATCATAGTAAGTAGATCATTGTGCTATCACTTCCTTTCTTTAAGAAGAACCTCTGCCCTTGCCCTAGGAGCGAATCCATTCATAGATGTTCTTTTATACTTTTTACTTTCCTCAGGTCGAAGTGGAGATGAAGAGCTAATTCACTATTCTACGTCAGTGACTTCCGACAGCTCCGAAAGATCCCGCCTTGCTTGCCTGTGACACTCACCATAGGGGCCGAGCCCAGCCTCATGTGCCGATGTGCGTGTACTTAACACACTCGGCTAGGAAGTGAAGCGACCCGATATGTGATAAAAGGTAGCCGGGACGCTATGAAATCTTTAAGTAAGTACTTTTTGTGCGACAAATCACGCCCTCTAAGGTCAGACCGTCAATCATCAGAAAAATTATGCTTGTAGCCTTTTTTGCTTGACTCTTGTGAAACGATGGATGAACACCGGCCGTTTGTTTTTTAGGATCTTCTTGCCCTAACCAGTAATAGAAAGAAAAGAGACGAGAGAATCAGCGCAGGTAGAGTAGCGTCAATCATAATTTCGGTGTTCGGTACTGGGAAATCGTCCTTTGAGCATACCCGTTGAGATCCCGGAAGTCAATGCACACTCTTTTCTGACCTTTTTTTTCTTACCGGCACAATATGTTCAATCCAGCTCGGATATTTTTCTTCCTGTATAAAGTCAAGTCCACGTTGAACCATTTGTCGACCTCAACGCAGACCTGATCTTCAAGTCCTTGGCGCATTTTACTAGGTGGCTCTTTGTATGTCTCTTGGTCTGAGGGCAACTGACGCCTGTGTACTACAATCTGTTGGTCCAATCCCGGCATCTGCTTGTAGTTCCAAGCTAAAAATTTTCCGTATCAATAGTGCAATGTACTGTTCTATTTTATCATAAGTTAGTTCCTTGCTGAGCTCTTTATTTTCTTCAATGTCCAGTTCTTCTAGCTCGTCAATCGTGGACTTGATTTGGTAGTACCGTCATCCAGCTTTTCTAGTATAGGTATAACTTCAATGTAGTCTTCCGGGATTTCATCGTCTTTCGTGCCTTCAGTAAAGGTAGTTTTCAGACTGATAGATGTTAACGCTTTCTCCTCTTTTCTATTCGTCTTATATGAATTTCCTCTATCTCGAGATAAATGGAATCAAGACTCTACTCTAGTGCAAGAATTTCTCTATTGAAATAATTAGTTTGATTGGGAAGTGCAGTGGCAAAAAAAAAGAAGGAGATTCATCCTTATGGGGTTATCTATCTCTCTCTTCTTTCTCTCTCAAAGCAAAGAGAGGCTCAACCATCACATAGGAAATGACTCTTTCAGATACTAAAAAGCGATTGGCTTTCCAAGCGTCAGAGTGAGAGAGCTAGACAGAGAAAGGCTTTGATGACTCAGCAGGGTTCATCTTAGAGAAAGGAGAGTAATCCACTTCCAAATAAAGTGAAAATGACGGAGAATCTTTCTCTTTTGTAGGATTACTGGTCTCAATCATTCCTATCAAATTAAGAAAGAAATAGTTAATGACCTCGAGCATTGTAAAACGGAATTAGGGGTTCGCCAACTAGTCCTTCGGCAATTCAAGGCCAATTACTGGAATCAATCGGGGAATCGGGACTTAGTCAGGGAATTGGGGCTTATTCTCCTAATCCTAATAAGGGAAGATAAGGAAGAGATTGTCTTCCCACCTCCACTTTCATAGCTTGAACCGGGAAGGAACGAACGTTGAAGGAATGAGTTCTAAGGCAGAAAAGAAAGACAGAGAGAAAATAAAGGATGGAAAGACGGGAAGACAGAAAGAGTAAAAGAGAAGTAAGGACAGAGAAGAGTAAGACTTTCACATCGTCAGATTCAGCCTGAGGGAAGGATGCTTCCTATCTTAAAGTTCATCTATGAGATAGATAAATAATTTATAGATTCATCCTTTCGTTATTTATATAATAAACTATGCCCTTTATAGGTGGAGCTCCTATTACATGGCCATTCCCTTTGTAATAGAAAAAAAAAAGCCCACCGCACTAGTAGGTAGCAGAAGAAATGAACCCTACTGGACGATTCTGACGATGTGCAGTAGAGAGCTCCTGGAATAGCGACTAAGCAAAGATCGGTTTTTTTTTGGTACTGGCATGCAAAGGTTCGAATAAAAAGCATCTTCCTTTCCAGGTCAAGGGATCACTATGACTTCGTCACTATCTTCTATCTCAATCTTTTTTCTTTCAGAACCTAAGCTAATAAGAGCTCCTTCATAGCATCAATTGGCACTTTACTCCCTCGTCTCTGTCTTCCCAACAGCTTCTCAACTCAAGCTGCGGATTTGCCGCTAACACCGTCCGCATCGAAGAGGGAATGAGGACTTAGTTCTATTCTTTTTCTTTTCAAGATCAAAGTGAAGGAGCTAAGCGGCTGATCTGGTAATAAAAAGACAATGGAATTTCCTTGTTTGAGTTAAACAAAGCCATGGTGAGAGAGACCCTTCCCTTCTTCTTTTCCTGCTTGCCTTTTTTGGGCGTAGCTTTATGCTCTTTCATTTTCCTATAACTAAAGAAAAAAGCTATTAACTTCCATTTTTCTTATCCGATCCGTCCCCCTGTCTCTCATATCTATTCCTCCGGCTTTGCTTGCTTGGCGGGGATAGAACCAGCTTCAACTAGTGCTGCGCGTTCTCGATCATCTACTTGCTGAGCTTAGCATTTTCTCAATTGGTGGTGGAGGAAAAATGGGGATTTAGTAATTGCGAATCTAAACTCGAAGGACCTACCGTCATTCTACTCGGCTCAACCATTCATATCGAAGGATGGCCAACCGACTTAGAGCCATAAATCTATATCTATAGAGCCCCTCCTGAGTTCCGCACTACACGTCTATCTTTACCAGTTTCCCGAAGCCTTGGAAATCCAGACCGGCTCAGAGAATCACTGGCGCTCTGAAATGGAAGGCCTTTATCAATATACTACGCTTTCTACGCTATGGTCTGGTGGGTCCAAGAGCCGGATCGAAACTGAACCACCCCCGCCGGAATTCGTTGAATCTAAAGGATATACTGCTGGATAGATACCTTTAGCAGCGAATTTGATGTCCAGGTAGACTACAACGAGGAAGGTCATAGATTGGTGTACCACCGCGGGCTTTCTCAAAATCATAGTTTTTTTTTCCTTCAATTCCTCCCTCTGGAAAGAAGTCGGGGCCCTCTTGAACCGAACTCGCCCATCCTTGATACGACTACGATTTATCAAACTAAGCGCTAAGAAAAAGATTAGAAAACTTCTTGTTTCAAGTCGAAAGATTGGAAAAAGATGTAATTTCGGCTCAATCTGCAGGGAAAGAGATTCCAATTTTGACTGCTAGCAGAACTGCAACAAGCTCGGCTGCACCGAAAAAGAGGCAACTCCTCCAAGTTGCAACAAGGGTAATTGGCTCCAACTCCATCGAATCACTCGGCTGAATCAAAAAAGATGGAAGGCCAACGGATTGAAACTCTAACTTTATTATCCACTTTCAAGTGCAGTAGCACTCCTTGACCCCTAAGAAAAAGAAATGTCTCTCTTACTAGCCCTACCCAGGAAAGAATAGGAACTATGCTAAGAAGGGGTCTTCTTTTGGTCATATCCTGCTTTCGCACTAGCTTTCTCTGTTAAGGACTTCTCACTCGAAATGCGCAGGAGATTTTAAGATAACTGCTTTGTATGAAGCATTCAGTTAAGGTCATAGCAGATTCAAAGCTGGTGATCAGCCAAGTTCTGGGTGAATAGAAGACTAAGGACCCACGTAAGCTTTTAAAGAAATGAAATCGAGCGCTCATCAAGCAATTCAAAAAGGTCCTAAAATTCTTGCTTTAGCTTCACTCACTAGCTTTAGAGCTGCACTCCCTTTGGTGGAGTGTAATCGAGGTTTTTTCAAGTATAGAATCAGAAAAGAAGCAGCTAATGAATCCGCATATGTTTCAGTAATGTATGAAATTCTAATGTCGTATGTAGCGTATCAGTCTCGGCCAATGCTAGCGATGTAGCTGTTCTGCCTCACTTCCTGCTTGAAGAGAATAGCCCTCTTAACGGAGAGTTCCTACAAGCTTCTTCTTAGCCATCAAATCAAGTTCCGTAAGTGAACCCGCTTTCAAGCTTCCGTTTTCAAGTAAAGAATCTTGGCTTGAATAGCTACACATTCATCTACGTCAATAGTAAGACTGTACTTTCAACGCCCTTACTATTGGCTTAGTGCCTTTACTGTAATGTAAGCGTCGGTATGCAGGATCGCTTGCAACGCTTTCACTGTAATGTGAATCAAGAGATTGGCTTGAAAAGGCTTTCCAACTAGCCATTCTGAGATTGCGAAAAGTCCTTCTTCTTCTTTAGAGCTTGTTCTTGGTCCTTGTGGTGAAATCTCAGACCGTGATCTCGGGTGCTGCAATCACATAAGAGCACGAGTCCCAGCCATAAACCCTTGACGGCTGGCATCAGATGAGAAAATGCACCATGAGCATTAGCCTTAACGAGCCCCAGGTTGCTTGGAAAACCTCATAAAAGGTTGTAGGAGCGTAAGCCAATCGAACAAATGTGAGAGGAGCAAAAAAAGAGCAGACGAAAACTCCACGGATGATGAAAGCTCATGGAAGCCAAGAGAGGCGGCACGAGGTCTGGAAGCAATTATCATCATTCGACAGGAGAGACCGAGAACTTCAAGGGCTTGCATGTTCAATATCAAACCAACAGTGCTCCTCGCATTAAAAAGGAAATCGATCTTCGCTTCGGCATGTCAAGCTGGTCAACTCTTTGTCAAATCCTTTTTTCAAGGGTGAAATCGACCTAGACGATCTGATCTTTCTGGTTCATTTCCAAGAATGATGGAAGCTCTCTCTGCTCTAAAGGGAAAGTCCAGCCAGAAATCGGAATAATAGAATATAGCTTTGGTGTGGCCAATAGTGACTTTGCCCGTTAGATCTATCTACTATCTAATAGCCCCAGCTTACGAGCTTATAAGGATAGATAATCAGTTATAAGGAAGACACTAACTCCAGTGATCTTTCACGAAACCCGGCACCAAGAACAGCAACTTCCTTATATACATCTACGTCAAATCTATCGGGCATTGGAAATATGAAGTTATTACATCAAAAAGATTCTATATGAAAAGTTTGTCTTGACTTCTTAAGCCAGAATCAGGTCTAAGGCAAAGGATAATCCTTTTCTTTTAGTTGGGTTTTGAAAGTCTGGTTAAACGTATCTAAAGAGAAAGTAACCACCTCTACTCATTTCGACACGAGCTCTAAGTGCACTTGTACTCATCGATCCGATCTTCACCTCTGTCTTCCGGAATTCACTCGAGCTAGGAAGGCAGCTAGGCCTTATGAAAAACCTCGACAAGTCGGCGTCTTCTCTCTCAAAAGATTCCACTCCTCTCCTTTCAGTCGAGTCACTACGTACCTCTCCCGGTGGTCGAGCTGCTTCGTTTCTCGCTCCTCTCCTTATCAGTCGAATCACTTCATACCTCTCCTTTGAAATTGAGTTGACTATCTTATTAGCCCCGGTCCGTGTCAGTTGATTCTTATCCAATTCCTTCTGCCCAGAACGATTATTAAACTCCAGTTGAGAAAGTCCACACCTAACCTAGGACTAACGGTTGACCTACCCAAGTCCTATCTTTACTTAACAGTCACAGTGGAAAAACCTCTATCCGCGCGGGTATGGAATGTAGAATGGTTCGGTTACAAAGACCCGTGGAACTGGAAAGGGAATTTTCACTTCGAAAAGTCAATTCCGGTTGAGCTACCTGCGGCACCCTTTACTATCGAGCTACCAACTTCCCTATCGTTTTCACTCCTTCCTTACAGTCTTCATTCCCGTTGGTTATGATCAAGGTTGATCTTTCTTTGGTTCGATCGAGTCACTGCCTTCCTTCACTTTTCAATAGAATGACCGTCACGCCATTTCTCCGTAACCGGATTCTTACTCAAGAGCTAGCTCTATTCGTTGATGTCAAGAAGGAAGCCACTTTCTTAGCTCCACAGAGGCATGAGGATCCCCTTACGATAACATACTTTGGCACTGGGGCATGAAGACTGAAGCTCCCATTATGTCGGGTCTTACTGACTCTAATTGAACTCTTCCGCGATGGTAACAAGCCTTTACGGGCGGCTATCCGTCTTCAACCATCATTACTGTGCTGCTAAGGTCTAAGGGTCAATCACCTGAATCAAGGCCTGAGAGTGAGCCCGGCTATTGATGATGCTCCTATGGATAAAGGCCTGTAAGCGATCTGCTTAGCTTCGATCTCTTCCTCTCCTTTCAGTCGAGTCACTACGTACCTCTCCTAACGCTTTTTTTCCCTTAATTAGACGCATTGTTCCATCTCTCTTCTTGGAAAGAAGTAGGTCTCACTGTTTAGCGAGTGGAGACAAAAGGATTATGCTGGTGCCTTGGGAATGCTGAAAAGAGTATGCTAGCTAGGATTGGAAGCTAATTAAACAAGGACCTCTTGTCTTTCTTTTCAAAAAGGATGAAATTTCTTAACGCGATTCAGTAAGTTGATCAAAGTACTAGAATAATGGAGTGACTAAGCCCATTTTCCCAGTCTTGATACAAATGACAAATGGGGTTTCAGACTTAAAGAAAGCACTGTGGGGAAGGGAAGTGAACTAAAAGAAACGGTAGTCGTGGACTGGTATCGCAGTACTGCCTTGCCTACTTTTGGTACTTCTTATTGTGATCTCTCACTCAATTTCTCTATAAGTTGATTTTGATTCTATTAATATAAAAATAACATGGAAATGTTGAGTATAAGAGGAGTGTTGGCAGAGGAGGACCTAGGTCTCTAATCCTATCCTATTCTACTGAGACGGAGATCCTCCACATCGCTTCCCAAGGCTGCATTGCGGGCTCCTACCTCCACCCCCGGTCCAGGATCAGATGGCTCTCCAGTCTCGCTATCCTATGGTTTGTGGTTTGATGCCAAAGTCTTAACTCCTTCCTTACCGTCACTTCCGTGCCCTAGTTTATTGGCTCTTAGGTCTGTCCCTATAGCGTCAGTCAAGCCAGTAGTTCTCTTTTTGTAGACCGGATGGGCAAACTCTCTACGTTCGTACCTGCAGCTAACAAGTCTTTTTTGTCCCCTGAGTCCGAGTTAGCTGTTCTAGTTCAGGACAGTATGGGACCTGAAGCAAAAGGCTTTGGAAGCGGGATGACATACGGACTATGCACAATTCCGTCACGTGCGGGTAGACCAGAACGTAGACGTAGACCTGTCATTCCTTTACCGGGATGGGAAGGCCCTTGAAGCGGAATTGGATCAAAGGCTGCGCATCTCTCATCTTCCTACTTATTTCGTAACAAAGCGAATGAGTAATCGAATGCCCTAGCCCGAAGAAGCTGCTTGAAACTTTCCTTCCATCCCTACTCGAAAAGAAAAAAACGGGATTCAACCAAAGGCTTGGAAGAAGTCCGAATGGATGGATAATACATTCATAAAGAATATGAAGCACAATCTCCAACTCTTAACCGGTGGCATCTTTGCTTCTTCCTGATGCTTCAATTTATGTAGGGCTCCTTCCCGGAAGTGGACTTTTCTCTTCAGCAACAAAGAAGTCCAGCTTAAGCCTTATCATGTCAATGTAATTAGTGACCCTCAAATAATACAGTAAAATGCCCTCTTTCCGGCTATCCCTATTCTTTCTTTCCTTCTTTCGGTTGTAGACAGGGGGGTATCCGGGTGGCTCACCATTCCCGACTGTCTAAGGGTCAATGGCTTTTGCTTTAGAAAGTGAAAGTATCTCCTCACCCGGCTCACTTCTCTTCTTTGTCTAAGTCTCCTACTAGTGGACGCCCTAAAGGAATCAATCCTCGTGGTTGAGCCCTACCCCCTTTAGGGTACCGTAGGCCCTATAATTTACTTTTCCTTTTCTTGAGTTAGTTTCCCCGCTCACCCTAAGGAATTCTCTTTCTTTATTTTTCCTTGAGCCATTCTGGAAGCGGAAATGCTTTTTTCCTCTATTTGTTGTACCAGCTCAATAAGGAAGTCCGGATTGTCCTTCGCCTTTCTTGTTAGTGAAGGGTCAATGCTTTCTTCCTTTGCTGATTTTTCACAGCTGCCTACTCTAACTCTACTTCTACTCCTTTCCATCCTATAAGTAAGCACATACTCCCTTGCCTGCCTTCCAGTCTTTGCAGTCTTCGAAGCTGTCGATGCATTCCAACTGTCTGTGAGAGCGAGTGAATGGTCTTTCAGGTACAGTGTAATAGGGAACCCCTAATGGAAACTTCTCCCCCTCTCTCTCCCGCCCTTCTCTGTCTCGTATTCGCTATCGAGCGTAAGAGGTCTAACACCCTTTCCGGTCTTTTCTTGTGGCCATTAGCCTTCGAGTCTTCGATTCGGCCCTCAGGGAATGTGTAGTAATAAAGATACCCGCCCCAGGAGAGGGGACTTAACTTCTTTTTCCGTCTATCCCTACATCCGTATTGAAAGTACTACATCCCGTAGCCCGCGCTATCAGGTCGTCCAGCCCTTCAGTTCTTTCTTGAGGTCTAGGTGCCCTATCGTATGAGTCCGGTTCACTTCTTTTTGCTTGCTGGTTAAGAGCTTTCCCGGATCAAGGGAATTCTTTTTCGTTCTTCCTTTTTTTGGGAGTGAAAAGGCTGTGTGTCTGCTCATTCACCTATCTAATGGAGATTCCTTCCTACGAGTCTTTTGTTGTAAGCCTTCCAGTGGTCTAAGCCATCTGCGCTTTCCACTCCGTAAGCATTTCTTTTTGATTCCAATCGGTACATCTCATTCGACTCGGTAATCCCTTTGGCTGTATGCTACTCTACCTATGCCCGATCATTCAGTTTGCGATTCAAGTCTATATTGACTAATACGCAATTCTCTTCGATAAGAAGGGTAAATCGCGATCAAATCTCATTCGTCTTTCTTCTATCTAGGGAAGTCAAATGGAATCTCTTTCCTCACTTTTTCTTTTCTTTTTAACCTTGGAATGCAGAACTAGATGAAATCGTCTCTGTCTATGTAATTTCGACGGTTGTATTCAACAACTCTATGAAAAAAAGTGGATCCTCCCCCATTATCCCTCATGTCTTGAAATGCAGCTTGGAGAATAGATAAATTATCTACCCCCCGAATATGATCGAGATAGGAGCGAAGGGCCTCCTCTAAAATGTAAGGCTCGACTTTAGGTAGGGCTCCGTTCCTCTCGTAAAGCGCTTCAAAATCCCGGATCAGATCGAGTCGTAGACTCGATATCCTCTCCTCTTGTAAGAAGAGTCTAAGGCGTCCTGGTATGTCCTCTGGAGGTGTATTGTTATTGAGCTCTTGTTGAATGAACGCCACCCATTCTGGGTCTTGTTCATAGAGGCTCAAATAGAAGTTGAGCCCATTCAACAGGGATAGAGTCCCCGGATCATAAATCTCCGGGGGCAGAGTGATTAGAAAGGAGGGGGTAGACAAACTACTAATTAGAATATTCTAAATGGGGATGGCTACCCGAAAGAAAAAGAAAATGGAAAATAGGATTATGTGCAAGAACAAATAAAAGTCCGCCAATCGGTAGAACAAATATGGAGTACCTATAAACTTGTGGTTAGTGGAGAAGAGCCGCCTGACCTGATTTATCATTTGAGCTAAAAAAGGAATGATACTTGTAAGCATGGTCCGAATAAATTCGATAGTTGTTCCATGAACAATCCGAAGCGGGATTGGATTTGTTTGCTCGTTGAAATGCCATAAAGCGCGAACCAACATCCGTGATACGAAAACCAAAATCAGAATAAGTACGAGAAAGATATCGTGATGTAAGTCGATGATTCAAAGCATAAAGGGTGTTGCTGCGTCTTGAGATCCTAATTGCCATGGTTCCGCGGCATCACAAAGAGCGATTGTGAGGAATCATCATTGGAATTTCCCATCATTTTAAGCTCTGCTCCCTTTAATAGAAAGGAGACTGATCGAGACGTCGGCGTTGGTTTTTCCAACGAAAAACTATAACTTTCTTTCACGAAACAAGCAACGGATTGAGCGCAACTAGCGCTCAATTATCTATTACTTAGATAGATGAGCTACTGACCACAGAAATATATGACGATTCCAGCTAGACAGTGACAATTCGATACCTATTTGTAGTTTCCTACCCGGTATGGAGCCAGCGTCACCTTCGGCTTGGCGTTGGAACCTTTCAACAGGGTTCCGGGGACTAGGTTTCATCCAGCAAAAATGCCCAACAATCCCCGATCGCCGCCTTCTTGTCCTTCAGTTGGTTTCTGTCAGCGTTATAAGCCTAGGGCTCAGACCGATCCATACAAATTGCTTCATATGTCCGATCCCACTACCCCGTGAGATTAAGCTGGTTCGTGGAGTTCTAAGTCCACTTATTCCATTTAGACCACCCACCTAGATCCTTCACCGCAAGGTCCCACCTGGCTTTCAAGTAGGCTTGACATATAGGTTCCAGTCTTTATTTCAGTGGGCGCCTTTATTGGACATCAGACTCATAAGGCTCTAACATACACACCACAAGTCAAGCTAGTTTTGACTATTGACTAAACACTGCACTTAGACTTGCCTGAAGGGTTCGGCGATCCTTATATGCAATTTCGTGTTCCAATTATCTGGAAAACTTGAATAGCAAACGGACTCTATTTAAAAGGTTGGTTTCAGGAATAGGAGGTGCTTGCATATGTATGTTTCAGTATGGGTTGCCGAACAGGAACAGCACTTCCCTTGGGGTTTTGTTGGATTTTACTTGTTGTTTTGGGTTGTACTTTTCTTTTCGGGTTAAAGGCGCCAGGTGGATGTTTTGTTTTCGAGTTGAAGTAGATGGGGCAGTGAAACGAGTGCTTGCCAACAAGGGAAGCGCGAAGTGCAACGGCTCTGGAGTTTTGGAAAGAGGGAAAGCAGTTTTGGTTTCCGGCAAGCAAGCGGTTCACGAGTTAGTGGATTTGTTAAACCCCGTAGGGCAAAGGCCCGGCGCCTTTTCCGCCGCGCGCCCGGATCTTAGAGAAAAAGAAACTTGTTAAAGCCCAGGCTAAGTTTGAGCCGAGCTAACAAGGCAAGCAGGAGCTCTTGGTTAGAGTGTTTTTCTTGTTGTTGAGCTTGGAGTGAAACGAGAGATTCCCAACCAATGAATTATTAGGATTCGTTTTCAATAGAATCCTATGCAGTCACTGGTTCTGTCGTTCCCGTAGCTTCTCCATTAATGGTTAGGTCCGAACTCTGCAATGGAGCTTCCAACTAAATTCGTTCCCGATTCAGCTTCGCCCTCAGTTTGAATTTATTAACCCGAGGGACTCCTGTTGGAACTGTTGGAACTGTTGGAACTGTGGAACTCCCGTGGAACGGAATTGGAACTGGCTCTGGCTCTATTATTTTTTCTTCATTTTCCATAGAGATTTAGTCAATTGAAACTTTCTTATCGATGCTGGAAGTGTTTAAGACTTGCTTGTGCTAGAATCTGCTATGAGACTTGAGCTTGTGCCCGATCTCCTATCTATGGGACTTTACCCTCTGGCATATCGAGAATATTAGTATGCATACATCAATAGAACTTTGAAATTAATGTACATATTCAAAACAATTGCCAATAGGCGCAAGGAACAACTTTGAATAAGCTGGCTAAGGAGCCTTTTCGAGGAATAACTATATAGCTGGTGAGTGAATGATTATTCGATAGGTCCGAGCAAATCTGAGAGCAGGATTGAACGTTGGGCTTCACCTTCTTTTCTCTGAACTACTACTTGCCCTTCTCGCTTATCCGTGGACCAGTGCTTGGCTAATTAGGCTAACCGTACCTATAGATAGGCTAACCGGAAATACCCCTAGATAGAAGGAAAGCAGTGAATGCCTCTCTCAACCTATTAACTTTCTTCTTTCCTCCGGAATCATTGTGTTTTTCTTCCTTTCGCCTAAAAACTGACTGAAAAGCTGCTTTTTTTCACTCTTTTGGATGGGGCAAGGCGCCAGTCTTACTTGAGTCGAGGCCTCATCAACGTCGAGTGCTTTTCCCAATTGAAAAGAAATGCTTTATTGGCCGCTAAGAACTTCACTCCTATAGAAGGAAATATAGAATCTATGGCTCAGCCTTCTCTTCTTGAACTTGCAGTGGAACTTCTCTATCTTTTTCATTAAAGGCTATGTATCCCTTTCCCCTCATTAAAGGCTATCCCTTTCCCCAGTCTACCTTCAGAGGCCCTAGGCTGATAAGCCAATGACGACCTAGGATCATGGCATCTCCCCTCCAACATTCTCACTTTTTACCTTCTAACTTGGCATCGCATCTCGTGTCAGTCACTATATATATATAGTGAACCATTGCCCACTTGACGACTTTACCCCACCGGGTTGTTTTGGCTAATTTCAGGGCTAATCCCCTGGGTTTAAAAAGAACTAGACCACTATTCGAACTAGACCACTATCCAAGAGAGCACAGATAGGTATTTGGTCACGGCCTCTTCATTTCATTGCTTTGACCTCCTTCCTTGGGTAGGAGTAAACATAGTGATGATGGCTTCTTTCAACTATATGCTTCTTCAGTTTCTTGAGCCTACACTTCTTCGCTACGCGCCTTCTATACCCAAAAGAAATAAATTGGCTTGACTAACGCAGGCAATGGAAGAAGCATGTCTACATCTTTTTTCAACCATCAATTCCCTAGCGCTCAATCCCGGACTTTCGGAGTACACTATTTATTGCTTCACTAGCTACACTACGACAAAGAGATTTCCAAGCGAGAAAACGGAAAGCGCGCCATAAAGCCAAAGAGCCTCCGCTTGCTCCTTTCTTTATTCTCGCTACTACGGCTATGGGGATCGAAAGAAAGAGATTCCTTTCTTCTCGTTTCGCTCAATTCAACTCCACATACAGCAAGGTATTCTCAAAGGGCTTTGCCTTAAGGCGCGGGGTTTTCATTCAATAAACAAGGAAGGGGCCGGCTATGGCTATCGAAATGAAAGGGAAATTACTGTTCCATTAAAGGGGTTATTGAGGTAATTTTCATTCTTTTTACGTGGTTATAGCGGGTTTTTACCTCAACATCGGCTCTTTCGAGCTCCATTTATTGATTCCCCGGGACCAATAGCAGCTACATAAATTGCTTCATTCTCTTTCCGGTTTGCTTTCCCTCAACTAAGGCTATTGGGACCCATAGAAGCTCAATTGGTTGCTTTCTTCCCCGCCGATCGACATTGATAGATGGATTCCCGGTGTTTATTGAAAGCAAACTCACCTGCAAGAGCGAGGAGCAACGGACGATTCTACGATTTGTTTTTTCGTAAGATCGTCCGCAAAAAAGACAATTTTTCTAAGAATTAGAGATGTCTGCCCTGCCTTCGTTCTCGCTCAAGCTAAAACTCAGTCTGCTAGCTCAAGTCGCAAGTCAAGTAGTGGAGATCCAGTGACAGACAGAAGGGAGAGTTAGACTGGAATGCAAGAATGAATCTCTTTAAGGTCTGCTCCCGCAGTCAGGATTGCGACTTTGTAGGTTTCCAATAAAAGGTATACGTCAAAATCTTATTTGGTTTACCCGGACTATACCCCTATGTATTCTACTCGTATCGTAGCATGAGACCCTCTCGGAAGTAGTTGAAGATCTCAATATGAAATCCCGGGCTAATTGATTCTTCTTCAACTCTATCTGTCAATGGGGAGATCGGATGACGGACTCCATGGATCGAGCGTTTTCCTTTCTCCTACTATTAAAGTGGGGTGGTTGGGCTCACATTGAACACTGCGGATCGCTTAGCATCGGGGTGATTTACTTCACTGACAAAGACACAGAGGTGGTCGGAATCTGATTCTTGTGCATCGTTGGATGTATCCTGAGGTGAAGTGGCCTGTTTCTCTCTCATTTTTCATCCACACCCTTAGCTACCCTCCTCTATAAAGGCATCACCTCTTTATTGTCAACTTCATAAGGCAATTCCCCCATTTCTTCCTTTGTCACAAGTTCTACGAAATCATCAGTAAAAAGGACATGAAATTCTTCCCCTGGTTCGTAGACTCTTTTTTTGTTTGATCAGAATACAAAGCTTCATTGTTCATCTTGAGAGCTTCCCCATTACTCATCTATAGGGAGAGTGGGTGCTATGTGACTTGGATATGCCGAGTCATCCAGCACTTGAATTGCCTGACATGACAGGCTTTCAATGCCTGGGATGTCCATTCACTCAGGTGGCATAAACTCCTTGAGAGTTATTGGAAACTTAGACACGAAATCCATATACTCACTAGGTGAGTCTGAATTCCTTTGCTCTTTCTTTGGTCTTTGCCCCCTGCCTACTTTATTCGGATCGTTCTGACGATGCTTATTCTTTTCTTTTTGATATAACCTCGTCTCAAGGGCCGCCTACATAGCAATCAATCGTCCTTGGCGCTTCCTACTCCTTAGGCTAACACGGGTGCTCCATTCTCCTTGAATATATCTTTCATCATATTTTTCTATTTTTTCTTCCTCTGAAATTGCTCTTCCGGTGCTAGAACTAAGAATAGGCTATGCTTGGCGAGATCTCAGCTATCGGGCAAAGAATATCTCCCAACTATTACTTTGACCGGATTTGAGGTGACCACAGGTTGCTTAGTAGGGTCTATTTTAATGACACCATCATTTAATCACTTTTGGATCTGATTTTTAAGAACTCAACAATATTCTATCGGATGAAAAATAACCCGATAGAATTTTTAGTATTTGGGATCCCCTACTCGTCCCACCTCATCCGGTCTCTTAGGTTCGGGAAGCTCGATCAACCCTTGCTCTAATAAAGATGTGAAGAAATCTTCAACATCCTCATTTCCTCTATTCTTTTTCTTTTTGTTTTTTTAGGGTCTCCCTTTACCTTTTTCTTTTGCCTGCGCTTTCAGCAATACAGGTGCTTTATTGGCTTTGTTTGTCTCCACCATTGCAATCGTAGCAGACGTTCCAGCCTTACCCTCTTCCTTTTTCCCTTTCTTTCTAAAAATCTGGGCTTCCAGATCATGTGCTTTTGAACATAGTTCTTCTTTAGTTTGGATTGTTTGAGAAGCCAAGATGTGAGACAACTCATATCTGAAGCAATTGATGCACATCTTAAGTTGTTGCGCTTCGAAGAACTCTTGCTCACAGGAGAGTTCCAGATTTATCCATATGGCGATAAAGTCATCAACAGACTCGTGTTGACGCTGCTTGGCTTCCGTCAATTCTGTCACGCCTACACTCCTGTGGGTACTGTAGAAGTGTTTGTGAAACCGAGCCACTTCACTATCTATCCCAATCAGGGATTCACCCAGGAGGCAGCTTGCTATATCATACAAAGGCATCTCCTTCGAGTGATTGCACTTCTTGTCGAAGACATAATGCTCCATTCTTAGAGGTCTCCCCGCAACGGGAAAGAAAGTGTGCCAAGTCTTGCTCTGGGTTGCCCAAAGCGTTGAACATACAGAATTAAGGCATTACATACCCAGGCGGAAATGGTACACTATCGATCCAAGCCGGATAGGGCCGATAAGATGGACGAGACACGTGGTGATGGAAATCTTGAACGTTCTTGAGAATGAAATCTCGCAGCTCCGTAATACTATTCGGCATTGTTTCATAACCCGGGTCATTTTTATAAGCCGGATTTACCCCTTTAGTAGATCGTGAGCGGGTCTGGTGAAGTTTAGGGAATTGGCATCATAGGTGGTGGTGGCATTTGGGGTATACTACCCAAAAACGACGGAAGAGGTGCCCCCATTGGTTGTTGGGTCTGACCAACCACTTGTTGAGCTTGACCCGCCACTTGTTGGGCTTGATTGTTCACACCAACCATACGTGCCGTCCAATTGGCAACTTCAGCTTCTTTTTCTTCCAATCGCCTCCGCAGTTGTGCCAGCCCTTCCTCTATAGTGTTGTTAGCAGGTGGAGGAAGAAAGTTTGATGTGGAGGCAGCATCAGCTGCTGCGACCATAACTGACACCGTTTTAGGAAGAAATTCGTCGGATACACTTCTCGGAGATGGAAGTGGAGTGATTTCAGGAGAGATAACCGGGGTAGAAGCCTCCGAGAAACCTGATGAGGGGATTCTCGGGAACTCCTCCTCAGCCAAAATCTTTAGAGAGAGAAAAAGGGGTTTGTTTTTCTCTCGTTCACGTTGATATCCCGGGTTCAGTTCAAGCTGCTGCAAAAGAATTCGTGAAGGGGTGGAACGAGCTTACCTTTTAGAGAAAGGGGAAAGGGCTTTTTTTTATCTGAGTAAGACTCTCCCCTTACCACTTACAACATAGGGGGCTATGAGTCGTCATACTCTTCGCTTTATTAGGCATGCCTTGCGCTTGTCTGGGCCACGCAGAGACTTAGACACTACATGCTAGCCTACCAAGTCTGGCTTTTGTCCAGGATGGACCCATTGAAGTCTCTGTTCGAGAAGCCAGCACTATCAGGAAGGACTGCTCGATGGCAGCTGTTGTTATCAGAGTTCGACATCACTTATGTCACGCAGAAATCCATCAAGGCTCGAGCCCCTCCTGCATACTTAAAGCTCCGCCCTCTTTCTTCCAACCAATGCTTGCCATGGCCAGTGCTTCCTTGTTCTTATCTCCATAGAAAGCGAACCGCACTTTTCAATCCGGCCTTCTGCCATTCCTTATCAAAAGGCCCAGCAAGAGACGTCACTACGTACCTCGGCCTCAGGATGAACTCCGGTGTTGAGGCCCGAAGACTGGAAATTAAACCCAACCTAAGCTAATAACAAAGTATATTTTCAACACTCTAAGTCAACTCAAGTAATAACAACAAAGAAAGATTGAATAAAAAAATAAGACAAAGGAGAACAGAATGCCAGACGAGTAGAAAAGCCAGAGAAAGCCTAAGCCAAAATGTTTCATAGTAGGAGACGGGTATACCGTCAGGAAACTTTGAGTTGTCCCTCCGTAAGTAAGTTGTTCAGTCTTTCCTTCTTATGCAACACGGCTAGAGCAGCTGTGGCCGAACCCTTGTCAAATTCAAAGGAAACCACTTCTCTATATTAATCACACTTGTATGACCGACCGGTAGGCAAGATCTACGAAGTTCTATCGGCAATCCGGTTGTATGTAGGTGGGCCGACCCCAGTGAAGGCTTCCAGCCAAAGGAAGGAATTGGACGACAGGGGAAAACGAGGTTAGACCCCGACGTCCCAATGTGTATTTTTATTCTTCGTTGTTCACAGCTTGACTCTCATTTCTGGAGCGGAAGTCACACAAGCTAAGGCAAAAGGTGGTGGTCTGGAGAAAAAAAAACGCTACACCACCAGAATATGATAAGATAAAGTCAAGCTAGCCGACTAAGACAGTATGCTACAGCTAACAGCAAAGGAAAAGGCTCAAAAAACGAAAAGTAAAGAAGTTGATCACAGGCAGGCAGGAAAAGTTGCTAAAACCCCGTCACTCAAAATCTCTATTTGAATCTCTTACTTATGTTATGATATTATTTTCATTTATACTTTGGCTTTTATACTTTGAAGGACTAACTTTCTTTCTTCTTAAGAAAGAAAGACAAAAAGCCCGAGGCAGATCCAGACGCGTACCTAGGCGGCGCAGGCGTTATCGGGAATTGAGACAACCCGAAGAGGGACCGTTCGCCATAATCTTATTACGTATATCAACAAAGAGATGCGTGCAAAGCTTTTCTCAGGCGTCCCGTCTCTCGGTTTCGTGTTGGACAGGGATATTATTACTACTGAACCGCTTATGGTCTAGACGACTCTTTCTTTTTGTTTGGTTGAGGAATACAGTCGTGATCGAACCCTGAAACCTGCTCCAGCTAACCGAAATAAAACATTCGGATTAGTGATCTTATAGAGGTCACATAACTGACACATGCCCAAAGTCGATCGAACTGTAAGGAGAGCCCGCATTGAGATGGGAGAGAGGTCCTTTCGGACCCCTTTGACCATAAACCTCTTTGCAAACTCCAGTGCACCTTCCTTAGAGACAAGTGACTTGTCTCGGGATACGGAAACACCTAATTTCCTTAACAGTTCTTCGTAAGTCTTTGCCACCTCTGTATCGGCAATGACTACGTCATCACCTAACACCGCGTAATCGTTAAACTTACCAGGGTAAGAGGTCTGCCGCTAACCACACCACTATGTGGTGGGAAAGGGAGAAGAGAGCCCAGGAGATCAAAAGCAATGGAACCAACGATGTATTCTAAATCTTCCTCAAGCGACTCCCCTAAAGGTGGGATTCACGAACGGAATACATCCCCATGAGAACCCACTACTTAACCACTTATCATAGATAAGGAAGTACTTTCTTTTTCTATAAAGAATATAGCTCTTTGTAGCTCTTCCCCATCCCGTTGTGAAAGAGTCTTCCTCTTTTTCTTGTACTATGGTACTGTAGATCTGCGAGGTTATCCACTACAGACTCTACTCTTTTATGTAAAAGATCTAAAAATATCTGCATCATAGCCCCTAGTAAGGTAGGTAGCACTATATTGTGGAGACCGAATGGCTGTATAGCAGGAATGGAATGCGTTATTTGGGTCTCAGAAGTCAATGCAAACCCGAATCTGCCCCTTCTTCTTGGTCACTGAGGCAATGTTAGCCAACCAATCGGGATCTTTCTCTTATGATACCCACATCTTTTCATTTCTTCATGAGGAGTGGATGAAAGCGTCGTAGTGCTTGCTTGATGGGCTTAGCATCTGCTTTGATATATAGCCTGTGGACGGCTATTTCAGGGTCTAGCCCAGGCATCTCAGCCTAACTCCAGGCAAATATGCCCAGCCCAAGTATTCAAAAAGGAGCTGGACGTATTGTTCAGCTTCCTCTGCATCCTCTTTCTATATCTTCGATAGGCCGGAGGAAAGATTGTAAGAAAGAAGAATGAAAGTTAGAAGTTTCGATTATTGTTTTAAGTTTCCGGGGATAAATTGAACAAGAAATTCCTGTCTTCTATCGTTTTCGTGCCCCATCCCTATGGCTTATTTCACTCCTCGAGAAGACTTAGTGGTAATTTTAGTATTAGATTAATAAGCAACTCATTCCATTTTAATACAAAAGCCCTAAAAGAAACAGAGAAGCCCGAGATCAGTCAATTCTTCTTATTAATCGCTCTCTGTCTTAAAGAAGAGAAGGAATGGGTAGTTTAAAGACTTGAAATCAGTCAAACAGAAAGCGGATAAGGTCAGAATGGAACTCTCTTCGATTGTTGAGACGGAAAAGAGAAATTCTTTTTCTGTTTCCGGAGCTAATGAATGTCTTTATTAAAGAAGAAATGTCACCATTTCGTTCCCACTTCCTATTGCTATTTATGATTTACCTTTACCGATCGAGTCAGACTAAAGGAAAGAAAGTGTCGACTTTCTTTTTCTTACCGGATTAAGACTGAGTTTAGTGTTAACTATTACAAGCCATACCAACCCTTCTTACTTTCGTTGGGGTAAAGCACTTTCTTCTTATGCATAACTGGAAGAAGCGTCAGAATCTCGTATTGCAATCCTTCCCTTAGAATCCATTCTCTCTCTTTACCTGCCCGGTAACATACTTTTCCTCTCTATTGCTCCGTCTGATAATGTGGCAGTGGAATAGAATCTGCTACTTCCTATGAAGGGCCTTATCCATGGCTTAAGGCCTAAAAGAGAAGTAGAAAGCGACAAAAGTCAGCAAGGCAACACTAGGATGCAACACTAGGATATGGAAAGGAAGTCCGATTAAGGTGTTCGTGCACTGTAAGGACGTCTTGACTTACAGCTTGAGGACTGAAGTCCGTCTTTCTAGGTTTGAGTGTGGTTGAAAAAACTGTTTTCGAACCGCAGCTAGAGGCAATTCAGTAGGAATCCACTACGCATTGTCCATAGCTTTGGCCTAAACCCCTCCCATGTCTTCGCCTGGAAGTCATAACCCTAGCTTGAAGTTCTATGACTTAGTTTTACCAGATAAGTAGTATTGACAGGAAAGTCTCCGACTAGTCCCTGATCTTCTCTTAACACCAGGGAAGTCAGATACCTCCTTTCCTCAGAGATGTCAAGTCCGGCAGTATAGGACTACGTAGTTCCCCAGCCCTAAAAATCCATTATTCTTCCATACCGGGAATTTCCCACTGAGGACTCAATCTGTCTTGAGATTTAGCCATATATTACTATATTCCCTATTCCCAAAGGGAATAGAGAAAACCCTACCTTGTTGATAGTTGATATAATTGATATAAGCTCGCCCTTCTTTCTTACTCTTGTTTTCTCTTTCCGGTCCGCTAACTGCCTAACGAAGAAGCTACTGATTGATGATAAAGTGATAAAGTTAGGGAAAGAAGATTAGGCCAAAAATAGGCCTATTTTCGGACAAAAGAAGGTAATTGCTATCTTTCGCTCTTCCCAAAGATGCTAGCAGGAGGTGACAGAGAATAAAGCATCTAATACTAGTAGTATTAGTCTTACTGGGTATGATTGATAAGGTGGAGCCTTCCTATTGATCTTTTCAAGCCTTTACTTAATAGGATCCCTAACGTAAGGAAGACGAAAGCCAGCTTTGTCATATCAGCTAGGAATGGCAGTAACTCAGTCAGCTAGTCCGGAAAAGATCCTAACTAAGTAGTTAGACGGGAAAGAACCAGTAGTAGCATTTACTTACAAGCCCCACTTAAAGGAGCATTAAGAATCGAAGCCCAGAGTCTAGTCCGGTAGTGTAGCAAATTCATCCTTTCCTATCTACTTAGCTTTTGGATGGCTATACCATTCAAAGTGCTGCGGTGCCAACTCCGCACTTGGCAAGATCCGAGCTCTCTTCTCTTATTAAATTAATGCTTTGCACCCACTTTTTGCTAATATAGGAACAAGAGCTTCCCTTACTTATTTTAGAGCGTTCGTGCCCCTTGCGAAACGGTTCGCTCACTCCCTATATAGGACCATTAAGAAGAAAGAAGGAAGAAAAAAAAGATAACTAGTATTGGGTGGGGATGGCACTCACTTTCTCTCCTGAGCTTGAAATAGAGAGGCTGGGCTAGGTGTCAAAGGGACTCCACCTGGCGTAATATAACAAGTGGAAAAATGACATCTGCCTTGAATCCGAAGGGGCTGCCCAGACACCGAATTCACCCGGGGGAAACCTTAGGAGAGCTGCCTTCTCTTTGGAAATATGGGGAAAGAAGACGTCAGTAAACCGTCTAGCTCGAACTGGCAACTCGAGTTCACCAATGCCACAACGAATGCGAAATTACCCGACGTTAAGGCACCGATTTAATCTGGTTCAGCGTACGTCCTCGGCGACCGCAAGACTTGGAGCATGAAGTTTCTGGGAACTCTTCCGCATCAAGAGATCATCGATATAGATCAAAAGAATGACAATACCACTACTTACTTCTATTCTTGGAACCGGACACGGTTCGTGCTACGTGGCCCAGCCCAGCCTGAGCGGTCCCTCCCTTTACTCGGTTACCTCATCAAGGAAACAAGCCATAAGTGAAATTCGGGACTGAATTTATCAAATGAAAAAAACGGATAACAGACCGAACACTGCCTGTCACCTCTTGCTTGGGCGACCATGGCAATACGATCGTAAGGTGATTCTCTTTATTGAAGAAGAAAGAAAAGAACATGCATATCTTTTTGAAGGATGGTCGAAGATTGGGCGAACGATCGACAAAGCTGATTAGCTCTTAAGCTCTGTATCCAGGTGAGCTTCCTGACAGGCTCAACGTAGTTCGGTTCACGAGGTGGAACGAGACATCTGGCTGCTCAATGAGGAAGGCCTCGACGGTCGTTCCCTGTTCGACGTTCGATTGATTGGGGCCGGGCCATTTGAATTCTACCTACTTAGTAACATGGTTCACGCGCTCCTCATTCTTCTTCCAAAGGCGGGCCAGGCCATATGATGACACTTGGTCTGGTCCATTAGCGCTACATAGCCCCATCCCACCAGCAGCGAGAACTGCTATCGAGAAGTTCGTTCCTCCAGCGGATCTCTTTGCTTCCCCTGGGGGGTGGGCCTTCATAAATTATTTAATTCATTATTCTGGATGGGAGGTATGCCCGTATGCTTGGCGAGGTAAAACAACAAATCATTTCCACCCCGCACTCTTTAAGGCTCCTTAAGGAGTGGCATCTGACCACAACATGCCACGAAGGGGGAGCAGTAAATCAAAAGGAGTTCCATCAGAAAAGATTCGCCTGCCTTGTCTCTCCAAATACCAAGATCTGCCTGCCGTCAAACTCCTATTGATAGGCCAGTGGACTCAAGTCATTTGTAGTCCCGGAAGATGAAGGCCCCTATCGTCATGATCAAAGAAGTTTCTATACACTCTACATCTCCCGGAGTAGCATATCACCCCTTGTTAGCATTCCATTCCCTGCCTTGACTTGACATCGAGATATCCGCTACACCCAACTTTGAAATAAAACCTCACTGGCGTGCGCCACTAACTCTTCTTCTTTTGATAAATAGAGGGCCCTTTGAATGAGTAGATCTTCCCGACCCCGTGCCTACCTTTACTCAATGCTCCTGAAGTCCGAAAATGAGACTGAGTGGAAAGGGGGCAGGGAAGTTAAGTTACAGAAATGGTAGTCGTGGACTGGTACCGCAGTACTGCCTACTTTTGGTAATCCTTATTGTGATCTCTCACTCTGGGCTAAGATAGTCTCTTAAGTGCTAGCGTAGCGGGAGAGCAAATAGCAATGAACCTTATCTACATAGTCCCCTCCTACCAAGAATTACGTCTGCTCTCGAAAAGGGTACCGATAGGCGGATTGACGCATCTGAGCAGGCAGGGCGGTTTTTCCAGCAAGATAGGCCAGTGAGTTTCATTAAGGCAAAGGATGCAATAGCCTTAGGGGTGATGATGGATCCTCCACAGGGTGACATCCGATCCAACCTAGTTGATATGCAAAGGCGATGGTCTGAAATTGAAGACAGAAAGAAAAGAATATGAATACCAAACAGCGATCTTAACGCAAACGGTAGGTATAGATATCTGGGAGAGCATAATAGCCTAAAGTCCGATACTAAAGTAAAGAAGGAAGAAAAGCCTACAGGCGGCCATACTTCGGCTAATGGGGGTGGCGCCATATTTGAGAGAGGAGAAGACGTCTTCAGCAGACTTGGAAGAGGACTGCGAGCAAGGGCTCACTAATCAACCATCAAGCCTAAACCTTACTTACTCCTACTCCTAGTAGGCCAATCACTGCCTTTTTAATGTGAATGGGATTCTGTCAAAGTAAGGGCGTATTCTCTAGCAGCAGCAGATTATGTTCCTACAAAAGGAAAGAAATCCAAAACAAAAGGAGTCGGGCCTTTCCGGTCTTTGATAAAGAATTAATGTTCAATCAGTTCCTTCCCTTGAGGAGTTGGCTGGACTACACTCTTACAGAATTAGCGGATTTGTCTCAAAGAGGCTTTCGAGGCCTTGGCCTGCGTCTCTAAGACCGGATTTTTTTAATTGTTGGAGCGGGGATAGGACGCGAGGGCCTTCCAAAGGAATTAGGTTTTTTTGCCTACATGGCTACTTCTAGCAGCTCCCGGAATAGCCTTCACTGCCAACCAACCTTGACTCTTTTTGATCTTTTCCTGTTAAGGTCAAATTATCCAACCTCGTAGACAGAATGAGAGACCGTCTTCAGGGCTAGCCGGACTCATACTTTCGCTGGAAGACTTACACTTATCAAGTCAGTGACTACGGCCATACCTAAGTTTGTAGCTTTTTAAAGATCCCTCATGTGATTGAAAAGATGGAATGTCTTAAGCCTCAATTTCTTTGGGAAGCGGGATAAGACGCATATGATAAGTTGGAGTAGGAAAACAACTGAGGCAATGAAGAAGGGGATACGGCCAAAATGGGTCAATTGGGCTTTGCCAACTCTTGTGGCGGCTTCTTTTCTTACTGCGACAGATTGTCTTTGGGTCAAGGCTCGCTATTGTAATCTTTTGGCGGGACGCATGATTTACTTCCAATGCCTCCTACGCATGGAAAAGTTTTTTCAAAGCTATTCCAAGTATCACTGCTTTAGTCTCTTGCTCTATCGTCAATGGTCAGTCGATTAGCCTGGTGTTAGGGGTACTCTATTAATTTCAAGACCCCGGGCTGCCCTTAGATTTTTGTTCTCTTTGCCACAGTAGCGGATCTTATTCTCACCAATCTTCCGCACTTTTAACAAATCACATTTGGGACAGCATAAAAGCTATTGATCTTCCCCTCTTTCAAATCATAAGAGCAGGTCTTTTCTCCATTCGATCTTTTTTCAAGGTTGAAAAGAAACCTTACCTTTTTTTGATCCTGACTTCTTACCCCATCCAAAAAAGATGGAAGTGGGTAAGGCAAACTCTGTCTATTCCCAAAATGGAGTCCTGTCTCTGGTCTGCGATCCTGGAAAGTCTTCCTAAAGCATATAATCTAAACTCGATAGAGATGAAGATGAATGTTCCTCAAGACCGTCCATTTTGCCAAATCTTCACTGAAACGGCATCATTCTGCCTAAACTTTACCACATTGGTTTGGCTTGGTTTCTGTTAATTGGTCTCATTCTGAGTCCTGAGTCCATTCGCCAGTCATTTTTCTCTTGGGTTTTGATTTTGAAAAGAACATTAAACACAAATGTCTCAAGAGCATATGGATCTCAGCTTTCCGCATTACCTTATGGCATATATGGAAAAAGCATAATGAGAGAGTGTTCGACCACTCGTCTTCTTCTCCCACTCTTTCAACTCGAACCAATGCTCGATAGGCTCCCCCAGACCAGGGTAGAGTCAAGCTAAAGTTTGATGGCTCTGCCTCTCAAAATCTGGGACCTGCGGGGGCCAGAGGTCTTATTCTTATAGACTATGATGGCCGGTTCCGGGTACTTGCTATTCGATCCCAATCCACCCAGTCTACCAACAACCGAGCAGAGGTTTTGGCCCGGGATTCTAATCTGTTTTTTATTCAAAGTGAGGCAGGTGCACATCGAGGAAGACTCTAAGATTACAATCCAGATACTCCTCCAGAAGGCAACTCCTCCATGGACCCTCAGGACCATTGTCTAGGGTTGCCAGTTTATGCTACAGTCGTTTCACAGCTGGTCAGCGAACCACTTAGGGAAGAACTAAGTCATTGAAAGACGTTCCCCTAGTGCTTCCCTTTCAATTCAATTCAAGAAGTACGAGTCGAGCGGGTTTCATCTTGTTAGGCTTCGGGATTATGGCGGCAATCAGGTGCCCCACACCAAAGCAAGGGCCCCTTCCGCCTTAAAAAGTTAAGTAAAGGTAATTTATTTCGAAACATAACTTTTTAAGGTAATGGGCAACCGAGTGTGAAACGAACGAAAGGAGGTGGAATTTCTTTTTGAAGGTTAATCCTCGATCGAATGAAGGCTTTATTGCTTGCCTGTTGGGGCCTTTTCTCCTAAGGCTGCTCCTTTCTTTCATTTTATCGGGATTTTTCCTTGCCCCGCCGATGAATTACCCAACGACACTATGGTTTGAAAGGGGCCGCTCTAACGCTAACGCTATGATCGTCTTTGCTATGTCCTCATTCCATCGGTGGAGAATCCGCTTTCTATTCCACTCGTCGATTTATCTATTTATGATTGAGCTAACTGACTGAAACCTTTCCACTGCGGTCGGGTGGGATCGTCATGGCTGGTGGATCAACGGCTCGCCGTTCCACCAGGGATCTATCCAGAGTTTTGTGTAAGTTACCGTTCTAATGAAGTAAGAGATCCCCTTAAGGACTATCTATTTGGCCGCTGACCTCCAGTCGAAGGAGGCGGATAACTGTAGCCCGCTAACGGTGATTCCTGTGGGAAGCACTTATCCTTATCTTTCATTACCTGAGCAGGCACTCTACTCTGGCTTAGTGACCAGTCAGTTTCGGATTTCCCGGTCTGAACGTTAGACTTAGAGTATCATTCTGACAAGAAGGAGAGCTACGCCTTTTCTTCTTCTATACAACACAGAGTGAAAGAAAGAAAGGGAATCCTATCCAATCTCGCTGAGAAGGACGGAAAGACTACCAGCCTATGCCGACTTCAGCTCCTTTTCTTATTTTTCTTCTATATAGAGAATCTCTCTTTCTTCTTCAATCGATGCCTACCTCTGGCTCTGGGCGGGAGGTGTCCGTCTTTCCTTCGCTAGCTACTTGCTTTGCGACCTTTGCTACCTTTCAAAGAGCCGGGACGAATATGAACATGAACCCTTTCGCTCCTCTCGTTGTCACTCGAGCTGCTACGCTCCTCCTTATGTAATTACAGACTTCCTTTATCTGACATGACTGATGCTCTTTCTTCTTTTGTTAGCTTTTTTGCCCTTACCCCCATTTCACCTTCCCTTCCTTCATAAGATGATATGCCCTTAGTTTAGAATCAGCCCAACGAAGATTCGCTTCCCTTCATTATGGCACCTCGCGCTAGCTAGGGATATTCTTTTTGAGTTCCCTGCGGGGCTGTCCCACGCCCCCGGGTGAGCTACCGTCACATTAAGCGGCGGAAACGAGGCAATATATAGCCTATAAGAAAAGTTTTTCAGGCTCGAAATCACTGATGTACTCCAGTAGAAACGAATCTCGGAACCAAGCTCAACGCGGCATGTTCCGGTACTGCCAATACAATGAAGTCCAGAAATTATGGGCCACAAAAATCCTACCTAGCTATGATTCAACCAAAGGTCGTCGAAAGCTGCAATGCCCGCCGACCGGGAAGAAATAGCCAATCCTCTCTTCGATTCACCGAACTAGTCATTAATGGTAATAAAGAAAATAATTCAAAACGACTCTTCCTAAAGCAAACCAGACTCCTGGAGATATCAGAAGTGAGAATGCTGACTATTCCCATTCCTAAAGCGGAATTGAGTTTCTTTTCCGGTGGATCTGATTGATTGATGAAAACTTCTCTGCCATTTGGATCGGAGAATTTATGGAGGAAGTCGGGTAGCGAGCGTGGAAATTTCATATACTTCCAAGAAAGATTTCAGGATTAGCACGGCGAGAGATATTCATTATTCTTTCTCTTCCTTCCTACTTTGGATTCTATTAGTAAAGCGCACTCACGACTCTACTCTTTCAGAACTGGGTTTCAGAATGAGTTCAAGATTCTTTCTCCGCAACTTCTTCAGTTTGACGCGTCTTCATCCACTTTTTGTTTTCCATTTTTGGAAAGAAATGAAATCCAATCAGAACAGCGCTAGTTGGGTCAAGCCCGATGGACCGTGGCACCCGCACGAAAAGAAAGATCGGCAAATAGCGTACAAAGAAGATCCGCCTCTCTAATTCACTTGGCAAAAGACAGACCAACCAGACAGTTGAGTTCACAGCTACAGGCGCAACAGGCCAATGAACATCGAGAGAAGCTATTCAGTAAGTCAAAGAGGAAGGGAAGGAGTGGATTCTCTCTTATTGTATGTGTATGAGTATGATCAACAAGAAAGCCATAACAGAAATGATAAGAAGGTCTTCCATCAATCATACAAACTTCAGTAGCCTAATACCAGCACAAGTCGAGGGGCGTAAGCGTTTACCTTTACCTGTTTTATCAATCCCTGGGATACTAGGCCCACTCTTTAGCACACCATAAGATCGGATATATATTAGGGCTTTAGCCCGAGGGGGTCCCAGATCTAGTTGTGATTGCCATTGAGCTTTATCTCATTCGATGGAGGAGTGTTAACTCTGCGAAGATTGGATTCCGTCCCCTGGTCTACAACCCTGTTACATTAAAGGGTAGTCTTTCCTAAGTAGTTCAAGTAAAGAGCTCATCGTAGACCAATGGCTAGTTTAGGAAACCGGTAAAGTCACTCTCTTCTCTTGATTCACATTCATGCATATGAAACCGTTGCGACCCACGCCGCTGGCACCAAGCTTTCTTAAGGCGCTAAAAGCTTCGGACTATCCTTAACAATGGCGCTAGTTAGTGAAACCCTAAAAGCCAACCTCTGCTTCTCTATTTTTAGATTGGTGAGGGCGCGCTCCTGTATTTTCAGTCTTTTGGCTTTCGCTCCTCTCGTTGTCACTCGTTCAAAAAGAAACCTCAGTCTGCTTTAGGCGAGATTCCCTCTGATTCTTGTAATCAAACAAAAGCTCTTCTCATACTTATGTTCAAATTCCTCCCGCATTAAAGGTACGAAAGCACTTCTCTGAGAGTGAGACTTTTGAAGGCAAAGAAAAAGAAGATCAAGACTTTTTAGGCTTAGCCCTAGAGCTAGATCATAGAGGGCAAGTCCTCTTAGAGTAGTAGTCAAAAAGGCATAGTCGACTTAGAGTGGTAAGCTTATTCTCTGCTTTCAATAGAAAGAGTAGTATGCCTTGAGCCTGAAACTCTTCTTTATAGTCATGTCTACCTACTCTTTTGAAGTGAAGCAGAAAGCAGATGGACACTTTTGCACTAAAACAGCTAAGACATTAGGCCCTTTCCATCTGCCCCTACTAAAGCACTCGAAGAAGAAGACAGTCCTTTACCGAAGAAGGCGCACCGGTTGATGCCAAGAAGTAGGCTGGCTTGTTGGTAGAGTTCCGCATAAGGCAGGGGAAGGAGAGGAAGAGAAGGAGCGCAGAAGTAAGTGAAAAGAGAGGGCCGGTAGAACCGTGGTGCCCAAGCCGTGAAGTCGGAATAAGCGCTTTAAGCATCAGACCCACTAGTCGGCTAAGCCTTTGAAGGAAGGCCTAGGTTCAAATCAAGCTGTGCCGGGATGCTGATGAAATAGCTGCTTCTCCGGATCCGGGCTTTCTGACTTATCTTAGACTTATAGGCATGGGGCATAAATAATAAAGGCTTTCACCGCTTTCAGCCAAGCAGTTGCTTTTTTTAGGATGCGAATGCCAGGGTTCTTCTTACATTACAGAGTAGGCTGCTTTTCACTCAGCAGTGAGGGAATGGTCTGCTGTTGCGACGAATAAGGGCAAGGAAGAGGACAAGTGGAATGTCTATTGCTCCACTTTCTTAGTCTGGTAGCAAGCGCGGTACCCACTGAAACTTTTCTTAGGAAAACCGAGAGGGGAAGAACTTAACCTAGGACTCCAGCCCCTAGCCTACAAAGAAAGCAAATTCAAACTCTACCGCCCTCGACTGTAACGGATAAGAAGGAGATGGAACTAAACAGGCTTAGGCCCTTTTCTTTTCCTCGGGAATGCTACTACTAAGTCGAGCAACTTCCTTAGGCCGGTTATTTCCTTTTGCTTGATGCTTTTACACAGCAGCTGGAGCGGAATCTATTATAGGAGGCGTAGGGTAGGCTCTTTGGATAGATTGACTGGCTTGAGCCGATGAACCGGCTTCTACCACTGACGAGCTAATTCGGACTATGCCTAACGTCAGGGATAAAATCACCTGATCTTGGCTCAGCATCTTTTGAAAGGTAATCCAATATATGGTAAGAAAGGTCGAGTCCGCTACTCGAAGCTGAGAAGCAAGAGCTCACTCGACCCGGGTTCATTCCAATCTTAGTTTGAGCTAGGAGATGGGACAATACGCTTTTAGACCAGGAGTTTCAAACTGACCTTTTGGGATCGGAGTTGCAAACAGCTTGACCTTACTTAGGTAAGGTTGGGTAGGGAGGTCTTCCCACTTCCTCTTCCCAAAGGGTGCTAAGACGAACTGAGGAAAGGAGATCTGAAAGATAGCCTTCTCTTTCAAACTCACTTCTGTTATGCTCACCAGTCTACCGGGATAGGAGAAAGAGAAGATCTCGACTAGGAGTCATAGGGAATCTATAGCGGATCTTTTCTAAGCCAGGAAGATGCCTCTGCTGAAGTAGCAAGTATTGGGCTTACAAACTGAGATTTGACTTTCAAGTAAAAAGGGCTTGACCAGATCGAAAGAATCCTGTAGCAAACGGGATTGATTCCACTTCAAAGCTGTTAACCCTCTTTCTCTCTTGCCGATTCCGAACTCCAGGAGGAGAGTTGCTCAGCCGACTAAAGCGTTGAGAGTTGGAGCTTGGCAATGCAGTTGATCTTTAAGCAGCTGAGAGAGATGCAGGCATTGAATGAAGCAGAATCCCCGTATTGGACAGAAAGAACCTTCTATAAGGAAGAGTAGGATGTGAGGGAAAGCCCTCTAGTCGAGTAAGAGAACTTACAGTTTCAAGCCAGTAAAGTCCGTTAGTGGCCCTCCAATTCGTCAATCAATTCTCTTTCTTCAAGAAACGACTAAAAAGAGCAGGAGCTGGGCTTGCTTGTTAAGGAAGGCGGTAAGGGATGCTGGTATGGCATAAAGATGAAGCTTGAAAGTGGGGGAGTTCATCAATCGTTCAGAAACCACCGTTCGAAAGGGTATGTCAAATCTACGACGATGGGCCAGCGGAGTAAACGAATTGGTTCAGCTTTTTCGTTACCAAAAGATAGCCGTGATCGGAGCAGATGATAGACCTGAGCGGACCGGAGAGCTAACCTGTTATGGTAGGGGATAATAGAGGATAACAAGCCAGAAAAGTTCTCTGGGCTTTTTCCGGTTACTCAATGGACAGGCTTGGGATTGATGCTGAGTGAAGGCTTTAAGCCCTAAAGCTCGCTGGCTTTCCAAAACTGCCTTACAAATCTTTTACCTTCCTTGCCTGGTCAAGTTCTTATCAATTGGTGAAATTGGCATCATTCTCCTTCAATATCCCTATTTATTAGGGCTCATCAAGTTCTTCTGCTTATACTGAATGGAGAAGAGCTATAAGGGAGTTAGCTTTGCACACAGACTTTTGGCTTCCCGTATATGGAATGATTGCCTTCTACTTACATAAGGAGTCACACTAGGAATTGAATCATACCCATCGTATTAGCGATAGGGACAGTCAACCAACTAAGCTTTGAAGCCTGAAGCAGAGGATCAATCGAGCGTATCCTGACTTAATCCAATATCTTCCATTCCTTAGTAACTGGCAGCAGCAGAAGTCAATAGACATCCATAAGTCAATATGCTATCTATCTCTTGCTATCGCTCTTTTGTCAACTGCACTCTCCTTTTCTTTACCTACTCATCCCATCATTTCTACCGGATAATTGGACTACATATCAGACCTGAAAAGCTTGAGCGGTACTCGCATTGGTGAAATTACGTATAGTAAGACAATTCTCCTTTCAAGCGAGAAAACGGAGAGCGCACTAGCGCGCTACGGCTTTCGAGCCTACGCTTGCTGGGTGGAATATCTTTGAGTTCTATTTTTCCCCACAAACTTTCTTTCACTACGCCCCTTCACTCTTGAACTAGAGGAAGGCTAGGAGCTACTAATAGGTTGACTAGAAGATAAGTGGAATAATACGCTGTCGAGTCCCTCTGCTCTTTGTGATAGATTCACTCCTAGTTTATGAGAAAGATGCTTTATATCTCCTGCATGAGATATTTTCCCTGGGGATTGGCTTCATTCATATAGGAAGTAGCCCGAAGAGTGATCGCTATCGGATATCGATGAGGGATACCAGCATAAGTAATAGTTTCACCAGGGGATCTTCAAAGGAAAAGAGTGGGTGGGAAGGGCGTTCGTTGGCAAGAGGGGTCTTGTCTTCTCATCTTCTCAGATTCCAGCTTTTCATTTTCTTTTTCTTCCACCGGCCGAGATTCTTCATTCATTGTAGCAGCTTGGCTGGCACAAGGGTTTGAAGAGGGGAGTGTTTTATCTTTTTCTTTCCTTCTTGGGCCTTAGGGCAAGAGTATGAACTTAGGGAACGCGGGGTTGACTGAAAGATACAACGTCATACGTATCTTTTATCGAAGCTCTTCGTTTATCAACTCATTTATTCCATGCCACTCATTCCGTTCGTTTGAAGTGAGTCTAATGAGAACGTGAACTCCCAGCGCGTATGCGTTGGAGAGATCGTTTCTAATTTTCTTACCATTTCTAAAGCACAGGCTGAAAGAGGCAAAGGGCATTACTTGGCAGGTACATGTGAAGAAATGCTCAAAAGGGCTGTCTAATTGGGAGTTCCTATCATAATGCATGAGGAGGATTCACTGCAAATAGACGCCTGGCTCATTATTGTCGAGATAATGGTCTACTTCTTCACATCCATCGTACAATGCATGCAGTTATTGATAGACAGAAGAATCATGGTATACATAAACGCGTCAGCCTTAGCAAAGCTTTCGTCATGAATATTCCATGCTCGAAGAGCGAAAAGAAAAGAAAGGTCCAATGTTCATAAGTCCCCTTTTTTTGGAAAAGAGAAAGATTCACCTCTACAACGGGGAAGCAGAAAACTGCCCACGGAACCCCGGAAAAGCTTTGGGCTAATCGCCTTGTAGCTGCGAAAAAGCAGTGGATAGCCTCCCATGAGGTGTCCCAAAGCCTCGTTAGAACGCGGGATTGGAGCCTCTGAGACAGGATCGTAGGGGAATGACTGGCCTGCTTCAGCTTCCGTTGGAATTCTAAGCAAGTACATCGCTTGCAGCCCAAGCTAATACCTGCTTCTATATGAATAGAAGACTCCCCCGGTGGCGTACTTCGCTTGCTTCTAATCTGCTGCGGCCTACTCCCTCTGCTTCTAGCGAGACGCTTACACTTGCTTCTATATGAATAGGTGGCTACTTTATTCAAGGACTGATGGTGGTGGTTTCCTTTTTGCTTTCTTCTATATAAGATAGGGTCATCTGCCACAAGATCCTAGGCCGAAAGAGACATCCGGCCAGGAAAGTCCTTCATCCATCCCTTCTCTTCTGCTGAGTCGGGTGGTCAGGAGCTCTCTTCCCAATGGCTTGACCGGGTCTCTCCAACAGGACCTTTGTTCGTTAGCTGCACCGGGCGAAACTGCTTATACCATTAGAGGCTAATTTCGTTCCGCAGGCAGATCCTTTGGTTCTATCTTTGAGTGGAGATCAGATCAATAGCAATATGGAAATCCATGACTTAGCCAAATGCTCTTCTATTAGCGACTAAGATAAAAAGGGCATACGGACCGTACTCGATTCCCTCTACACTATGGATTGTTGGTCCCTATAGAATATTCTCATAAGGGAAAGGCAGTAGTGGAGTAACGGCTACTGACTTTGGATCACTTTCATCCGCCTGGTACTTTATTCGTCAATTCTATATTGACGCTTATATCTCACATTTCGTTGTGGAGAAATCTTTGGTTTCCCTGCAGCTCTTGAAGAGGAAAGCATAAAAGCATATGACGTACTGTCACCTCCCATTCTCTGATGACTCTCAAAGGAAAAAAGAGGTAAGCCCGGAAAAGAGTTCAATTCCATTAGTTCAGTTCCAGACCGATAGCATCTCTGCCAACTCCTATTCTGACGGCCGATGAAGCAACAGGTGACTCGACGACAGGAGAGGAAGAAAGCGACGTAGAGTGCTTGCCTGCCAGTTTGTCTTTCACTCTGTCAGTCAGTCATTCATCCCCTTTCTTCTTGTCCAGAAAGCATTTCTTTTTATTGCCGTCAGAGGGAGTTTGACTTTAGCCCGTAGGTCGTAATGCTACGAATAAGTTGTTTGGTAAGCTTGTCTCTAATATGACGATAGATATATAGAAAGTAGCCTCGGTCACTCTCTCCAAAACTCAAGCGAAAGAAGCTCCCATCCCCACTCTGCTGTAAAGGGACAAGTCTGTTGACGATCCCCAGATCGAATGAAACTGCCGAGACTGTTAGAAGGAGCGCAGCATGGCGACCTTGGTCTTAAAGGGAAAAGCCGCACTCTGAGACAAAGGCTCCTGAATGAGAGTAGGGGACAAGCAACGGCTTTCGCGCGTGCTTTTCATAAGACCGTTGCTTGTTCACACAGGCAGTGATTCATGCGACGATCTCTCTCTATAAAACCTCCCATCCGGGGTATATATCTATTTATCTCTTGGTCGTTAGTTGCGTTCCCAAGCCTAACAGGAAAGGAAGATAGAAATACGTATCGTCGTTCAGCTGAACACAAACCCAGCCTGATCAGTTTCAGCCAAGGGAGGACTTTTTTTTTCTATCCGAGACAGTGCCCAGATCGTTACGCCATTCGTGCGGGTCGGAACTGACCCAACAAGGCTCTGCAAGACCTTAGGTCCGTTATAGTTACTGCCGCCGTTCACCGGGGCTGATGTCATATGACGTATTCAGAGTTTGCCTCGATTTGGTACCGCTCTCGCTGCCCGCACCGAAACAGTGCTTTACCCCGCAATGTCCAGTCAACTGCTGCGCCACAACGCATTTCGGGGAGAACCGGCTAGCTCTGGGTTCGAGTGGCATTTCACCCTCATCCGCTGATTCTTCAACATCCGTTGGTTCGGACATCAACTTAGTTTCACCCAAGCTTCATCCTGGTCATGGATAGATCACCCAGGTTCGGGTCCATAAGCAGTGACTATTGCCCTATGAAGACTCGCTTTCGCAACGGCTCCGGCCCTTAACCAAACGAACGGAATGAGTTGAACTCAAACGACGATACGTATTAAAAGACTATACGTATAACGGTTATTGAAATGAGTGTAACGGCTCTTCGTTTCACTATGTTCAACTCATTTAGTGAAACGAATAGCTCTTCTATTCTCTATTCAAAACGAATGAATAGATTGAAGCTAAGCTGAGGCACGGGATCGGATCAGAAGAAAGGGATGAGACGTCTGGAAAGAGAGGAAAAGAACCAATGATTCACCTATATGAAGCTGAAGGAATGAAAGCATTAGAGTGAAGATCCCCTGCTTAACCTGAAATGAAACCTCTCAACCCAGGGTGACCATCGGGTTGATTTCCGAAAGAGTGAGACGCCTTCTTTCTTAGGCCAAGGAAGGAAAGCTATGAAGTTCGTTTCACTAAAAGATACGTATCTTTTCGTTCAACTCATACAGTAGAACTAGCGTAGCGGGACATGACAGCGGTTGGGGGGAGGGAAAAGCTATCAATCCAATGAACAGAAAAAGCGGCTTGGCCGAAGGGTCAGGAAGAGAGAACGACTATACTTTTCTACTTTCTGAGTTAGAACATTAGGAACCTTACACCCATATGAAAGAAAGCAGCCAAAAAAGTAGAGAAGATCAGAGACGAGAAAAGTATGACGCTCACACCTATCTTTGATGAAAAGCAAGTTTAGGTAGAAAGAACAGCCAGTGTCAGAGAGATGGCTTCTGTTGAACTCTTCCTTATACATGAAGGGAATGAATCGCATATCTTGGTTGAGAATTGCTCGGGAATTCATTGTTTGCTACAAGAAAAAAAAAGAAGGGTTTATGGCTTGGACTTCCCCTGTAGTCGTCAGCTCGTTCTTGACAGAGGAGATCGGGTGTTCATAATCTGGAGTAAAAGGATTCGAACCTTTGCATGCCGGTACCAAAAACCGATGCCTTACCACTTGGCTATACTCCATACGGCCTGTTTTGGACGATAGAACGGGGGGAGGAGGAAGGGAAAAGCAGGGATTGGACAAAGAAATTCCGTGCAAGGACGCGAGGATATAGCTTCATTCTCCCTGACGGACCGACTACAACTTCAAAGCGACTCTAATAGAAACAAACGGTAAGCTCTCTGCTCTATTTGCTTGCAATGCTATGCCTATCAAAGTTGGCGAACGCTTCTTGTTCTCGTCCACCCCCTTCTTTCTTTTGATTTTCTTATTATTTCATAACCGTCACTAAAGAAGAAGCTCCTGAATCAGCGCAGGGCCAAATCAGCAGAGAACTGTCCTAACCTGCCGCCGGTGACTTTAACAGAGCTCCGCAGGAGAAGAAAAAAGAGAGTCCGGGTCCAATTTAGAATGAAGCGAAGGTCCCCCTTACTCCCTATTCTCTCTTAAACCTTTTGAAAGCTCGGCGAGAAAGAGTTGGTTAAGAACTATTGACTGTAAACCATAGCAGTTACAGTAAAAAGATGTTCGCCTTTGGAATGAAGATGGATGAAGAGGCAAAAGAGCCTGGAACTGATAAAATTCGGGGAAAACATGAAACCGGTCACTATACGTCAGGAGGGCAAGACATGACCGCGACTTTCTATTCTTTTACCGTTAATTAAAAAGACTAAAAGAACGAGATAGCGATAGCTGTAATAAAGCACAGGCTAATACGAGCCGACCAGAAGAAGCAAAGCTTAGATTACCAGATCCCGGACACAGAAACGAGATGGAGAGCCCCTTGCCTTTTTGCACCTCTCCTTGAAGCTTGCTTACTTAGCTCTTGTCTTAGTTACTTTTCTTTATTTTTTTTTTTCGTTGTTTTTTCTGAGTGTTAAAACGGTAGATTTCTCATTTGCCAATTCATTGGATCCGCTCCGATTCGATCAAAAATGGGATTTTGGCGTCAGAAGGGTTCTGTGACATGGACGCTCAGCCCAACTCGGTCGGTCGGTTAGCCCACCTAACAGATGATGAGATTCTAGATCGATTTGATCGAATTTGGAAAAGTCTTTTTCACTATTCAGAACAGTGGAGCTTTCGATCTTCATGTTAGAGCGTCCCCCGTTCGTTCGGGCTCTCGCTCAAATCTCCACCTTTATGCCTTGGTAGGCTTTCGACTCAATCGTGACGCCTACCTATCGAGCGAAAAGAAAAGAGAAAGTTTTCGCATGGGTTCATCATCTGATGCAGAACCGATGCGAGAAGGATCAAAAATATGGGGGAAGAGGAGATTGATAGCTTTCAAAAACCAGTAGAAAGGAGCGGGGAACAACTCTTTCCTTTCCAAAGACAGTAATTATCTTCGTTTTTTTAGCATAAAAGAAAAGATTGAATGACCTTGGTTCTTTGAAAACAAATCCAATGTTGGGCCAAATTCAAGTAATAGCCGAAGGCAAAAAAAGACTTTTTTAGAAGAAAGGCGAGAATAACGAGAAGAAGGATTAGTAGTTGCCTAGCCGAGGAACGATCGGCCGACATACAGAGTGCGGTCCCGGAGTTAAAGACGCTGTCTCAAACTCGTGTCGATCATGGAAAAGCATTTCTTTTTCAATGAAACAAACCTCACCCTCCCGCTTCAACAGCAGAACGTCATGCGGATACAGATCGTCATGCGAGATGATCCCGAACCTATTTCATAACCACCATCCATCACCAATCACATTCCACATCCCACTTCCATTTCATTGCCTCGGGCAGTCTCCTAACGAAAGGCATTCCAGCTTGTCAGGCTTGAACGCCGGGTCAGGAAGGAGTTTGACTGCAGGGATGGGATCGGGTCCTACTCGAAGCACTCCACCACGAATTAGATCGGGTTGGATATTAAGTAGAGATAGGAACTCCTATTAGGGTAGGCTTTCAAAACATAAATGTCCATCTGGACTGGAAAGGGCTTTCCCTCGGGGGAAAGAGAAGAACCTGCTCGCGACGCGCGAGTCAAAATCCATAGAAAAAATCCCTTCCCGGCCGACCGGCGGGACTCTACGTCTGGTCCCATCTCAAAAAAAGTAGGAAACAGATGTTGAAGAGTGCCCTTGAACTACAGATCAATCATAATAAACAATACTGAAAAAGAAAAGCATGGGCTCATCACCTGCCGGCGAAAAAGGAAGGGGGGGAGGAAGTGCGAGAAGAGGAGATTAAGGATAGTCATTCTACTCCATATATAGTGTACACAGATTGTTCTTTCATTTTCAATTCCTTTCGGGTCGGACGGGCTGGGCTGCTGGTGGGGCTGTGCCCATTCTCCCCCTTCTGGAGCTTTACAACCGGAATTTTTAACCTTAGAATGCTGTCGATTCGATGAAAAGAAAAGAGAAGACCACCAGCTAGCGGATCAGAAAGATTTGTATGGAATGCCTGAGCTTTCCGATCAACCAATCCCCTATTTCAGGGGCATCTGTGTTAGGTAGGCTCAGGGATCACTGATTAGTCGAAGCCGGAGGCTCCCTTGACCTGATCTTGAATCCTACACCGGTTAATGATGCGATGGGAGAAGTTTCTTTTTTCATTTTTTCATCAATGCTGGTCGAGGCTCGTCCATGCCCAATCCCAATGGACAACCCTTCGATCTGCCCTTAGCTCTATAATCTACCCCTCTTCTCCAGTCCCTGAAAGCACTCCTGGGCCTAGCCCTCTTTCTCAACTCTTTTCTGCCGTTCAGCGGCTTTGATCGTTGACGAACACCTGCGAAAATTTTACAAAGAAGTTCCAAGTCTATGCCTTTAATGATTCAGTAACAGCGGATTTTTAGAATGAGGGATCAAGAAACAGATAAGTTTTTTTTTCGGGGGAACCTGAGTCAATTATTGGTGGACCTTCCCTTGAACCGGTCACGGAGCTCTCAACTGAGTTGTTTAGGTTCCGGAATTCCATCTCGTGAAGGGGGGGAAAGGGAAGATGGATTGGATCGAGAGGCGATGCTTATGCCTCTTATTTATCGATAGGATTCCTATCATTTGAAGTTGGAGGCGTTCTTACTAATAAAAAGAAAGGAGGCACCGAAAAGAGAATTGCCTCCATCTCTATCCGTCATTAGTAAGATCAATCTGCTTTTCTTATTCACTAGTACACTTATAGCTACAACTAGCAGCCTATTTCTTCTTACTAATAATAAGAAATAGAAAACGCGTTTGCGCTAGCTAGCTACTTATAGCCTCTACTCAACGGATAGACGAAGAAGCCCGCTGAAAAACAGAAGCGCGCTAGCGCGCAACGGCTGAAAGGCCAGCGCAGATTTATGTTGAGTAGGTTTTCTTCCAGAACCGCGACTTTGTTCTGCTTGCTGCTCGCCTCTCTCTCTAACTCACTAAAGTAAAGTGCTCTTATGCACTCGACTCGCCGCCTACTCCACTCCTTACCACTAAACGACGAAGCCAGGAGCGGAAGGAGGGACTTGAACCCTCAACCTCAGCCTTGGCAAGGCTATGCTCTACCATTAAGCTATTTCCGCCAGCTACGGTAGTGGCGAAGCACTACTGAGCAATTCACTGAAGAAAGAGGAGGACGACTTCTTCCGCCGGACCACAAAGAAGACCTCCGATCGAGCTACGAGCACGAGTAGGTAGGTGGCTAGGGGGGGGGCGGGATAGAGGACTCTTTAAAGAGGTGAGCCAGCATACTTTTGAAGGCGGCATGCCTGCTAACCGAACTGCGTTACCAAAGCTACTCCTTGTTGATGGAAGATAGGGCTATTTTGATCTTCAAAGCCTGTGTCAGTTCGAATCTGACGAGTAGCTCGTTCGTTCTCACTCGTATTGTTCTTCTTTTCAATAAAGAAAATCTTTATAATTTCTTTCAATAAGAGGAAGAATATTATTGAGTTCTCACTTGATCTCATGTCTTCTTTTTCCCTTTATTATATATGTATTTTTTATTATAGAATGTTTCTAGACAATTTCAAATATCTTCTTTAGGAATAGGCAGCCGAAAAGAAGGTATGGTTGGTTGTGGGAGAGGAAGTACTTCGGCAATGAGTTTTCTCATAAGCTCCGTACGTCAGTCCCTGCGCTACAATATAAGAAGATAAGCCTTCGCTTACCTAGCTCCCACATGGAAAGTAAGGGAAGCAAAAGGATGTGACAGATTCTGTCGGCTTATCTTTCTTGAGTCAATTTTCTTCCACATTCTGAAGCTAGCAGTTCGAAGACGTGAAAATCGTCTGATCGGCGGATGCCTTCATCTCATCTATGAAGAAAGCGTTTGGCCATTTCTTTGAATTGATTATCAAGTCCGGTATCCCCTTTTCAGGCAAGCGCAAGAGAAGCATTTGTTTTCGGATTGGGATAGGATCAAAGAACTGAAAAACTTTCCAATTACTCAACCACTTTCATTGCTATAAAGGCATAAAAAAGATGAATTCAGTTAACGCGGAGATAAAGGATTTTTTTGAAACCCTATTGCCTTTGGTCAGTGTACGAGAAAGAAAAGAATACATAAAGAAAAATGAACTGATCGAATTCTCGGACTCCAAAAAATGCTATGAGGTGCTCGGAAATGGTTGAAGTAGTTGAATAGGAGGATCACTATGACTATAGCCGTTGGTAAATTTACCAAAGACGAAAAAGATTTATTTGATATTATGGATGACTGGTTACGGAGGGACCTTTTTGTTTTTGTAGGTTGGTCTGGTCTATTGCTCTTTCCTTGTGCTTATTTCGCTTGTTGAGGTTGGTTTACAGGTACAACCTTTGTAACTTCATGGTATACCCATGGATTGGCCAGTTCCTATTTGGAAGGTTGCAATTTCTTAACTGCAGCTCTTTCTACTCCTGCTAATAGTGACGCACACTCTTTGTTGTTACTATGGGGTCCTGAAGCACAAGGGGATTTGACTCGTTGGTGTCAATTAGGCGGCCTGTGGACTTTTGTTGCTCTTCATGGCGCTTTCGGACTAATAGGTTTTATGTTACGTCAATTCGAACTTGCTCGATCTGTTCAATTGCGCCCTTATAATGCAATCGCATTCTCTGGTCCAAAAAAAGTTTTTGTTTCTGTATTCCTTATCCACTAGGTCAGTCTGGTTGGTTCTTTGCACCTAGTTTTGGCGTAGCAGCTAGATTTCGATTCATCCTCTTTTTTCTTTGGTTTCATAATTGGACGCTGAACCCATTTCATATGATGGGGGTTGCCGGTGTATTGGGCGCCGCTCTACTATGCGCTATTCATGGTGCTACCGTAGAAAAGAAAAGATTTCCAGATGGTGATGGGGCAAATACATTCCGGGCTTTTAACCCAACTCAAGCTGAAGAAACTTATTCAATGGTCACCGCTAACCGCTTTTGGTCCCGGGGTTGCTTTTTCCAATAAACGTTGGTTACATTTCTTTATGTTCAAAGTACCAGTAACCGGTTTATGGATGAGTGCTCTTGGGGCAGTCGGTCTGGCTTTGAACCTACGTGCGACTTCGTTTCCCAGGAAAGGAGTGCAGCCGAAGATCAAAAATTTGTTACTTTTGACACCAACTCTTAAACGAAGGTATTCGTGCTTGGATGGCGGCTCAAGATCAGCCTCATTCAAACCAACTATTCCCTGAGTGAGGAGGTTCTACCCCGTGGAAACGCTCTTGAATGGAACTGACGCTTTAACCGGTCGTGACCAAGAAACCACCGGTTTCGCTTGGTGGGCCGGGAATGCTCGGCTTATCAATTTATCCGGTAAACTAGAAGGAGCTCATGTAGCCCATGCCGGATTAATCGTATTCTGGGCCGGAGTAATGAACCTATTTGAAGTGGCTCATTTCGTACCAGAGAAGCCGATGTATGAACAAGGATAAATTTGACTGTACCACAACGCAACTGACGGTTGGGGAGTAGGCCCCGGTGGGGAAGTTAGAGACACCTTTCCATACTTTGTATCTGGAGTACTGAACTGAATTTCTTCGGCAGTATTTGGCTTTGGTGGTATTTATCATGCACTTCTGGGCCCTGAGACTGAAGAAGAATCTTTTCCATTCTTCGGTTATGTGTAGAAAGATAGAAAGAAAATTACCTTTTTTTGGGCTTAGGTATAGGCGCTTTTCTTCGTTTATTCAAGGCTCTTTTTTATTTTGGGGGCGTATATGATACCTGGGCTCCAGGAGGGGGAGATTGAATCAAAATTACTATAGTCACCAGCCGCCCAAGTATGATATTTGGTTATTTACTAAAATCACCTTTTGGTTCCGAAGGATGGATTGTTAGTGTGGACGATTTGGAAGATATAATCGGGGGACATGTATGGATAGGTTCCATTTGTATACTTGGTGGAATCTGGCATATCTTAACGTCACCCTTTGCGTGGGCTCGCCGCGCACTTGTCTGGTCTGGAGAGGCTTATTTGTCTTATAGTACAGCCTATGTAACTTCAGACCGGTGGAAAAGAAGTTCTCAAAGAGCTTTTTCTATAAAAGCCAATTACCCAATCGAATATTAATCGAATACCTGAATACGTTAAGACTCTTTTGAGTGTGTATACAAAATAGATTCCGCGATGTGTGCCCTTCACGAGTGAATTTCTTTCTATTGAACGGGCTAGGAGGCGGCTAGGCTGCAGGGTTACGTACCTGGAACAAGGATTCCCGATAAGGCATTCAAATGACTGTCTCCTCTGATCGGACTTCGTTCTTGAGTTAGTCGTTTAGCTCCCGAAACCAGACGACTACAGGGCTTTGACAAAAAAAGTCCCATTCAAGCGAGAAAACGGAGAGCGCACTAGCGCGCTACGGCTTTCGAGCCTCCGCTTGCTCCACCGAGACTAGATTTTCAGATAGTTCGTGACAGGGTGTCAGGTCTAGGTCTAGATGGAGGTTCCAGTTCCGGTTATGGTTCGAGTGGAAAAGCAGAGAGGGACTACCCCTCCACGACCCGACCCGTAGACCGCCTCGGTGAATGTATTAGTAGAAGAGATTTTTTCTTGGATTATCAAGATAGAAAGCAGACTACCCGAAAGCGATGAGCTCTTTTAGTGATGCCCGTTCTTCTTTCGTAGTGACCAGGTATTCTCTCCTACGGGCTCGAGAGACCTCTATCTGGAGTTGCTTCTTTTCTGGAGCTTTCTGATCTGATTCAATTGTTGAAGAATGAACTGAAGAAGAGAGGTCTCTATTGACTTTTTGAACTGGTCAATCAAAGTTGACGTCAAGGCCACGCAGAATGCCCATATATGGAATATATATACGAATTTTGACTTCAATATATACTGAGAAAGGCGGCGAAACAACTGAACTTAATAATCCCCGCTATGAGAATGAGGACAGGCAATTGCGAAGAAAGAAGCCTATGTCTTAGACAACTCTATTTAGTAGAGGGGAGACTAGGGACACTCAAGTGTCACCGCGGCTAAGGTCTACAATAACGAATTTCCGTAGATCACACTTCCAAGGTATGGAATATGACAAATAAACAATAGCATAACAGCCGAAATCAGTCAATTTCCCATTTTCATTTACCCGCGTTACAGAAAGCCGTCCCGGGAACCTTGCTCCTAAATGAAGAACGTCGCCTCCTCTATTGACCAAGAACGTCGGTTATACTTTTTTGGACCATTCCCTGGCCGCTATTCACCCAAAGGGCGAACAGCCGAAAGCAGTACTTATATCCTCCCGTCCTACCAATCGTTAGTTTATGGTTGATAGCCGGGGCTGGGGTAGCTGGGAACACTAAACAAAGTAAGGCAGTGCTCCCTACCTCGGTTGAAGTGCTCACTCCGGACCGAGATGCCCGCCGCGTCATAGATTCCTTCTAAGACAAGTCAAAGCACCGGTTAAAGGCTCCAAAAGTAAAGAACGTGGATCACACCCGTATTGAATGTTAATGTGGACATGTCAGAAAGGGCGTACCAGCAGCAAGCAGCCCAACGGATCAGAGAGGGAAGAGGATTCCATTGGAGCCTAACGTATTGCGCAGTCGGTAAATGCGGTTCGTCGGATACGGTCCACACCGCACTCTCAAAGAAAGAACTACTGCATTGAAGATCCAACCTTGCAAGCAACAAAAGTTGTCGATAGCCAATAACGGACTGAGCCTCGCTCCAAACGAGGTATGATGCAAGCGCTGGTATCTCGTAGATCGGTTAGGGGCATCGGACTACTTCTGTCACAGGTATTGGCAATGCCATTGAGTTCTTACTAAGTTTTTCACTAGGTGTAGGTATCAATACGAAATAAATAGGGAAGGAGAGGTACGAAGTCACTCGCCCTAAACGAATGAATAAGGTTTACGAGGTAGGAAGTGGGAGCGAATGACTAAGAATTTGAATTGCATCGGGCTTTGAAGCTTGGTATCGTCAGCTTTTAGTTTATAAGATTGCCTTTTCCTCGATGAGTTGAAGGTTTGTGACTCCTTTGCTTCGACCGTACCTTCTTTCTTTAGTAGAACTTGACAGATATGGAGTTTCTATAGTCTTTATTGTCACCATGACCTACCCTGAGAAGGGTCAAAGTCTCAGCGATAACTCCCTAGAGAACGACATATGTTTGACTCTAAAGGTGTTAATATATGTCTGGGAACTTAGTTGAAGTAGGGAGTCAATTAACAACGAGGCTGGAGTTTACTAATAAGGACTATTGCGACTAATCTAGCTACCCCGAAGAGAAGGAAGGCAACAAAGAAGAGCAGATTTTTTAGATATCCTACAATTAGAGCTATTAGCTTAGCTGGAGTTTTGCTTGGCCGGCTGAGTACGGAACGCTAGCTTTCTCTACTTTAATACTTCGTTCACTGCTGGCCCGGAGTAATAAAAGCCACCTTAATGCACTAGCCAGTGCTTCGGATTTGAACTATTACTGAATTTGAACTATTACTTCGAGACGAAAGGAACGAAAGCAGGCAACATGAGTATGCTACTTCCTGCGAGAATGGCCCTCCCTACTACAGACTACGCTCGGAAAGTCGGTGATAAGCAAGAAGAGAAGAGAATAATAAGAAAGAAGAAAAGAGAAGTCCCGAGAAGTACTTCACTTAGCCTTTCTCGTGACGTTCTTCCCTTCCTTCCTCACTACGCTTCGCTTGAGAAGAGTTGGGAAGAGTCATATTCATATTCCTTTTTCCTTTATCCCCGTAATGCTTGTATTCCCTTACTGAACGGAAGGAACGGTTCCCCTACTCGCTTGCTAATGGGACTATAGCCGGAACGAAGGCACGGATTATATACCTTTTCTTTCCTATTCTCCTAGTCTCGCAGTTGTCAGCTCGCTTTGGTTTTAGCCCCTTTCCCCTTTTCATAATAATAAGGTATGCTTGTGTTCGGGCGTCAGAGTTTGATATCACCATATATATACTAGTGCTAGTGCGTGCGTTTTCAATCCTCTCCTTTCAGTCGAGTCACTACGTACCTCTCCCGGTGTTCACTACGTACCTCGAAAAAGGCTGTCAGCCATTTCCTAGCAACACAAGGCAGGCGTCAAAAGAAAGGCGAGATCTGTTGAAATCCGAGAAAGGGAAAGGGCCGAAGCTGGTGATGACTGCTATGATTAATAAGAATTGGCAATCCATGCGTCTTGGTGCTCTGCGGGGTGAGTGGTTTTTGATTGCATTTGTTGTTTACATAAGGAATGCTTGTTAGTTCATGCCCCTATACCCATAAAAGGAGACGAATAAGTCTATAGGTGATGTCTTCTTGGTACATCGTGTGGTCAGAACCTGCCCCCAGCAAAGAAAGGTGAAAAATAGTTGCGATAGAATAGGTGTATAAGGCGACGACAGGTCAGTGCATGCGCTTGATGTTGAAATTCCAGGGCGAAGTGTGACGCTTCAACGAAATGGTTGGAGCTCAAAAAGATATAGTCCAACGCGATTCGACGTTTTTTTATGTTTCTCGCGCCCCCAAGTTTGAGGTTGACGAGAGGTTGGTCTATCTCTCAAGCGAAAGAGTTCTTGAGGTCTTTCTCAAGAAAAAAAAGGGAGTCCGAGTACACTCCTTCGGGTACCTTTCCTTACCAGTCGAGCTACTTTGTTCTTCTAATTGGATCGGAAGTTCAAATACCTATTGACCTGTCAGCTGTCTCGCGGGACAGGCTGAAGAGAAAAAAGGGTATGGCCAGCCATAGACGAAATAAGGTGAAAAAAAAGACGAATACAGGGGATATTGAAATAGACGAACGTCATTCTACGAAAGAGGAATGCATTTGGTGGATACGGATGCATGAGGTTTTGAAGTGCGTGTTCAGAGTTGGAGGATTCCTGCCCGATGCAACGTTAGCCGGAACGTCACAGATCAAGGTTGATTTCCACATATGCTTTAGCAAGTCGAGCTGACGTAATTGATTACTTCAAAGTTACTCAAGAAACTCTGCAAAAACGTTGAATCTTAACAGTAGAAGGCGAGAATCCCAATGAGCGGGCTCCGCACTGCCAACAAAAGAAAAATCAAAGAAGTATAGGAAAGAAATAGTGGGACGACAACCATTCAAAGAATTTGGTTCAGGCAAAGCGATAGACCCAAAAAGGGAGGAGTGTGGAAGCCACTCGTCTCCAACTCTAAAGAGGAGGAATATTGGACTGAGCTGAACTGTCAAAGAGTCATGTTGGGCTTCGACTATGGACTAGGAGTTCTACTCGGAACTTTCACCATTGACCTTTTCTTTTATACAAATTTTGACTGTCACTAAAGGTGAAGCAGACCCGAAAGTTTTGTATAGTTTTTCAGCCTTATAGACACCAGACCATTCTTATCTTATGCGGAAGCAAGCCCTTTGTTTCTATACGAGTTTTCTTCAGGGTGAGCAAACCATACCATTCACCTTGACGCCTAGGAGTCTGTGGACATCCATTTACTCAATTTCAAAGAAAAGCTCCGACTTCATTCTTTTCCTTTCCGAAGAACCGGGAAAAGTAGTAGCCTAGGAGGATGACCCTTATATCCAGAAAACTTCGCATCATGAGCAGTTTTCTCATACGGATAAAGAGGCTTTCTCATCCAATGCTATTCCGACCTCACTTGGTTAAACTGCCTTTCATAATCCTCTTTTCTTCTCTCCTACGGTACGGCTATTTTAGATCGGAACGAAGAGGAGCCCGCCCTTCGCCCTTGGCGTAGAGTAAGCCGCCCGCTAGCCAGCCAATACCTCTTTTTTATTTCTTGGTTATACAACATGTGAATCTCTTTGCTTTATTCTTTCTCCCACCCCGATCGGGAGAGGAAGCGCCCTATTTACCTCTACTCAGACGGCTCGGGGACTGTGAATGAAGTACTACTTCTAGAACGATTACCACTAACAGTAAGAAAGGAACGGATAGGGAAAGATACCGTCGGAAGTAGGAAGGATAAAACGAAGGCCAAAGATTGGAATGATGGATACCGAAACAATTTCTTTACATATGGTATGGCAGGGGTGAAGCTATCTAGGCGATCGCGAACTGCAAGAAAAGACCGTAAACAGGATTAGATTGAGGAAAAAAGAAATAATAAGATGCGGGAATGGCAAGTTCCCTATTCATTAAAGTGGACAACCTTCTGTGGACCTCTCTTCTCTTATTCAATTTCTATAACTTAGAATTCCTTTACTTATGTCAAAACAAATTCAATTCCATACCTCGAACTCCTCCTTTCTGTCGAGCGACTTCTATCCTCTTCTCTTAAGCCATAGCTGCTTATAGAGTTCCAGTACGAGCAACCATTGTACGGGATTGGGTACTACTCCTGTTATTCCATCCGTTGTTATTTCCCATGGCCTTCTTTTAAGCCAAAAATACGGTGTTTACGTCGAAAAATAGGTCTTTTTCCCTATGAACTCCCGTGTCCTGCCCTTCTTCTTAGTTCGTTCCCTCCTTCACCTTGACTTGGCTCCTACTCTACCAGACGTTGACCGGCGCCATAAGGCCTGATCCACTCTTGGCGTCGCTCTATTGGGCGCTGGCTTTTCGAATGCAAGTGGCGGAGAAAGAAGAAAAGTTGAATATAACGAACTTCTCTTATGTAATTCGGAAAGTGAGGCATACGTGATTTCGTTGTTATCCCTTAGGGTTTGAAGAGTGAGTACGAGCGTAGCGAGGACCAATAATCATGTTTGTACAGGATTAGAAAAAAGCACCCTACTAACATCGGGATTCCAGAAAAGCCCATAAAGAGAAGACGGAAAGGAACGGCACTAATAGAGGGAAGAGGGCGGGTCAGACGGGCGAGCTAGAGCTGGTAAAGAGAGAATGGCTGCTAGGTGCGCGTTGCTAAACGACCTGTTGCTAGGGACAGTAGCTAGGCACCCTACCCTAGTCGCGGACAGGTCCTAGGCGCAGGAGATAAGACCAAGAGAGAGAACCGTTGCTAGGCGCGCGTAGCTAAACACCGAGTTGCTAAGGCTGGTAACCAAAGACTAACTTCCCTTTTGAATTACTGAGCTAGCCGACAAAGCTGTTTAACTAAACCCCTATTTGGTGGCTCACTAACTAAGTAAGCATGAACGGAGAATCTTCATCGCTGTATGGGTAGCAGGTGTTGAATCAGTTGCCTTTGGCCTAATAACAAATCCCCATCCCTTGCCCTAGAACCCGTCCAAAGATGGTAGCGTTTCAGAAGTAGGAGTTCGTTTCACTACGTTACACTCCTACGTTCCACTTCATTTCACTCCTACCTGTTGATAAGTAAGTGTTTCGCCATCCGAGGTTGGAAGATAAGAAGGAAGCGTTTCCGTGTGGAGGAGTAATAGCTCCTTTATCCCCTGGAACGACAGGAGCTATGGGACGAACTCAGTAGTAGCTAGAGCTGGTTAACACCAATACTATGAAACGGAATTTCCCTCTCCCGTTGGCCACTTCTTCTTGAGTTCGTTCCATGTAAGTTCACTCCTATCCTCGTACTCGGAAGTAAGAGTTTCGCCATTCTGACTCTACCAGTGACCTCGTCAGGCCCCTATTGAAAGAGCTTAAATAGTTTCTTTAACTAGGCGGCATAAAGCAGGTTAACAAAAGAAACCTATCCCTAATGTTATGGACTCAGATTCTGCAAAGTAAAGAAAGAGGGCTACTTCACCTAACCTTTATCAATGGAATTCCAGATCCGCCCGTCGACATTCCTTAACAACTTCCGTAAATTCTTCTCCTTTTTAGGAGTGTAAATAATAGTTTGAGAGGGATTAGACGAAGCCGATTACGTAGACGTTTAGCTAACGGGTTAGGCAAACGACAAATCCATACATGCCTTTGACCTTCCTGATGTACTCTTCGACAACGTTAACCCCTCTCCCACCGCGGTAAGAGTACCTCTCATAGGGTGGGGTCCTAATGCCTGGAATGAATCTTCTGATAGGATCTGACGGAAGCGTCATCCGAAGCCATCTTTGGAGAGAAGATGGAAGCGAAAGCCAGGAGAGAAGTGCGAAGCGAAAAATGAAGCCTCTCCTCTTACGGAAGTCAGTTTCCAAGTCCAAGGGAAGAGTTGAAGGTAGCGTTATTCTCATCTACCGGAAATGGAACGCGAACTCATGTGAAAGGCTTACTTTTCAAGCGTCTGTCTATCATTCTTTCTTTGAAGGTCTTGCATACAAGACCAACAACAACTCATTCCTTTCAGTCGAGTCACTTCGTACCTATGAGAAGAAGAAAGTTGAATTAGATCTTGGAAATGATCGACTCACAGTATAAAGTACTACCTAAACCATTCCATAAGTGTTAGAATAATTCTATTTAGAAAGTACTCCTAAAAAAAGTGTAATTGCTATTTCTTTCGTATCGGGATTTTCTGCTTTAACTTCCATTGTAAACAGATTGAGTAAGAGAAGTTCGCGAAGAGTTTCAAGACTTTCCTTTGGAATGATAAGTAAGCGAACGAACCGCTCATAGGCGCAGGAGCTGATTAACAACAAGCACTCCTATATGATGCCATTAGACAGGCTAAGTCCAGAAAACGTAGCTAGAGCTGATAAACAAGAAATCGTTGCTCTGTTAGGACCCGGCTGCTAAGGCTAGGGCTGCTAAAGTCGTAGGAGCAGTCAAGCAAGAAAGAATGGCTGCCGGATGCTGCTAGAGCTGGAAAAGACCCTGTTGCTACGAACCGTGGGCTGATTAATACCCAAACTCTTCTCTTTCTTCTAAGCCTCACCTTTTAAGTCAGCGTTTAAGGAGAATGAAGTTTGCAGTAAGTGAAGTGACCGAGTGGCCGGGCATGAGAGAGAGCCGTCAGAAGTCTCCCCTCAATGCAATACTAAATCAGTCGCTCTATTCCCCAGTCTAGTGCTCTTTTAGCGTTTTTCTTTAGTGGCTGGCTGATTGTTCCGGAAAAGGACATTAACTATGTCAGCTTGAAAAGAGAATCCGCCTCGCTGAATTGCAGTTATCAGTTCTTCGACCGGAACTCTGCAGTTAGACGTGGCGTAGCCCAAAGCTGGTTTGAAAGAATAACTCTTCCCTACCCCCAAGCAAGTTTAATACCACGTACTTTTCCACCTATACCCTTTGAACGTGAAGAATATGGGAAATCCTATTCTTTTCTTCGGCGATGAAAAGGGACTCTTCTCTTCTTTTCTTGTTGACAGCTCATGCCAGTACTCCACCTTCTTTTGTACTATCCTATCGAGGAATACCACTTACTTTCCCTCTCCTATGCTACTGATGTGAGGAGTACTTAATTACACATCCAGTACCTAACTAACTCGAATCTAAAGCGCTTTCACTCTACTTACAGTTCGTACCTAAACGAAGAATGAATCTCTCGTTAAACACCTAACTCGCTAACCCTCTCCCTAAAAAAAGTCTTCGTACCTCCACTTCACTTAAACGCTTTCACTCTTTCTGTCAGCATTTATGGAAAGGAATCTGAACTCAAACTCTTATTCTTTCGTTCCTCTGACGTTAAATAGAAGTGGTTCGAATTGATCTCTTCCCAGGAATACTTCGACGAAGGGAACTGAATAAGTCAGATAGACTTAAAGGAATGTTACGTACTAAGGAAGAAGAATAAGTGCGCTTACTGATTGAATTGCTAACAGCGGATCTCCTTCTGCTCTACCTTGAACTAGACGGTAAAGAAATCTCCCCACTCAATCAATATCCATTAGCTGAGGACTTTATGACTGGAGAAAGGAATGTTACGTACGCTTTCAAAGGGCTTTATGCGCTACCTGCTCTTTTCTCTAGTTTCCCAGTCAAAATCTTAGCTCACTAGGCGCTTCTCCCTTCTGATCTTATTTGAAGTTCAATTCAACTCGATCCAAGGCAGAAAGGTGCACTGCAACTGAAGAGGGACTTGCTATAGATGTAAAAAGCAGCGAAAAGGACACGAATCCTTGTCCTTCACCAGGATCAAGACCACTACCCGTGAGATAGATGAGATAAGAAGTAGGGCAGGACTAGGGCACTTCACTCACCTTAGAGTTAAAGAGGTGATTACAGAAAAGTAGTGTAGTTCGCACTACCTATCTGGAATCAGTTTAGCTTCGAGTTGTGACACACGCTACTATCGCTCTGCTTGCTGCTTTCACTCGGTGATTTTCACTACTCTGACTCTCTTTGTTCTGTGATCTACTGGATCTCCCTTTCGCTACCTGGAGCGAGGTATTTCCTTATACGTCATAACGTACGCACAGGTGATCTAATTAATGGGCTAGCTGAACTTGAACTAATAAGGCTTGATTTGATTGCCCTGTGGGAGAAGTTGAATCTTTCTAGGTCGCATTCGATCGTCAGATATTCTTCTTAGCAGTTGAACAGGAGCAAGAACAGCTACCGATTCTACCTAATCCACTTCTGACCACGGACTGACTCAAGCACCAAGACCTACTGTTCTTCCGAAAACCGATGAAATGGCTGCTTGCTTCTTCTCTGCCTCCCCTCGGCTGAACTCCGCCCGGCCCGGAAGTTCTTTCCTTTCGTTTCAATGGCAGCTGGTATCTGCTTCAATGTTCTAACGATTGCTAATCAGTAGTCTGCCTTGACGGGCAAATTTCCACTCTTAAGCAAAGCACACACTAACAAGACAAAACGCATGTCCCTCCAGTAGGAAATTCGGATAGCTTCCTTCAACTCGAAGGATTTGATCCTGGAAGTTTCCCTACTTAGATCTCTAAACCCTGGCTTTCTGTCTGGTGGGCGCAGTAGCGGAGTTCGCCCTTGAAGTAAAGTGAGCAGATTCCATGCGGTAGGTGGAACCCAAGGGCCATTAGTTTAGCCAGTAGCAGTGGTAGGGAAAGAAGCTGGTCTAAGTGGGAAACGAAACCTTTTGCCACAGATAATTCCTAATAAAGAAAGGAAAGGGGTCTGACCGTCGCAGTACTAAAGGAACCCCGGGCAGGGTCGAAACCATTGAGCGAGACAACAAGGAAAGAGCGTAATCCCAGTCTTGGCTTTTTGATGAGCACTTTTCCTTAACTTTCTAAGTTAAGATATAAATAACCTGATAATACGAGTTATGGAGTCAGGCATAGAATCGCTACCCTGATAAGACGAGGGGGGAAGTAGCTCAACTTTCAGTTTTGGGTAGGAATGGTTTAGCTCGCTATGGGGGAGGGAGAAAGTTTACGCGTCAGTTGAAAGGGGGAAAGCTCTCAAGCAGTTTTATCCCTTCACATTCTTTTCAAGTATTGGGAAGGTATCTAGCCAGTGAGGCAAGTTAAGTAAGGAAAGCAGCTGAAGCAAGGTGCCTAAGCCTTCAAGTTGCAAGTTTAGGGTTAGATAGACTTTTCATCAGTTAGAATAAATCGAAAAGAAATGCCCTTCTCGTTTGTACTAAGGTTCGAAGAGCGGAGTTGCAAGACTAAGGAACTACTAGGCCAACAGGGACAACTATGACAGGAAAGCAGTTCAACCTAGGACTGCCAAAGAGTCGATCACAGCCAGAGGAGAGAAAGCCTATGAGAAGAGAACAGTATCTCCACCAAGCAAACTGAACCCAGGGATGGGGAAGGAAGGAGATGAGGGATACCTGGGAAGACGCTACCCGTCAGGTAAGGAGCGAAGCAGCTCTAACGAAGAGGGAGGAGCGGAAAGAGAAAGGAAGGAATGCGGACTTATAGTAGCCCCTTATGAACCTTAAACCAGCAGACAGACAGAAAGAAAGCAAGAGGAGAAGGAAGAGAATGGACTAATAGCTGTTCTCCTACTGACTATAAGGAAGGAACTGAAAGCAATAGACTGTCTGAGTTATAACCTTAGATTTAGATATGTATATGCTATTTGAATCTCTGTCTTTTAAGGCCGGGGCAAGGAAGGGGTATGTAGGCTTGCTGCGCATAGGCTACACAAGCTAAGGTAGAACAAAGAAGAGAAAGATTCTTTTATTTTGCTTTTCTAAGTTAAATAGAAGTCAAAATACCCATACCAGGTTCACACAAGCATCAAAAGGAAAGAGTAGGGTAAAGGAAGCAGGGCATCTCAGAATATAGAAAGCATGCCTAAGCACCCCAGTAAGCAAACTTTCGCCTCAGAGGATCGGAATAAGACAGTCCATTTCAGGCTCATTTACCACTAAATCAAAACATAAATCTCAAAACATTCATATACGAAACCAGGAATTAGGAGCTTAGTCAGGATCCATACCCCTTCCGAGAAGCGTCAAAAGCATCTGATGGAGAAATCAAAGCTAAATAGAACTTTTTGAAATAAAGGAACGGAGTCAAACCCAGCGCCAAACTTTGGTCTTCCTTTGAATGCGATTTAGTGTGTTCTTCCCTGAAAAAATTCCAAACAGGCCGGGGGGCTAGAAAGCTCAGCTTAATGCTTACTCTTTTTCTATTAAGATTGAGACCTTATCTATTCGCTTGCTCGAAAAATTGTGTAAAGGGAAGAAAAAAACGTCACCCCTATCAGGGCTCCTCCCTACAAAAGCTCGTATGTAAGCCCTTATGGATGTTAATAAAGGCCTTGCCCTAAAAACTAGGCCTACACTCGCTGGATGGCTGACCTCAACTCAACATAGTACTCGCCTTACCTCCGACAATGGTACTAAAGGCTGTAGCTTTTCCCAGAGCATGTGTAACAATTCCTCCAAGCAAAGCAGTCTTCCAACCAAGAAAAGCACTAGGAGATTCGATAGGCTGCTGGCGAGATATTAGATAAGCAAGTGAAATCTTTGAACTTGAAAACTCGAGCGGGAAGTCAAGGCGCTAGCATGAATTAGCTAAGCTAAGTAATTCACACTATCAAGAGAAGGAATTGATGGAACTGGCCTTTTTTCGGCAATTGGATCAATGATATAGCCATCTATAGAAAAGAAAGTACTAAAACTATGCTAGCAACTCAAACGGAAACTTGATCAATGGCAGATAAATCTTACCCGAGGGCTTTAATTAGATCTTTTACCCCTTTAACTTCAATGGATCGCGTCATGACTGAAAACTAGTACTAGTAAAGAAATTTGACAAGACCATCCGGGACCCAAAAGGGATACTCCTGCCTTTTCCCCTATAAGATCTTACCTGTCAGCCTACTTTATTGCTCTAACTTGACTCCTTTGATGGGCCAGCAAAATCCAATCCCCTAGGTGCCTACCTAAAAAGTGAAAGGCTTTAGAACTTTGAAGCTTGAAGCGTCAGCTACTTGAATTTCGCCTAAATCCAATCCCGGAGACTGCCGATAAGGGATTGCTTGAGAGGCTATAAGGGCTACGAACCCATACCCATATGATAGTCTGCTTCCAAAGCATGCACTAGAAGTGCTACATTAGAGTAGTGCTCTATATCTCCTTTATTTCAAAAAGGCCAAAAATAGGATATGGTCCCAAAAAGAAAGGGACGGTCTTGTCAATACCTCAGGCATGAGAGAAAGGGTTCTATAATCTATAAATTTCTAGCTCTTTTCATAGCTTGCTCTCCCTCCTTCCTTTCCTACACTACGTAATGAAGAGTGTAGTTTAACGAAACGTAACTTGTTTGACTTCCACACGAACCTCTTTTGATGCTTCCTACAGGATGATCATAGCCAAACAGATGTGCTATTCTGGTGGGACTGTATATGAATATGACTTTGATATATATATACTGCACTTTGCTAGTGAGCAAATGACCCCAATCCCCAATACCCGCCCAGTTGAGCAGTTGTTATGCAGGCCACGACATCCTCGGTTGCCGTCTCTGACCTTAGTCCGGAACCAATATTGAATGCCCATCGACGCGGCCCAGACCCAGTCGCTTCATCAGGCCCCTTTTCTGCTGTGGGTTCCTCCATTTCATCCGGCCCAACAGTCCCAGTTGCTCTATGTTCTCCCTCATAGAAGCCCCAATCATTCAAGCAAACCTCATCAACAACGACATTATTATTCCCAATCAATCTTTGTTCTTCTTGCTGCCCAGCTCGGAAAAAGTCTATATCATCTCATGAAAAACCACATCACGACTAACTCATTGGTTTCCAAATCATAAACCTTCCAACCCTTCTTACCATAGGGGTATCCCACAAAAAGACATTTCCGACTTCGAGGAGCGAACTTGTCCTTAGTCCTTGACTTAAGGTGAGCGTAACAAAGACACCCAAACATTTTATTAGGTCATATGAGGGCTTAGCACCAAAAAGAACCTCGTAAGGGGTTTTGCCATTGAAAATGAAGCTTGGAGTTCTATTAATCTTTTATGCCGCGGTGAGAGCACTTTCCCCCCAAAAAGAAAGTGGTAGATGTGCTTGGAAGCGGAGGGCCCTAGCAACATTGAAAATGTGCCTATGTTTTCTCTCAACCCGCCCATTTTGTTGAGGGGTATCGATGCAACTTGTTTGATGTCAAATCCCCTTTTGTTGGTAAAATTGTTTCATGGGCCCTAAAAATTCTTGTCCATTATCGCTTCTAATTACTTTCACATCTCTACCAATTTCACCATGATCACAAAAGCAACAAAACCCCTTTTAGCCCTCATTAAATAAACCCAAACAGCACGACTTGCATCATCAACAATTGTTCAAAAATATTGAGCACCGCAAAGAGAAGGTACTCTATATGCACCCCAAATGTCACAATGAATGAGTTGAAACAAAGCATGACTTTCACTAGCAACAAATTGAGTGCGTGTCTGTTTGGCACGAAAACAAATATCACAAGGTCCTTCAACATTATTCTCAATACTACCACTAATGTTAATGTCCTTGGAAAGCAAAGAGAAAACTTGATCCGAAGGATGTCCTAAACGTCCGTGCCACAAGTTGTGAGAGCCTACCGCGTTGACTTGAGCCGTTGAAGGTGAGAACTTGTCGAAGCAGTAGACCCCTCCTCGCAATCTACCCACTCCAATCGGGCTCTTCGAGATGCGGTCCTGTATCACACACAAGTCTTCATCAAAGATCACAATACATTTTGATTCTCTAGTTAATTGAGCCACAGAGATTAAGTTGCAAGAAAAATTTGGTATATAAAGAACTTTATCCAAATATATTTGTGGACTCAAATTCATACTCCCTTCCATATTTGCCACTGTACTTGCCCCATTAGGCAAACTCACTGGAATTGGAGCCACTGATGTTTTCCTTTCAAGAACTTGCACATCCCCTGTCATGTGGCGAGATGCCCCGGAATCAATTATCCAAAGAGATTTACCTGCCAATTTCTCATAACCTGGCTGCAAAGGCTCGATCAAGCGTCGGAGCCTCTGGACTTGATCAAAAGTGAACCCGGAAAGCGCATTGTTGCTCTGCTCTTCATAACCTGCCCCTTGCACCTGTTGCCCATCAACGGTGTGCGCCGCTGAGTAGGCCACTTCTCGGCCTCCCCCTCTGCCTCGATTTCCGCTAGTTCGGCTGCCACGGGATCCTCTGCCTCTACCTCTTCCTTTTCCACGGGATCCCGCGGGTACCCTATAATCTCAAAACAATTAGCTTCTTCGTGCCCGAAACGACCACAGTGTTTGCACGCGGTTGAGGGCTGGACTCTTTCTCCATGACTGACAGCAAAAGCCGCCGCTGTCTCTGTCCGGTCGTCTCGGCCGACCATGAGTTTCTTGTGCTGCTCTTCTTGGGTCACAATATTCAAGATTTTCTCCAAAGGAGGCAGCGGCTCTGAAGCAAGAATCTGACTACGAGTTTGAGAGTCAAGTTCATCGTTCAATCCCATAAGAAATTGATACGATTTTTCTTCTTCGAACATTGCCACGATCTTGGATGCTACATTACACGTGCACCCCTTGCACGTACAGTAGGGAATTTTGACATGGTTGTTGAGTTCACTCCAAAGTCCTCTCAATTTTGAATCAAATTCAACCACCTCCAATCCTCCTTGTTTACATTCAGAAATACTTGACTTCAATTGAACAATTTTAGGAGCACTAGCAACTCCATACCTCTTTTGTAGATCCTCCCACATTGCCTTGGCCGTCTCTGCATAGGCGACGCTGGGACGCAGCTTACGGTCGATGACGTTGAGAAGCCATGAGCAGATCATAGAGTTTACCATGTCCCACGCTCGGTGAAATCACCTTCAAAGATTTCAGGTTTCTTGAGGGTTCCGTCAATGAACCCTTTTTTGTTTTTCGCTTTCAAGGCAATCCGCACCGCATTCTCCCATAGATCGTAGTTCTTCCCGTCAAAAACCTCCGCTGTGATCTTCACGCCTGGACCTTCAGAAGGGTGAAGTACGTATGGTGAATGGGGTTCAATCACGAACATCTTCTTCTCTCCGTCTTTGGTCATGATTTAGCTTTCTTGGCGTGAATCAAAATGGCGGATGGTTTAATTGAAGGGTCGCTCTGATACCATGAACAAAACTGTGAAGGATAAGACTACTACTATATGATAGAAGAAATGAAGTCAGAATCGTCAGAATCTTTTGCAGATCTATTCGTAAAGCTTAAAGAAAGTCCGGTTGATAAACATAAACTTCCGCGGTCAGCGCAAATCCGCTCTTCTCTTTGAAAGAAGGAGTTCTTCCGGGCGCCGCTAACAAGCGTTATGTCTTTTCTTATGCTTTATCCGCTTCAGCCTCACCCTGAATCCTCGGGCAAGCGAACTCCTTTTCGCCTAGCCTAGCCTAGTCGGAAATCTGATTGCGACTACAGAAAGAAGGTCAGGTCCGCTCGAAGCTTCAAAGAAAATGGGCCAAATCGCATATCTCTTTTGGTTCACTTTCAAGCAAATATTCGCCCGTCAAGCCAAGGTCTTTCCAAAGAAAGCCCTTTCGGGCAACCGTTTCAATCTCTTCGCCACGATTAGGTTCGTAAAGTTACCTACTTAAGCTTAAGAGGGTAGACGAATGTACTTTCCTATGGAGTGACTAGCACAATCTGCTTATAGTATACTAGTCCCAGCTCTTGTTTAATAAAGTTGTGGTTACATGATATCGTCCGCTATTCCACAGTGCTCTCATAACGAATTTATGGTGTGATTATGGATTGGCTTAGCCACACCGGAGCCATTTTCATCGTCTTTGGAATTTGAATATAATCCTTAGACGAAATGATGAAATTAAGGAGAAGAAAAAAGGGAGACTGACAGGGCCTGTCCCTTTCTGCTACGAATTCGGGCGCTCGTCCTTACTTTTATGCTTGTTGGAATGAATAGAAATTCGAAGAATGTCTTTCTTGCGCATAGCCCGCTCATGCTTCAAAGTAGCATAAAAAAGATGAAAGGGATAAACGCTCTTTTCTTTGTAAATGAATGCTTATCCTGTGGATGCGGCATTAGCGGTCTTAGCATTTTCCTGTTACAGAATCGACTCTGAACACTGTTCATGGCGCGGTTAGCGGTTTTTCAGAATAGCGATTGTTGAATCAATTTGCTCTTTCGACTGTGATTGCTCTTGTGAAGCTCTGAGGTGAGGCATGCTATCATGGGAGTGAAGGCAAGATCCGACTTTCAATCGAGTGAATAGCAAGCTTGTAGTTGAATCGAGATTGACGATGACATCGAAAATCATTCTCTTTCTCGAAGCTCGTGCTTGAAAGCGAACGAATGGAACTAAAGGAATGATTGGCCTTAGCCATTCTTCACTCCTTGTTCATAATAGCTAACCAAGAGTGAGCTTATTCAAGCGGATAAGAGAACGGCGGACACGGAGACAACAGCAGTTACTTGTGCAGCGGCAAGAGCGGACATCCCTCAACGACTAGGACCGTCTTCTCTTATTCCTGAAAACATCTGCAGAGCTAAGCCCAGAAGTCAGATTTTATGAATAAATCAGGTAAGAGCAATAGTTTCAACTATGCCTTTTGTCTTTCGCCCGCTACTTCTGAGCCTGGAGCCGGCACTCCTAAAGAAGTTAACCAGATCAAACTCCTCTACGCCCACTTCTCTTCCGAATCCAAGACTTGGTTCAAACTTTCAAGCAGCACTGACCATAGATAGCATAGAGCTCTTAGACAGCGCCTAATATATGACGGCTAGCTTCAGACGAAAATAAAGGCTTGGCTTTCTTTCCCCGAAGGGAGAAGTTGAATCGGGATCTCTGTCACTCAAAGCTTCACTTTCCCTTCGCCCCTTGAATCTATCTATTCCGGCTTCAGAGCAAGGCAAGGTAGATGCCAGTTTGTGACAGACTTGGAGTTCGAACTGGCATCACTGCCTATTCTTCTTAAACGGATCTATGTTTGTTATCAAAACGAATTTCACCTTCTGTGAACTCCTAACCTACTGATCTTCTAAAAAAGAAATAGCAGCGGTCATTTGAACAAGAGCAGAAAGAAGTGAAAGCAAGTATTACCCTTGCGTGGCTACTTGACTATAGGCTATATTCGATCTCGAAAGTTCTCAGTAAAGAAAGGATTTGCTGCTCTTAAAAGCTCTCTTTTCGTTTACTTTGAGTTTGGTTCAGACGAAAATTTCTTATGACTTGCCTTCCGAGTGACTTCAAATAGACGCTTGGCTCATCAGAGATTGTTAGGAGACACTTCTTGCTACAGGGGAAAGATTGAAAGCCACGGCTTCGGAATCTGCATCGCCAGTTAACATCATCGGTTTCAGCTTCAACTTAGGCAGTCGGCATTCCCCTCGAAGACTTAGACTACGTCAGAACGATTAGACCTTGGCAGAAAAAAATTCGAAGCGTCCCAAGCATAGCGGCAGGAGGAGTTGGGTTGGTTGACATGGGGCGTCATGATATAGCCAGTGCTCCGTGAGGGACAAAAAGGTATCAGAGATGTAACATCCAAAGGCTATGATTTAGTAACTGTTCTGTGCGGGAGATCGTTCATTTCATAAGAGAAGGGCTGCTTTCATTCTGTTATGCAGCCGTGATCTTTCCGAGTCAGAGAGATGGGATCTCCTGTCGGGGTTAATCTATCCGAATGTCCTAACTAGGAAAAAGAGGCTGTCTCAGATCATGGGAGAGTCATCCTCCGTCTAAGGAGAAGAGGCGCCGAGAGATTCAATGACCAAAGGTCTTGTCACGAGCTGGGGCAACGCTTTGATCCGCATAGGATCTGGGCTCGAACCAGCGTGCTCCAGATGCGATGCATGATCTGGATTTCAGCCTTCCTGATCGTGGCTTTGGTGACCCGGTTCGCCTTCCAACTACATCCGGGGGTTAAACGAAGTGAAATCTTAAGAAGCCATCTGTCTGTGCTCCTCCCCTGACCTCTGTCCGGCCTGAGGCTAATCTCTAAGCTCGAGCTCCCGTCTCTCACTGTTAGAGCGTAACAATTCACTTCGTTCACCCACCCTCGCCTACGCTATGAAATGGATAACCCCTGTTCCCCATAGCTGCAGGATTATCGGGGCATCGTTCATTATCTCACTCGACGGGCCCTTCTCCAGAAAAAGACAATAGGCCGTGGCGAGACTGTCGACATCGGTCAAATCCGGACTGATCGTCCTTGAAATGAAAGTCCTCGTAAGCTCAACCCAGGAGTTCCCCCCTTGAAGTGATTCAATCCCTTGTTGATCAAAAAGGCGAAATTGCAGGATACTGGACATTTCATTAATATATACATCGGCCGCCCACGAATCGACATTCTCATCTTCCAGATGAATCTCGTCTTATCATGCCAATCCTTTCAAACTTCTGCCTTTCCTGCACTAGCGCCCTTCCTCTTGATATACCGCTATTGTTTTTTTATGCATCTTTCTGTTCTCATCCTCAACGAAAGAAAAAATACCTACAACTTACAGAATAAGGTCTATCCCTTCAATCCACTTTGAAAGCCAAGCAAGCTCGGGAAAATAGAAACGAAAGAAAAAAAGACCGCTGAAAAAAAAAAGGTACATCGGGTTGCGGGTAGACTATCTTTGAAAAATAATAAGCCCAAACCATAGGCGAAGAAAAACGAAGATGAATATGTAGGGTTTCATACGGTTGTTTTCTCACTCGGTGATACCATTAGGGCAATGACTAGACTAATTATCTAAAAAGAATGAAATTCTAAATGCCTTTTACGTGCGCCTTGATAAGCTTATAAAGATGATGCAGGCCCCCGACAACAGGGCGGCTAGCTTCAAGGGGTCCATTAAATAGAGATCCCCATAGTAGAACCTGCCAAAGATTATAAGAATAATGAGCAGCAAAAGGCTAAAAAACTTTTCTTATGGGTCGAACTATACTCTTCTTTTTCCAAAAATAATGAAAGCGATAAGTTAAGAAATTGGACAAATAAAGCGGCTTCCAAAGAAAGGCTCCAGTAACAGTCCCTTCGGATGCGAGTTATAAACAGTACGGTGATACTGATAAAAAATCTCCTCATCCTCTCCGTGTAGAAGCAAAAAAAAGAAAAAGCCTAGGCTGATCATCCAACACCCATTGATTAAGATCCTTATCGGCTAGAATAAATGCCTTTTAATCTTCTCATATTTTTGATCTGGTAACTGACTGAGAATTGATAGTCTTCTTTTGAAGTCTAAGTGACAGAGGATCTAGTAAGGAAAGGAACCTACCTTTCTCGTTTGTGACCCATGCCTATGGGTCACTTAACTCCGTCAGCATAAAGGCAGCAAGTGAAGTTAGAATCTTTCTCTATTGTTGCATTCCCTTCCGGGATACAGAGCAGAATCTATTGATACTTCAAATTCCTTAGAAAGACCGAGATCACTACATCTATCTCTTGAACTCAGCTCCTATTCACATCCTTCCCGTGGGAACGACTATAGAGGACAGCCCCAGAGAACTCAATGACGCTATTGTTGAGCTCATCCCGCCTATTCTATCTATTCTATTCCTAGGTCCTGCGGAGGACCTCCGAGTCCCCATTGATTCTACTCCAATTCCAGTCAAAAGCTGTTCTTCATCTTACCCGGGAGGAAGTCGAGGACAGAGTTGCAGCTTTAGATGAAAGATTGATGTTTCTATTCGAATACAAGGCCCTACGCCTTATGGCTTTAGGAGATTAATATAGTTGAGCTGCAAGCATCCTGAGATTGAACTGCGTTGAAGTTTTCAGCAACATCTCATTTTTCGTTCCTGGCCTAGCTGAAGGAGGGTAAATTAGGCATCTTTTCGAACTTCAATACTGGGCCTCTATGAACCCGTTGAAGTTACTGAGTTGGTTGCCCTTAGTCTTGTTCAAGTTAGAGGATTTCTTAACTGTTGAAATGACGTCTATAGATATGAAAAGATTGAAAGCTCGAAATCGGTTACGCAACAGGCTAAGCCAGAAAGGAAGAGAGATTGCTATTGTTGTTAGCAGTTACAGCAGAGACAGAGATAAAAGCGTAAGAAACCCAAGAACCTTTTGGCCGCCTTTAGGTCTTCTTACCCGGATCAAATTGAACTTCGAACAATCGTAACTTGAAAGAGAAAGAATCTGACTTCAATCCTATTGGCTTTCAACTCCCAATTCTACCTAGGAATGAAATCAATTAGACTTCCACGGAAGTCAGACTGAGGAAATAGTTGCAGCTCTTTCTCTTGAGTTATAGGGAATCTCAAATGATTGGCTTTCGACTCCTATTTGCAGGATTGAGTAAGATTGACTTCGATTTCATTCGTTTCAGTATTTCAGTAGAGCCTGTAATCAGTATATTTTGTTTAGGATTGACTGATTTTTAGTCTTTACCAGGTCCTTGAAGTCAGAAGCAATAAATGAAGTAAAGTAATTTATTACCGATTTGCACTCTCTGTCTTCTCCTCAGTTTTCAGTCTTTTCAGTCGGAGATGCGTAATCTGAGCGTCATGCCTATGTTTGCTGAGATTCCTCGATTGCCGTCTTTTTAAAGGCCCTCTTAAGAGTTGAGAATCAAGCGTCAGCATTTAGAACTCAACATCCGAAAATCAGTCATAGTCAGAAGCAGGAGGTCAGTCTTGATATTATACTAAAAGCCCTATCTTCAGACAGAGCAGAGCAGCCCTTGAAGCGGGAGATGGTATAGTAGGCTTAGGGTGAAGTTACCTGGGAGTTACGAAGGAAATGAAGACTTCGATTTAGTTGCCTATTCCTCATTAGTGGGGCATAATAGCTCGAAGCCGATAGGAAGTCGCTGAGGTAAGTTCCGATAGAGCTACGCTCCGGGTATTCCTAAAATTTGTTCTTATAGGTTACTATTTTTTCTCTTAATTAAAGCACTGGAAGAGAATCGCTATCGTCTTTCTAAAGGACGGGGATTTACGTGTATTGCTTATGTCCGATTTGCTGACGCTAGCTTGACTTCACTCACTTCAGAGACAGAAAAAAAGAATAAGAGAATAAGAAAGGAGCGTAGCAGCCAGAAAGAAATCCCCTCCGGAGCTTAAGGCACCGAAGTCCCACAGCTAATATGAAGATTTCAGGGAAGTTCTTTCGTTAGCAGTAAGAGCCTATTCTGTCTTGCTTTCTGAATGAATTCCGCTGCGCCCCTCAAAAGAGCTCTTTCGATTTCGAAAAAAGTGCAACACATGCCTGCACTATTTATCTAATAATGTGCCATTTCCTCTTGCTTTTGAAACCAAAAAGACAGAGAAAATGAAATTCAATGCTTTTCGTAAGGCATGCGAATGCGAAAGATAACATTTGAAAGCGGAAGACTTTTCTAGGTTAATATAGCGAGCTTAAGGTCTTTTGAAAGATAAGATAAACGCTATAGACGGCCTCCTGACAAAAGAAATGGAGTAAGTAAGATAAGGGGTGACTGCATGAGTCTTATAATCTTTCATTAAAGTGAAAGAATTTATATATATATATATATCCGGAGCTTAAGGCATTAGTAATTAGTCAATTCAATATACAATAAAGTTCAATTCAGCAGTACACTGCTACTAACTTTCTTTATTGAGAAAATGCTATGGCTATCAACGATCTTTATTTCAATTCTAGTAGCACTAGAAAAGCAAATAGGGAGTACAATATGGAACTCCTTTATTTATGTAAAAAAACTTCCACAACGAAAGAGACTGTAACTATTATATTCTTTCTTAGTCTCTCCGGTCGCCGAGGGTGACAGCCTGCACAATGAGCGCTCGCTGTTCATCTCGCAGCATTTGTAGTCTCGTCTCGAGGCGCATTATGTTTTCATTTGCCTTAGCATGCGGTCTCCTACGACGGCAGGGCTCGCCGGACGCAGGTGCCTCAAAAAGGCTCTTAAGGCAAATCGGCGTTGACCCAGCTCATTCTCGATTTCCTGGATTTCTTGTTCAATTTGAAAAAGCCTTGATGAAACTGCAAGAGCTGCCATACCGCGCTAATAATAATAATTTTGAATTTGATTTTAGAGCTCGAAGGCTTATCTTTTTTCTATTTATAGATCTATTTATAGAGTAGAAGTAGAGTAATCCCGCCATGCGGCACGAATTTGATGATAGGCACCATTTTGATGAGTTTTCCGCAGTTGAGTACTATACATGCCTGTGAGCAAACTAACTACAAGGTGAAGCCACACTGCCTGTGTGAACAACCTAACTAACGAAGCATAACCAGCTTCAACAGTTACGCCTAATCAATCACTGTTAGGATAAGCGAAATCGAAGAGGTTAGTTAGAAGGTAAGGATAGCATGATTAACTTAAAGCGGGTCGTTTGGATCATGGGTCACAGCTAAAAGGATAGAGACCGCTGAACATCATTTGGATGTGCCGAGGCTATATGGGCTTAGGCCTCTTTGATGGTTGTCATTCTCTGGGCTATTTGGATGGACTCAGATCCTTTGCATTCTTTCATGTGAGGAGCCAAGCCGGGCTTTGAATTTGAAGTCATCCTGCGGGACTTCTTGCATAGACTTGGGCTTGCTTTGATGATGGGTAGGCTTGTCGTGCTTTCGCCCTTCTGTGGGCTTTCATCGAGTAAAGCAGGCTTGACAAGATGCGAATCACATGCTTATTAAAAAAAAATGGAATCATTTTCAGGGAAGACGATTCAACTACTACCGTAAGTAGTTGTCTATTTCGCGTGCCCTTCCTGTACTGACTTACTGTATACCGCTGTTAGTGAACACGTCGGTCTTAGTGGACTGACAGAGCGAGCTGTAAAGGTAGAAAAAAACAGATGAATCAAGAGCAAGAGATAGTGGTTAGGTCTTTTCCTAAGCAAGGACGGAGCTGTCGAGTGAGGATTGGCCGAGGGGAGTCCATGATGTAGCTGGGTACAAATAACCCAGTAAAAAAAAGACACGTAGAAGCCAGTGGGGTAGACGGATCACATGGTTTTGTACTGGTCAGCTTTGAGCTGTCGAGTAAGGATTGCTCCATCTCTTAATAAAGGGGCTTTGGAACCCAGTCTTATTAGACGTTAGACGAGAAAGGGGAGTACTCTATGATGTGCGTTCTATTATTGTATTGGCTCCTATTCCTGAGGGAGTATTCGGGTTAAGCCGCGTGGCGATACCCGAAAAAAAAGAAAGGACGCAGGGGGCCTGTCTTATTATAAAGGGGGGGTACTCCCTTCTCTGATGTGCGCTATATTATTGTGTCCTATTCCTGAAGGAGTGATCGGTATTAAGCCACGTGGCGATACCCGAAGGACTTTGATTTTCGCTTAGAGCTTCCAACGTCTATAAATAGATCTAAATAGAAGCTGCTTTCTCTATTTGGCAAAGCAAGGAGAGATATGGATCCACCAGTTACCACTGAAAGACTTTCTCAAATTAATCTTTTCATTCGTCATGTTGAAAATGCAAAGCGCGAACGGCAGCAAACTCTGGTTGCCTTTTTGGAACACGTGCCTGCTGCCGATCAGGAGCTGGTGGAACAACGGATACAACAGCTCCTGAACGGCATTCGAACTCTGGAAGAACAGGGAAGGACCCTCATCCGAGAACGGGACTCTCTGATTGTCGGGATGGCCTCCAGCATCCGCGGGAGACCAGGGGGAAACAACTAAGAAGTCCCTCGACTTTGATTTCAATAAGTTAAAGTAGACACAAAGTAGTTTCTTTTAGTGTGATGTATTGCTTTCTTTGTTTGGTGGAGATCTACTGCTATCCTTACTGGAGATAGACTCCTATGCGCCTTGTCTTTGTTTGGTTTTCTTTGTTGTGTTTGCATTTCTGGTATGGGCCAAAACGACGTCTAAAGTGTTCACTACTTATGTGAATATAAATAATCTTCACTTTTTCGTCAAAATGTGCTTACAATTCATGTTCAAGTTGAAATAAAGTGTAAGCTAAGTGTACTGTAGATGTGCTTATTAAGCCTTTTAAGCCTTTCCAGCTCTTAAGCTTCTCCTTCTTCCTTGAGTCCGAAAAACCAAACCCTAATCTTGCTAGTTCAGTTCGTATGTTTTACGTGAGCGCGTTGAAGTTGAACTAGTGTGCATGGACCTTATCCACACGTTTTTCGGCCGTCACGCTAATAACACGAAAACCCAGGACTCAAGCGTTTTCGATCTCTGTTTTTGCGCGAAAGTCTCATAAAATCAGTCATCGTTGCTGCGCTTCCTGAATGGAATCCAGCCCTGCCCGAGCCTTACCCCATCTTCCATGAACCGGAAGCACACGAAAGAGGGGAGGCCGGGAACGTAGCCTCTTCAGAATCGTAGTTCCTAGGCGCATTCATTATTGATTCATATTCTATCCTCGGACGGGAAGTCTCAAAGCTCTTTTGCCAGCTTAGCGTCTTGATGGTCTGTTCAAAATAGAAATCCCGATCTGACCACGCTTTCGTCAGTTGATTATGTCAAAACTGGGAACAGAAGACTTGCTTTTGTTCCAGTTTCTGATTCTTAAATGTTCCTATTGTTCTTGACGTTAACGTTTAGGTGAGCCACACCTCCGGCATTTGCAGAGTTCTCTGCATGCATTTGTGGCCCCCAACAAAAAGAATTGGAATGTTTTCATATAGACGAACAGTCTCATTATACGACACCGTTTTCTCCGTTGGCTCTGCGGTCAAAATCGACGGCTTCAAGTGAGTGAACTGTAGGTCTAGGTAGTGTGGGTAGAAAACTTCTAAGCGGAGTTCCGTTGGGTAGAGATTCGCTGTGAAATTTTACGTTTGTACGGGTTGCTCCCGCCCACTAACACTTTGCCATCTGGCTTCAGTGCTGCTGTGGAGTGGTACATTCTGGGATTTTTTCTCGGGTTGAGCACCACGAATCCCCGGGTTCGTCGGGTAGGTAAAGAACCGGGTTTCTTGCGTCGTCCCAACCCGCGCTTCCATTTCCATGGGTGGCGCCGTTTATTAGAATGACGTCGCCGGTGGGTAACAGCAGCATGTCGTTCATCACCCAAGGAGCGGGCATGAACTCCATGACCTATTCGGGTTCCGGGTCGGATACTTTCAACCTTCCACACTTAGTATGGACTTAATTAAGTGAAAGCCCTTACGCTTTATGGATAAGGATAGTTGTTTAGTTACGTGCTCTTTCCTGAGCTATCATTTTGCAATAACCTTTTCCTTGTTCGTGACATTATGGGATAAATTCCAATTTCTCTCTCCTTCCTCTTCATAGTGATCATGAGACAGACCAGAAATCAGTCAGCATATTTAGCTAGCATTTAGGATACCTCAGATGTAAGACACATCATTGAATTGCCAACAAGTACCACAAATATCAATCGTTAACATTATTGTTAACGATTCTTATATATAACCTGCATTTATGGTTTCCTTTTTCCATAAACCAGTAAAAGAAATGGGGGGGCGAAGGAAGGGGAAGCTTGGATTCTGAAAATGGAGCTGGTTGTTTTCCATGAGATGGCGCTGTGTTAGGGTTCGACAGAGAGGGAGGAAGAAGATGTTGTTGATGAGCTGGACTTGACCAGGCTTGCTGAGGAACCCACCCTCGCATCCACGTGATGTTCCTTGGATACCAAGGCCAAAACAAAATGATTGGACTGTGGGCCTGGACCTACTTTAGAGAGGTCTTTCGGCTTGGACATGACGTTTGCTTGATATTGGGCGGAGTGGGCTTTGTTTGCTGCTTTGCAGAGACTAGGCTTAGGCTAGGCCACGTGAATTGGCCTCACCATCACATCATCTTGGGAAGCTCCTCCCTCCTCAGCAAGCTCCACCTCCAGAATATGACGAACCGGTTGGGATTGGACGTCATTGGTTCAAATCCAATAGTAGGTAAAACCGGCCGAAAGCCCTGCTTTTTTTTGCCAGCATGACAGCAAGCACGGACTGGCGGAGTCAACTGAATGACCAAAGCATCGGTTGCTTCCACTTGTGGCCTTCTTCGACCGCCTTGACACCTTAATATCAGGGAACCCCCGCACCTCTCTTCTTCTCTTCATGTATGTGGGCTGCCTGCCCCGTCCCGAATAGACGAACAGGAACAAGCTGAAGAAAGGCGCGAGAGAGAGTTGATACTCAACGCACCTCCCCTCTTCCACAATTAGGTGAAGACCAGGGGAGGGGGGCCGGAAACCCCAACGGGAAACCTTTCACCGCGCCACACGATTCTTTCGCGAAGCGCTCTCTCAGACGTTTCCACTCCTGCCTCCGCAAGCAAAGAGGTTTCAAAGATACCAGGCGACCAAGTTCAAGTGAACAGCCCCGAGCAAATCTTAACGAGAGCGTACCCGTTGTAGCCAAACAACAAAAAAAAAGAAAGCATATGAACGTTGTGGACAGTAAAAAAAAAGTTCTTCGAAGCGGCAGAAGAACCTGAAAAACATAGAGTGTTGGTCCTGCAAGAAGAAAGGTCAAAAGAGTTTTGAGTGCCCATAAAAGAAAGGCAAAGGGTATCAGCCATGATGATCAGGAAAAGTCCGTGTTGGTCACTACTATGGCCCTGTTTGCCAACATTTCAGATAGTTGGTGGAATTCTTCTTTTTCTTTCCGCGGAGAGCACAAAGATTAATTAGGAAAGAGCTGCTAAGAGGGATGACTCGCCCTTAGCCCTCGTCTAAAACGACGCAAACAGACCGTTGTAAACCAGGTGAACTAGAGCGAACAGGAGAAGCAAGCAAATAGCGGCCTCTCATCCAATCCACCTGACGCAGTTAAAGGAAGGTATTCCGATCTTTGATCCGCCGATTCAGGAGCGAAGCGTGACAACGAGAGGTTTCTTTTTGAACGACTGATAAGTCTTTTGGCTTTCGCTCTCTTTTTTCACTCCGAGGGGTAGGTTCAAGGGTTGGTCGAGCATATCTACACCTCCCCCCCGGTAGGTCGAACTATTTCACCCTCTTCCTTCGGTCAAGTGAATTCCATCTACTCAATACGAATGCTGTGATTGACCTGACCTTGGCATTATTGGACCATTGATCGTAGCCCTGATCGTCCTTGATCTGATCGAAGAAAGAATTGGCGACGATTTGCCTCTTCTAGTCGTCGTCGTCATGGGAAAAGGCAGAAAGAAGAATGAAATGATTCCCGGATAGCTTGTTCAGTATCACATCCATCAGTCAGTGAAGAAGGGTTTTGCCAATAGATCCAATCCATTCTTTAATAAATCTATTAATGAATTCCATAAAATCCTGCATCCGTAAATCGCCTAGTAGTGATTTGCACCTTTTTGAGAAATTGATCGCGAATCAGAAGGTTGAGATGAGGAAACTCCTTTAGCTCATGCTAATGCGTCTGCTACTTTGAAAGCTTCGATTCGATACGTGCAACTCTTTATTAATTCAAAATTGGCATTCTCCGATCGGCCTAATCTCGTAAGATATGGCTATGCCCCTGAGACTAATGCAGAGGAACGAATCCTTCAAGGATAGGATGCCTTTCTTTATACGTACGAGGAGATCCATACGTGTAGCGAGAGGAAGAAAGGGGGGATATAAGATTCATTTAGAAAAGAAAGATTTTCCTCTTTCTTGAGACGCTTTTAGCGAATAGGAGCGTAATTTTTTTTCTGAGATAGAAAGCTTTTTTAATCCGCAATAGGGGACCAAGCCATAGCTTTCTAGGCGTTCATACACTCAAGCAAGCCCTTTCTATTAACCATTGGGCTCGGGTGCCGCATTTTTCTTTTTAGAGGGGGCTTTGGTAGTCAACTGTTAAGGCTCTTTGTCTTTCATCTGCTAGGTTGAGGGACGTAGTGGATAGAAGACTTGAGTAGCTAAATTGAATGAGGGGCCTAGCTTGCTTTCTTATAACCTTCGAGGCTTTGAGATGTAGTTGAAAAGAAGCCTAAACTTGCTTTCCTTCGATTCTCCTGTTTTAGGCGACAGGTTGCGGTGAGACAAGTTTGAGGGAATAAGGAAATTGAACGGCACGGATTTCATAAGATAGGTGTAGAGGAGTGAGGCAAAGCGATAGGAAAAAAAGGGCCTTTCGGCTATGTTTACTTTGTCATCAAGGGGCGGAGCGAAGTAACTAGGCGGAGATGCAGGATCGCTGTAAGTAATTTCTCATAGAAGAGAATCTTATCATTTTGTCAGAGTATGATTCCCCTTTGTTTAAGTCCGAGGTCGTGTCTCCTTAGCTAGGGCGCCGAAGTTAGTAAATCACGAATACGAGTTATACTGGACCAAAACGAAGGTCATGCTTTCTTTTGAGGCTCAAGCTTTGACGTAGCTTTGACTAACACTTTTCTTTGTAACCGAAAAAGTATACATGCCCTAGGATGGAGTAGTAAGCTCTTGAGATCTTATCCGGTTTGGAGGTTGTTCCGCGTTTGCACAGTTCAAGGCTTCCCTTCCTCCCAGTATACAAAGCCGCACCGAAGCACAGCTTTCCAAGCTTGGGATGGAATAGGATCTGGTCATGCGATCTCCGATCCAAGCGCTTTAGTAGATTGCTGGACCAAGGTTCCGAGCGTAGAATCGAATCCGCTCTTTTATCCGCTAACAGATCAGTAGGCTCTGACAGCCTCCTCTCTTCTGCTAAGGCATGAAAAAAGGAAACTATAAAGTCAAGAAGGAATCCGCCTCCGATCTGGCTTTCAAACTCGAAATTGAATAAGAAAAGAAAGGTTTCGACTCGGTCAGCTGTCTTGATGAAGATTTACTTAAGACAAGAAATGACGATAGAGAGCTACGCCCAGTGGGGTTGGGTTCATCATCCCGAATCGAAAATGAAAGGAATTGGTAGTGAAAGACCTGATCGATCCTTTTTTTCATCAATTGTAGTATCTATGTGCCAATCCTTATTCGAAATGAGAATATCGTATCGTAAGAGAAGACAAAAAATGTACGCCCAACCCATCCCATTTCTTTGCTGACGAAAAGCGTCGGCCACTTCCAAACAAAGTCCCGCGGAGCTGATGTGATGACCGCGGGCGGAACTTTTTAGTCAAATTCTTGTTTCAAAATGGACTTATCGGAAATAGTAAGTAGTTACATTTTGAGTATGGGCTTGGCCGTACCCTTGGCTATTCTCGTGGCTTTTCGGGCTGGTCGGATGCGCGGATTAACTAGCGAAAACATGGAAGAACGCTTGGGAGACTTGGCGTTCGACTCTGTCCAAGAAAGAATATGCAATAAACTCCATACTTTGTTTGATCAGTATATGAATATGCCTAACGGCCAAAATTCGTTGTTCCCGGGTAGACTTACAATACAACAGAAAAAAGCCCACATACACAACGATGTAGAAGACCTGGATCTTCTACAGACGGTCTACTTGAACCTTTTGGACCAGGGTGTACAAAGCCCCTACTTTGTCCAAGCTCTGGAATATGTTCTGACTTTCGGCGGTATGTAAAAGCACGGGATGATACTTTCTTTTTTTTTCGGTATGCCGGTCCGCGAGCAAGGAGCGAAACGAAAGAACCGTCAGGGTTGTGGTAATGTCAGAATTTGCACCTATTTGTATCTATTTAGTGATCAGTCTGCTAGTTTCTTTGCTGGAATAGGAGAAGTCCCCTGAAGCGGTTGAGGGGTAGCTGACCGAAAGGAAAGCGGGTAGGCCGGCTATGACTTGAACATTGAACCGGGACACACCTCTGTGCGCCCTGGCCGGGCTGACAGGTTTTTGGCGCCATAAAGTGAGGGAGAGAGATATTTCTCTCGTTAGGTTCTGGTATTGTAGCCGCGGGTTGTCGTCGGCCCGACGGACTTTGGGTCCCCCCCGGATGTAGTCTTGAATAGTGAAGCTTTCGAGTCGAAGACGAACCTTTTTACCAAAGTCACGATCAGAAAGGTGTAGAAATCCGGTTCATGCATCTGGAAAGCGCTGGTTCAAATCCAGCTCGTGACAAGACCAAAGTTGAATATCTCGGTGCCTCTTCTCCTTCTTTTCTTTCTTAGAAATATGAATGGAAAGCTTAAATAGTATGTATTTGAAATCGTAATCAGCCATAACTCCCACCGATATAGGAGCTAGTAGTTGTTGTTGGCTCATCATCTTCAACGATAGTTGACTGCCTTGCTTTGCTATTGATCGATTAGCCCAATCCGTCTATCCTATCCTCTCGTTCCGTGTAAAGGAGGATCCTCTTCCGCTATGCCGTGAAAGTATGAATATCCGTAATCCTATTACAATAAGGGCTTTGTTGTCGAGTTGCTTTCCTTCGTTAAGGTAGTTGGTAGTGGTACCTACCTGCTAAGCTATCCCCTTTTATTCTATATTCTATTTTTTTTCCGCCCTGAAGACTTTCAAAGGGAGTGAAGTAATTGGATTTAGGATGTCACTAGGCGACTAACCCACCTTTCCGATACAACTTCTTTCTACTTCCGGATCTCGTAATAAAGGAAGAAAAGAAGAGCTTGATCCGCTCGAAGAGTTTCCCACCCGGACTGTGACTTCTTTCTGATTCCCCAATCCCAGCTTGGACTTCCCCGTGTAAGGCCCAGATTGGATTCATTCAGGTTTAGCCCGAGACTTGTAAACTATAGGCGTAAAGCAGGTCATGAACCCACAGTTTTGTCACAGCTTTGGAATTGGAATCCACATGCTACATGCTTTGCTTCTTGTCGAGGCACAGCTTTGATTCCACGGTTGTACCATCGCCTTATCGTGTTCCAGTAGCCGCACTTGCTACTGTCTTGGTGTTCCAAGGCTTTTGATCTGGCTTAGCAGCCCTTCTTCTTCTGGTGTGCCATGAATTTGATCTGGTATGGAACTCGATCTGTTGCAGGGCACTTCTTTGACTAAAGCGAAAAGGGCTTTAGGAGTTACACCGGTTTTCCTTCTGGCTTCGTCGACCTCTTTCTTTGACCGAAACTAGTCTTTCCACTCTGTCATTTCATCGATTCACGGGTTGAGGAACTTTTGGCTTGACTCTTTCCTTGAGCTTTCTTCTTTATCAATAGAAGTTTCATCACAGGCTTACAAAGCTCTTTCTAAACTTCAAATGCATGCGCTTGTTCCCTATAGTACTGGGAATCGGGGCTCGAGCCTGGCTCCAAATACTCAGACCTAACCTGCCATCGCTTCCACTAGAATCATGAGGGTGGATGTCCATTCTCTCACTTATGATTTTTTGGTAGATGCCTTGTTTTTTATTTCGTCTTTTTGAAATAAAGGGAGGCTCAGTTACCTTTCTTCTTCACAGCTTAACCACACTAAATCAGTAGACGCCGAAAAGCAATAAAGAAGGCTAGCTTCCCCATTCCACATGACTGCCATAAGAGGTATGAAATATCTTCCTAATTAAAGCAAGCAATCCAAGTCCTGATAAGACCAATCCAGATTAGAACCTTAGTCAATTAAGAAAAGGGTCCTGACTCTCTTTCGTTCCCTTCATTTCTCTCATAGTATGGATGAGTTCTTGGACGAGAAGAATAGATTTTTCCTTTCTTTCTATAAAGGCTATAAAGCTGCTTTGAGCAATGAGCTCATTGAGAAAGAGCCTGATAGGAACCAAGACCTTGGATATAGCTTTGAAGTACGTGTAGGAGGAGGACCACTGTGGGAAGAGAATTCAAGGTAGAGGTACAATGGATAGAGGGCTACGGCAAGGCGTTCGACTCACACTCCTGTCAACACTTCCAAGAGTGAACCCCCGACTCGCTTCCTTAGCCATTTATTTCGGTCAACCAGTGCTAAATTCGACTCATCATTCTTGAAAATGAATGGCTTCTTCCTTCCGCCTTCTTTCAGGTCTATTGGTCAGCATTCGCCTAGAGCGAACTTCACTTCCCCAGAAAAAGCCAATTCAGCGGCAAACTTTCTTTGGTTGTGATTAGCCAGTCATCTCAGTCACCAAGCTAGCCTGAACTACGTGCAGCCTCCATTGGATCGATTCATAGGAACCTCGTCCTGAAAAGGAAGATATCTATAGAATATAGAAAGAGGTAAAGTTTCATTTTTGGTTCTACCTAACAACCAATTCATCCGTTTGATCGACGATCCCGGGAACCTTGCCCAGCAATAAGAAATGTTCTTTCTTAGCTTAGGGGGAGGCACAAAAGGAAAAGGGCCTGACGTTCAAGGTCCCACGAACACTTTACAATCCTTATACTTACAAGAAAGAGTTTAGTAATGCCTGAAAACACAGGGTTCGGTTAAATCAAAAGAAACAAGGGGCTGGTCGAGCGAGGAAAAGAAGGAGGGAAATTACGTGTGATGACAGGTTCACCTATCTTATTTACGCTATTTCCTTTGTCTTTATTCCGCTCTCATACGAAGAAAAGAATCAAAGGCGGAGCCTGGAATGGAAAGAGATTCCCTCTTGTGGAAGAAAGTAAGGCCTTTTATTAAAATATTCAAATAAAAAGAAATTCCTGTAATAGTGGATGCCGCAGCTTGGCAGGAATGAAGGTTTACACAGACTTGTTGAGCTGAAAGCAAGCCCATAATTGATGATATGGTTTAGGCCTTATAATGGCCTATAGCGCATAACAGAAAGAAATGACGCTATTGAGCTCACCCCTTCTCTTCTTTCTCGAAGAAAGTCATTGCTTGATTGATTCAAGGTCCTCGCCTATCGTCTTAGTAAGGTCCCATTTCCTTGTTGGTGTAATTGCCCTGCCCCTTGAGGGTAACTTCTCTTTCTATCTCGTACGCATTGGAATCGGTACATCTCTTTGTCGGTAATCCCCTATTCCGTAACCAGTCCATTCCGTACTCTCTCCATCTAAGATCCCGTACCTTAGCAGTCCATGTAGTTAGTTTCTTAGTTGTTTGATGTAGGCTAGCAGCCAGTCTTCCATAGTAGGTGGGTGCAGCCTCCAGCTGGAATCCTATTCTCCCTCTTCTTAATTGATTGTACCGGTCTTTCATCTCCTTCTGGTCCAAGTCTTGGATTCGTTCCTAATTTTTCATTCTCAGAAGAGAATGGGTAGCTTCTTCCTATAAGGAGAATGCTTTTTGCTTTCTTTCTTGTATCTGCTTTAACGGAGCCCATACCTAACTCGCTATGCTTACAGCTTGGCACGGGAAGCCAGAGGGCCTTTCCTTGTAGTGAAGTTCTCCAAGCCGAGGGTTAATATCATACCTTCATTCTTGCTTGAATGGCATTCTGCTTTAATATCGGCATAGCCGCTCTTTGCATTGAATAGGTTGTTCTGAACCTGACTTAGCTCTATAAAGCGGATTCCTTCTTTACTAAAAAATATAAGGTCGGGCATTGCGCTGTGGCATAAGCTTTGGATTCAGAGTTCATCTAGAACTGAGTAAGGAAAGAAAGGAAAAGAACACTTGTATTATTATAATGAAATGAGAAAAGAAAATTCATGCTTTAGCACGTTCATGCAGTTATAGGTAAAGGGTTCGTTAGGTGTTGCATATAGATCTCTTATTTTTAAGAAATCGGCGCCAACATGCAAGTTGAAAGAAAACAACAAAGAGTTTGGACGTGCTTTAGCTTTAGGGAGAATCCATCGCTATTCCTTTCCAGTTAATGCTTTTTGGATTGGCTATGATCCCAATAAAGAAAGAAGCCCTTATCCTCTGTCTCAGGGCTCAAGTTCTTACTTGCTTGCGGACCCATGAAAGAGTTCACAACAGAGAACTTGCAAGGCTTATCTCTTCGAAGAGAAAGAGTGCTGATAAGTGGTCTGTCCATACCCCAGGGAAACTCCAAATCCATGCCTGTGCGAGCGGAAAGAGGAAATGCGCGAAAGAATAGAGAAGGATGGCAGTAGCTCCGGTGCTATCCCATTGGCAGCCTGTAGCCGAGTCTTCATTTTCACTTCTTTATGATGAGAGAGCTGAGCCCGAATCCTGCTGTTCTTCCAGGGAATCCGTCTTTGATAGAGCACTTGCCCGAGAGATCTTTGCTTTTCGTTGAGCTCTTTTCCTTTCCGTTGCCTTTAGCTAGGCTAGGATCAAAATAACCTCTTGACTCTAATTCCTTCCTCTTCCCGAGCGGATACCTATTGGTGGACTCGGCTTGGCCATTCCCTTGTGGGTAAAAAGGAGTGGATTTCTCATGGTCTGAACTCTCAATCTGATTGAACAAGCCGTAAGGGCGCGTTAGACTGCGTCTTCAGGTACGTCTATTGGTGATTCCTCATCTGATTCCCTAAACGTGAAATTTTCCGGGCTAATCAAAATCCTTAAAGATTCTCTGGTCCGTAACATCTATCTCAAAAGAAGGAAGGACATTCTATTATGCCTTCTCCCCATTCCTTCTATTCCAAAAAGCACGGGCAAATCTATCTTCAACGGGTGCCCCGACTGCTTATTTCCTAGGAGCTATTCCTACCATTATCCCACGTCCCTTGTCTTTATCGCTCTAGCAACTGCCATTCATTCCTTGTCCACTTTTCATGCATTAAGGACTATCGAAAAGAAGAAGAAAGCTCCAACCTCTGTGCACCCAGAGAATAAGCAACTCGCGTCAAGGAATAGATATTGGCTCTTGACGTAAGGAATAGAAGGAAGGTTCTTTGCGAGAGTAGTTCATCTCAGGGGAAGAGGGAAAAAGTAGTTGTGTACTTTTCATTACACAGCTGATATGCGACATCCCTCACTCTTCTTCCTAACAGCTAAGCGTTTTAGTTACTCGAGTCAACAAATCCCGTTCAAACTATAGTCTTCAAGTTAAGAAGGGATAGCTAAAAAGGAGAACAGCAGAGGATATGCGATAGCAAAGAAACTGCGTCAGGCTCATATGCGAAAGCAGGAAAGCCATAACCCTTAACCGTTCGTACCCCTTTAGTCTGGTGGGTTACTCAAACGTACGGAACTGGTTAAGAAAGATAGCTTAGAGAGGATAGCGGTTAGGTTCCCTCCGGGGGTTCCCTGCGGGGCAGTTACACTCTTTCCTTGAACCGAACCTTGATCAAATTACATATGTGATCACAGAAACTTTCACAGCTAGGGGATCCAGTCTCATTCTGAACTAGTGAGTTAGTAAACTCTCGCCTTTTTGTTCGACAGTCTATCCACGAGTTTATGAAAAAAATCCTGCCTTTTTTTCTTAGGTAAGTAAGCTGCTTGCTCTTTGCTCATGCGAGGAATTTACAACAGAGGGCTGTGCGGAATGTTTGTGACATGTCGAAAATGTGGGCTAACACTAAGATAATGGTTGGGCCGGCCAATTGGCACTACTACTTAGTTTAGTGAGAAGTTAGGGCTTTTTGTCGAAACGGTTGGTATGTCTGAGCTGAAGCGAAGATAGTAGATAGACTGAGGCGTACTCGATGTCGGAAGGTTTGGCACATTGGTTGATATTGGGCCGGAATTGTGTGATGGGCATGCTAATGGAAGCAGTCATCACTATCACTATAATAAACTAGAAACAATACGGGAAAAACTTCAGTCAGTGTGATGGTCCGGGCACAGTGCTGTCATTAAAGGGGAATAGAGATAAGCCTTAAGCGGTCAGACCAATTACGATCGATTCGCTAAACATTCGAGATGAGCTGCTAAAAGAAGGAAGGGCGATAGAGAGGGGTGGAAGGAAGACAGCAACGAATGCATTACCAGAAGGAGAGCTTGACGAACCAGTTAACGACCAGGAGCTTTCAACCTTCGACTCTCTGCCGGAGAACCACAAACAAGAAAAGAGCAAAGAATGGAGAAGACAGACGCTAGGGAGATAACATCGACGATGGTTCATTCCTCAATTCAAGCATCCAAACCCACCCCCGCTTCACTCTGTTCCCACCGGTCGTTAATACGTAGATAATAAGAATATCATTCCTCTCTCGGTTGGATTGATTGACTTTATTCATCCATCGTGAACTTCTCCCGAACCGAAAAAAAAACACACATATATATGTTATATGTTTCCTGTCCCTTCTTTTGGCTTCATCTCCCACCTGCCGGATGGATACAACAGATGCTCGACCGACCTACCCGAGTTGCTAATTCCATCTCCATCGTTCTCTCGGCCCTAGCAAAGATCAGAGAATTCATTGGATCCGAGCTCTCCCAACGCTCCCCGCGCTTACTTGGGTGACTTCGTTCCGGTACTCTCTTTTAATTCATTTCGTCACTAATGAATCTCCTTCCATGCGTCTACAACTTCCGTCAGAGCAGTTGACGGGTTTTTCTATATGTCTCAGGCACTTCGAGGTTTTTGATTGATACTTGGAGTTGGGAGCGCGAAGGCTAACTCGCTTTTTTTCCCTGCCCTCTGGGCCGACAAGCTTAGGAAGGGGTGTCCACAAAGGTGAGAAATGGGAAAGATTGGTATCGATTCTCTGACTTTTTTATATTCAAACAGGATTTCATTTCATTCCACTCGAACACAAAGCAAGGAATTTTGACTTCAGCTTCGCCCTACTGTAGTAGGACTTCCAATCTTTCTCTCAGTTCATTCCGTACGTATCCTATTCTATTTCCAAAAACTAGCTGTCAATGCATTCCTACGAGTCTGCATTTCTTTCTTCATCATTAGTTATGGTTCACGAGCTTTTTTTTCACACATTTTCTTATTCTTCTAAGTGAATTGGGATTACCTTACTCTAACAAGTAAGCAAGTAGAAAAAGAGCAACCCTAGGGATAATCAATCAGGGATCGGCATTGTGTTTGTCTCACCAGACCGAATATGAAGCTTTGAGAGCAGGTCTCCCTCGAATACAAAGCCTAATTCGTAAAATGGCAGACACAGGTCCCATATCACGAAAGGGAAAAGCATCTCATGGAGTGACCCATGCTGAAAGGGGATTCAATGCAAGAGCTGACGCGTTAGCAAGCTTAGCTGCATCCCATCAAAGACTACGATTTCATAGTAGGCGCCAGAAGAGTGTTCTTCCCTCGCCTGGTATACCTTCCAGCATCCTCCCAAGTTTTGTTCCTTTCGCTCCAGTAGCTTACTAAGGCATCCGTTGATCCTGAACCAAGGCCTGCCTGTGCCTTCAGGCGAGAAAGAAAGATAGGTTTTCAATTGATTAGGAAAGTTCCCCGTCATCAAATTGGAATCCTTCCGCTTTCGATGGAGCCGAGATAATATACCTTATAAAGATCCAGACTAGATAATAGTATTCTAGTAGCAGGGCGAAGCTGAAGTCTTCCGTTGGGAGAAAGTTGAGTCCATTGGGGCTTCAGTAATAGATAGATCTCTTTCCCTTAAAGGGAATAGCTTCTCTTAAGAATTCGTTCTTTCCTTTCACTCTATCTAAGGATATGTGTAGGTCTAAGGCGCTGATAGATTCATTTCTTTCCTTTTCAAGTGCTAGCTAAGAAGTGAGTTTTCAATACCTAAGGCAAGTTCTATAAATTCGTTAATTCAGTATCAATACTTATTTGATTGAAGCCTATACCTTTAGCTCTTTTTTTGCTCTTGAGCGAATAGGTTACTTTATTAGAAAATATCCCTTTGCCTTTAGAAGAAGAGCTTCCTTCTTTTGAAAGGATACGCAGGAGTCCAAATGTTTGAGCCTGTTCTATATAGGAGGGGAAGAAATTCCTTCCATCTATCTGGCTATGAAAGAAAGAAGTCCTATGCGAGACCAGAACTCTCTGCCCTTCACTCTTAGAGGGAACGTAGCGAGCGGCAGTTCTTCCTGGTGTCTTGACCTCCGAGGGTTTATGGGAAGGCCGATCTACGATAGCCTATACATGAATTTCTCATTTCTTATCATACGCGAATTGGATGATCGAAGCATACCCGCAATTTGAAATCCACCAGTCGGGTACGAAGACAGGGGAGAAGGCCGAAGTGAAATCCCGAAGAATGCCGGATGTAAGTCAGTCTAAATAAGATGATACCTATTCAATCAAGGTAGAAGTTCCTACCGTCCAGGAAGGAAGCACTTATTTGATTCCAGGAGTGGCCCGAGATCGGCCTTCTATTTTCCAAAAATAGATAGAATAGGGATTCTTCGTCCAAGCGCGCATTCTGTTGCCTGTGTCAGGAAGGCTGCTCTTCCCCAGCAACTGCGCCTGTGCTCGTGTTGAGCCTCTGTCGGGAAGCTCCACCCCGGCCACTTCGCCACCTTTGTTTGGTACGTAGTTTGTCAAATCAAATAGATTGATTACTGTAATGAATGAATTCGGGGATATCAGCTTAGTAAAGATCTCTGGGCTATCGGCTAGGAGTTCTCATCCGTATTAGACCATGAAATGCCTCATCCGTGAGAAAGATGATATATTGGCTCACAATTTATTGAATTCAAGAACGAGGCCAGCGGGCGTACATTACCAGCATTCCCAGGTGTGGGTTAAGCCTAGGTAGTCGAGCTTCGAGGAGTCGTTAGCTCCTTTAGTCGATGAAATGATCTTTGTATCTTTGTTTGTTAGTATCCCCAGTACTGAGTTCGTTTGATTCACTCACTCACACCGGAACGAACGGACGGAATAAAAGTAGTGAGTCTTCCGTCTGTCTTACTCGTTTATTCCACTCGTTTCGTTCGTTAGTTTGATTTGAAGCTAGTTAGTGAACAAAGATCATTTCATTGCGCGTAACCTTGTCTCCCCTACGATTCGAGACAGAATTGCCTTATAAAGGACAGAGGCTCGATGGAATGCTTTATTGATTGATTGACCGGACTTACTTAAGCTTGTCCTAAAAGAACTAAAACAAAGAACCATTTCACTACTAATTAGTAGGACAGACGGTCCGGTCTACTAAGGGGGTCTACTTTCTAACAAGCATAAAGAAAGGGCATAGCACCAGCGGTCCCGGTGGAACTCTTTGATCGCCTCGTCTAAGTTCACCATTCATTGCGTATATAGACCAAAGTTTGTCAAAAAGTAGCACCTCCTCCACTTTCTTATGTGAAAGCGGCATTAGTAGCGATGTGTTCTGACCTTTCCGATCAATGGCACTATGCTTCACACATGTAATTGGAGTATGTTGTCGGGGAAAAGATAGGCTTACAGAAGAAGGTGCATCTTTCTATTTGATGGATGGCATCGGAGATTCTTTCAACATGGAAACTTGTATAGGCCCCTATGGAACCCTTCATAAGGGATATGGCTATAATGAGAATCTCTTGCTTTCCGCAGCACCCGCTAGTGCACATACACTTTCGTTTATGGCCTGATCTATGCTTATGCTGAGTCCGCAGACTGCTTTCTCGCGAAATCCATGATGTGAATCTCTCTTTCCGCTCGTGAGCAGAATTCGTGCTAGACTAGCTATACTATAACTATAAAAATCGATTATTGAAGTGGTAAACTATAGGCCGAGTCCCTCGAGCATTGAAATTGAAACTAAGTTCGATGGCCACACCAACCCCCCGTTGCCTGTTATGAAGAGAACCAGGCTATGTCTGATTCCTTAATGAATCTGAGATGAGCTTGAGAAAGGCTTTTCATAAACTCTTTTCTTTCTCTCTGGGCAACAAGGTTCAAATCATTTTATTTATATAGAGCGGACAGATCCCTCTAACCCACATCTGTCCTCCCCTTGGACAGGGCCTCGCCTGAGAAGGCTACTTAAAAGGTACTCTACTAGCCTTCTATCCGAAATAGTATTCAGTAGAAAGGGTTATTATGAAAGCTAGTGACAAGACCAGTAAAGAGATAATGATCCCTAAGTATACAGACTGAAGCTTTCGTTCATTACCTTCTAGTAAATACGAGAAAGGTATACCTCTAATGAAAGATTAGAATGGACAGGGACGACGGATAAACGTCTTTCTTTTCTATCAACTTCATCATACGAAACACCGGCGGTTTCTAGTCCAAATCTCTTTAGTTCATAGGAGCAAAAAAACAGCTATCGAGTATATTACCTACTGAGTGGGGTTCCAACGTATACCAGACAGTACAACCTAATCCCAAGCAACCAAGAACTATGTAACGTCGGTACCCGCGTCCATCAATATTTTAGGAGCGTCTATATCCCCATCATGAACCAATCTGGTTTCAGTAAACAAAGTTTCGGTTGAAAGAGGACCCACTTTTCTTAGCTTATTGACTCGTTTAGAACCTGGACATTGATCCCGACTTCCTTTTCTCCCGCTTTCATGGTCTTTATGGGGAGTAGCAAGGGGTAAGGCATCGGTGAATGGTTGGTTCATTATCCGAAACAGATGGATTCCTATCCGCTTAGTCTTCCCGATCTTCTTTGAATTCGATATCTGCTACCATTGGTCTTGACTTGCCTGGAGAAATCCGCCACACCTTGGTATTAGGCGAATAAATAGCTTCTTTTCCAAATCCTTTCAAGGCTAGGGAAGAGAAGGCTCGGAAGAGGGAAGAAAATAGGATCCTTTATTAGAGAACCAAGAGGAAGCATCCGAACGTTGAGCGTACGTCCATACCAAAGGTCGATAATGTATGGTATCGAACTAAGAGGTCTCGGTTTTTGGTACATCAGTTCGAATCCTTATCCTTGCATATCCGAACTAAGAAGTACGTACTGTCTATGGAAGGGCTGGACTTCCAGGAGTGAAATACTCTGGTTTGATAGAACGTGGCATTTTCGCCTTTCTCCATTCCAGGTACATTTCTCTGCTCTACTTTGAAAGTAGGATCAAATGTGGTTGTTGAAAATGGTAGTGTGATCTCACTCTGGCAGAATCAATCTAATGTGTGAAAGCCTACGGTACCGTAAACTTAGGAGTTCCAACTAAAGGCGAACCACCGATTCCGGTAAAGTAAAGGAAAGAAAAAGAAAGGAGCCCACTGCCTTACTAAATCGTAAGCAAGGACCCTATTTTTCTAATTCTCTTTACGTTCCGTACGGGCCGGCGGATCAGTCAAAAAGTAAGAAAATCGCAGTCTGCGTCTCGTGTAAGGATAGAAGTGACTGAAAGGAGAATACACTCAAACTATCGTTTCACTTCACTCCCTTTAAGTTTGAAGGTTATCCCATAGTTCGACTTGGTCTCGTGCTTCCGTCACTTCTTGTTATATCGTTCGTGCCCACGGATTCAATAAATATATCATCCCCCCGGTTCCAGGTGAGGGTCATAAGGTGTCGCGTAAGAACGACTCAACGCGCACTAGCGCGAAAGCCGTTGTGAACAAGCGTTGTACTGGGGGAGTAGAACGGAATCCCATAGTTCGTTTAGTGAGTCTTCCGTTCGTTCCGGTGTGAACAAACACCTAAAGAAGCCGGTGTGCGTTAGTGAGTTAGTTAGTGAGTGAGTGAGTCAAGCTAATAGTTAGTGAAGCTATAGTGAATCAAAGATCTTTTCATCGCTAGCCGCATTCCGTCTTACTACTTAGTAGCCTTGTAGCCTTATTTCACTTACAGCTATCTAAGACATGTTGGGGCTGTGTAACTGCTGTAGGTCAAAAAACGTAATCCCGAGCAGCCCTTCTTTCTTCTTCAGCTTCGCCCTGATGTGGCATTTCGTATATTATACGATACCGTAGAAATGGAAATGGGAAGGACTAAAACGTGGATGGACCAGAATCTTCTTGAAATAGGGAAAGAAGAAGCTCTTTGGCTGTTGTGCTAGCATAAGCTGTTACAGACTCCGCTGCTCCCTGCTAGTATGAGTGCTACTTCTGTAGCTGCAACGGAGCGCTACGCGTTGAAGGTGATGAAAAGGATCTCTTCGGTAAAGACTAGCTCCAACGCTTCCTGAAAAGAGAGGATTCGGGTTGATACGAGACCTTCGCCCTCTTCAAGTCTTCTTTTTGGGGGAGCCTCAGATAGAGCAAAGCAGACTTCGGTAAAAAAAGATGATAGAATTCTGTTCCTGTTCTGGTTTCACTAAGGGACAGACTAGCGGAATAAACGCGATGGGGAATAACAGCAGTGGGACTTCTTATTTGACTTGTTTTACTTGAAGCGGGTGCCATGGATGTCTTTAAAGGAGCTGCTTTGTTGCCACCTCTTCGAACAAGTGAAGAAAAGCTGAATATGATCTTTGTTCTACCGCTTTAGAGCGTCATGCCCCCAATCGTCTGCAATATAGCCGCCTATAAGATCTTAAGTGCCTCACGTCGACTGAAAGCCTGGATTGGATCAATATCATATCACACAGGCGCAACCTGGCACCTAAGCATCACGTTCCTTTAGACAGAGACCCTAAAGCTCATAGGCTATCATAGGCTATCATAGGCTATCATAGGCTATCATAGTACTGCCAGCATGGTTACATCTAACTGCCTACTGGGCAAGCTTCAATCACCTGATTTGGCACCAGCCAAAGGAGTAGGAGCAGCAGCTGGGGAACCATCCATGGGAGTAAGAATAGCTGCAGAAGTAGTAGTAGGAGCGGGGGCAATGAAATGAATCCAGCTCTGGTAACAAAGCAGTAGGCAAGCATGGCATGGGGACCAAAAATCCCTCTATCCTTGATACAAAAACACACAGAAAAGTCCCGGAGGGGGGAAACTAACAATTTCTCGTTCTATTGGATCGTTGACTGAGATTGGTTCACTCCGTCCTGCCTTGAACACTGACTCCTATTCATTCTATCAACACAGGCTCGTGAGCAACTTACTAGAATAAGTTCGATTTTCTTCCTTAGCTTCGCCCTGCTGCTTCTTTGGCTTCAACCAGTCGGTCTGCTCACAAAATCCTGCAATGACGAGGAGAGATCTGGAGACTGAATAGAAGTAGTTATGCCAGAACTCTGCCCTAAGCATTGAGCTTACGCGAACCAAGAGGCTTTGACTATGAGCCCGAATAGCAAACGGGGTGAGTATTAGCTCCTCTTTCATAACTTCGGTTGTCCGTCTCGTCGAATGGGATGCAGGAGAGTATAAAACATGTCATAACCCTTTCTTTCCTCTGACGCTTCTTCCAATTTCTCTTGCGGGCCGTATACAAAGAAAACCTCGGGCGCCAAAAGACGTATTGATATTCCTCTGTCTTACCATCCCGTGCTTTGACAGATATGGTAGGCAACTAAGCCCTAATACCTCTTAATCAAATCCCTATACGAGATTGGAGTAGACTTAGCGCTGTCTCCCGTCCAGCGACAGATCTTCTAGGCAACAGGAAGTATAAACCCCAGGATTATCATCCAACACGCCATTCCTACCTGATACAGAGAAGGCGTAAGTCTGACTGATGAAATGCCATATTCCTGTTAATCTCTTCTAACACCTGTCAAAACCCAAAGCGTTGGCTTCTCCTACTTCTATAGAAAGATTAGTTACCCTTCTAGTCCGTAAAGAGTTCCATTTCAATAGGATTGTTCCCGCGCTTAATATTTTTGATCTAATTGAACAACATTAATCTCTTCCCCACTGCTGAACTACTCGAACTGGAAGAGGGCAGAGTTTGAGATGACTGTTAGTGGTGTAACCCCGGCTAGCCCTTTGAGGGCTGGGAAATATCTTATATCAGGTATAGTTGTTGCCGTATGGCTTATTGGGCATGTCAGTAGGTCTTATAGGGCTTTGAAGTGGGCTGGGCTTGACGTGTTTATGAGTGAATGGGCTTATCATCTTTCTTAGGCGCCTACAAGAACAAGAGGTGAGGAAAGAGGACGAGACTGAAAATCAGCTAAATCAATTCTTTATAGCTTCCCTGTAACTGCTAAGTCTACTTAACTACACTAAACTTTCAAGCTAAACTAAGGACTTTCCCACCGCCCCCAGTAATTTCAAAGAAGAAAGACAGAGTTAGACTTGCTTTTCCGGCTTATCTCTCGTCAGAGTTCTCAAAGTTTCTTCTGATGGGACGCAATAGAAAGCTCCGGCTCTCCCCCTGTAAGACAGACTTTACTTCTTAAGCGGACCTAGTTGCTAGCATTGATTTTCGGGAATTGGCATTGAATCCCGGGCTTGTACCAAGCAAAGAGGTAATAGGCACGATCGGGCAAGCAGTTAAGAGACTTCTGTCTTCTGTCTATGCCTTCTCTCTTTTTAATACAGGTGAGTAAGGAAGTGAAGAACAACCAACATGCGAATGCGATAAAGAAGGTTTCTTTTGCTTGCGATCAATCTAGTGAGCTCTTTCAAGCCGGCTTTCTATTCCGACTGAACTAGTCGAAGTCCCTTATTCTTACTCTTACCATGCTGGGACTGGGATCACTTCACTACCTTACTCTATTCACCCGAGGATCAATTCACTGGCTTGCTTACTTGTCTGACTACTGGCGAAGATGGAGTCAATTTACTTAACCAAAGCCATACCGCTCCGTGGGTGACTTAGGAAGCGGCTTTGTCTTAGCCTTTCCACCTTCTGCCCGAGCCAACAGCCCGATCCTTTCATGGAGTATATACTGAAGCTGCTTTTCGTTGTCAGTAAAGTCTTTCTTTGTTTAAGACAATGCAGGGAGGTTAAACGCTTGTTTGATAGAACTCATGAAATGTCGGATTATGCAGTCAAACAACAAGCCAGTCAGCCGCAGCCCGCACAGTCCAATGCAGCACACAACCACAGGAAAGAGACAGCAGACAAGAACTTGCCTTGCCATTGACCTGATCAAGCGCTTTAGGGTTCACCCATGTTCCGAGAATCAAAAAGAGCTTGGCTGACTCGCTAGCCCTTATGGGAATAAGCCGCTGACGTACACATGCGTCTACACCGAAGCACCGACTTTGTCATCGAGAGATTGGACATCCCAGCCACAGAGAGCCCTTCCGTCGAACGGGACTCATTCATCTTTAAGGATGAATACTATCGAGAGTTGGAACATGATGAACTATCACCAGTCTGAACGAGGAAGATTACGAGGACGATGGGAACCATGGTATTATGATTTCAACAATTTCCTCCTTGACGGGTTCATATCAGAGTACGCCACTCGTGGTCTGAGGAGAGCCTGGAGGAGCCCGACGGTGATCTTGGGAGATGTCCTTGACTTTACAAAAGGTCCTTCAAGGGGTACTCGCCCTTCCTTACTTAATAGGAAGAAGGAGCGCACATTGTTGAACAAGCTCATTCTTTTGGGTGCGGAGGACACGTCAACAGCCAAATGCTTGCCAACAAAATAAAGAAAATCATGGAAACCCTATTACAAGCAGGGTGTAAAGAGATGTAATAAATTTCAACAACTTTTTTTGATGGTTTAAAACTGCTGCATCATGTAGAATGGCGGGTCCATCGTTTATCTGAAGGTCTTTGCCGAATGAAAAAAGCGCACCTTCGGCATGATTCCTGCGATCAGGAGCTGCTTAACAGCATTGAGAACAGTAGATCATAATATTTTTTTGAGGATAAAAAAAGTGAACCAACACTGGGATCTGATCATAGCCGCAGTGAAGTGTTGGGATGCAAAGACGATGGTTTTTAGATTCGGCAAAGATGAGATGTGTCCCACACTTGAAGAAGTACATCGAATTTAGGAGATACCCCGCTTCTTCTCTTTCTAACGGAGAAAACAAGGTTCGACTTGCATGTGTCAAGCATATTTCTAATGTAGCATGATTGGAGCTTCGACGCGCTTGGATAACTACCGATACGCTTAAACCTTCTCTTACTTTTATTCTATGATAGAGGAGCAAGCGTAGGCTCGAAAGCCGGAGCGCGCTAGCGCGCTTTCCGTTTTCTCGCTTGGATAGCTCCAATAGTAAGCGAGATCGTAGCGTAGACTTTCTATCTTTGTTTATGATATTAATAGTTTGTGAGATTGATCACTCCGTCAAGCAGCCTTTTACATGTGAGACACTATTTGTCGTTCTTTCAGGAGTTGTAGAAGGTATCAAAAAGTTATGCCAAAGGAGCTAGCCACTTTCATCGTATATATTTTAGGTTCTCTTCGCTATCCGAAAAACTTGACGCCACCCTAAGCTCTCACCTTCCTTCCAAGCAACCAGAGCAACCTTCCAGAGTCAGGCCCCCGCCGAAGCGATTTCTTTCGAAAGAGCCAAGCCAGTAAGTAGAAGGGCAAGGACAAGAGCAAGGGAGAGGGAAAGAGAGGCATTACCAGAAGGAAAGTAGTCCAACTCAATGTTGGCGGCATCAGTGGCATTTGAATGAAAGCAGTAAGTCAGTGGCCAAGAATTATAGATTTTGGAGTTACCTGCTCATGGGAATTTATTGAAGTAAGAACGATCCATTGATTTTTGGGTCATCCTATTCGTCTTCTCGAAAGGAAGCGAGTACGAGTTCGTGACCTAATAGAATAGTGTTTTGTGATCCCGGGGTCATACGTGATTCCACGTCAAAGGAAAGCAAATGAAACAAACCTAACGGAAAGGGAAGGCGGCTAGCTGGTACTTAGTGCCTATCAATGAGAGCTAACAGTAGTAAGCCTAACTCATGGATAGCGGTGTCGACTGTGGATAACAGGCATCAAACTAATACCGTGCCTAACTTCACAACCCCATATGGAACCTAAACGAATATGCTTTCTTTACTTTGAAGGCGGGAGTCTTTCTCTTTCTAAAAAGATAGAATTTCATGTCCATCTGCAATCAGTGCCATATCATGGTTCATCTGTAGCCTATATATTAGTAGCACATTCTTCCTTGAATATCGAGCTACCAGGGGCCCATCCGTTCTACAGAGGAATAGCGGGGTAAAGGTCAAGAGTTTCACCAATCCTATAAGCAGTGAGCAATCCTTTGCGTGAAGCCAGTTCCTTGCCAGGATTGAATAATGCAATCTCTGAATCTGTTACAGCCAGGCCATCTCATGGAGTCTAAGTGCCTTTGACCTGTGAGTAATTTGGATAGGCTCAGTCCTCTTATGAGCAGTCCCCTTATGCTTTTCTTAAAAAGGAAAATGCCCCTTGATGAGCCTATTTGTTTATAACTGACGCTAACTTCTTCTTCTTTTTCTGTTTAGCCTGACATGCATTTCAGGACAAAAGATTATTTGCAGTTTGGTGTAATGCCGTCATGTTTCCTGAAACTCCTGATTACCAGTTAGTTATGGCCGAGATAGAATGATTTCTCAGTCAGATGCGGATCCGTCTTGCTTCGATCAGATTTCACTTGAATTTGTTAGAACATAGGTACACTATGATTTGCCAGCAGGATGTTAGTTAACTGTAATAATTCAGATTAGGTTTGATTAAAGGAGAGAGGTTCAATTGACATCATTCACGGATCAGATAGCCTGAAGCTTTTTCATGCGCGATTAGAAAGAGGCTCATAAGGTAGTCAGCTCATTCATTCTCCAATTCAACATATCATTTTGTGCGACTCATACAAACTCTGCTTACCTACCCGGTGTAGCTTCTATTCCTATCGGTCTCTAGGTCGGAACCCCAACAATAGATTTCTCTCTCCTGCAGATGCGGTAGCCGTTATCAAAAGATTGGATTGCCACATGCGGTACAGCTTAGTCAGGGTCTGCTTGGAGTTCCGGTTTACTTTGAGAGCTAGCTCGACCATCCATCGGAAGAGGAGCTCGACGACGATTAAAACAGAAGGAAGAGTTTCCTGAAAGCACATAGTGGACTTTCCACACGGGCACATAACACATAAGAAGAAGAGGTCGGTCAGAGCGCCAAACCTTGATCTTTGAACTCTGGATACAAAAGATACAAAAGCGGAAAAGGCTGGCAATTCCAATTTATAGAAGTCGATCAATCCAACTGTGAAAAACAAAATGGCAAGGCGAGTTTACTCGTTGTCAAGACAAGAAAAGGTCGGGAACAAAAGGAACAGCTTTATCATCACGTAGTAGGTTGTATCCGGGAATAGAAGCTATGTCCACCTCATCCCCCCTCCCGAGGTACTCATAGAATAGGCTCCACCTCCGTGATACTTGGGGAGACTATGACAGGCCTTTAGTTGGTCTTTCCTTTTATAAGCACCTTCCTACATACGTCACTCTACGCCTCTACTTTCGTACCTCGGGTCCCAGATCAATTGGATCGTCGATCTGTACCTTCATTCGTACATGCATATGGATCTTCAACCTCGAGATCCTCTATGAGATCTTCTTCCAGAGAAGCCCCTGCATATGCTGCCCTTATCTATTGGATCCGGATATGGAACTGGAATGGGCTATGCCTTCACCTATGCTATTGGTTTTCAAACCAAAGATGCTTTGGTCTGTAAATGGATTAGGAATAGGCTTTGGATCCACAGGCCCTGGATATTATATCGATTACTCCGGAATAGGTTCTTCAATGATTTATGGTTCAACCCAGGCAACGCCGATCTAAATCCGGTTTGACAATGAATTCTTAATCCACCTATTTTCACTATTTCGGGCCCGTCAGACAGCATCCGTTGCTCTTTTCGATTTAGTAGGAATAGTCCTTTTCTTCCTAAAGTCAGGAATGTTGGGATGCTTAATAAATTGCTATGAAACCAAGAAAGAGACAGTAACTGAAAGCAGGAAGCAGCCAATTCGAAGAAGTACGCATATAGCTCATGGTCACTTACAAGGCAGATCTCTTATGCTGAGAAGGTTCAACAGGAACGGATTTTAGACCCATTCCTTAGCACACCTGAGGCTTGGGAAGAAGGAGAATGAAGGATAACCAAGAGATTACTGGAGTGACTGCAATATCATCTTCGATAGAGGAGAGCGAAGGAAAGGGTTCGGGAATGACTAAAGCACTACTAACAAGGGCGAAAGAGGAAAATGAACGGATTGACTAAGAAAATCATGAATGACCACCGGCTGCTAAAAAGAAAAAGCAAAGGCAGAAGGAGGACCTTCTATTCTTGCACAGAGCCTCTTACTCGGCAAGTGAACAAGCACAACTCAATCTCCTCATCTACGAGACCTCGTTCTTTCATATGTCTCTTCAAAGCCAAGCCTTATCTTCGTCTCAGACCTCAAGCCCTTTCCCTTTACTCCAGAGGAACTTCTCCTATGAAACTAAACTCTATCTACTTTGGCTAATAATCCTCTGGTCATTGCTCCAATGTGAAGTCTATGGAACTGAGCTTGGGGCACTAATCTCTCTCTTCTCCTTATCTATCTTATAGTGAAGTATTAGGAATCGAAAGCACACCCGTAAGCCAGAAAGCGGTCACTCTCCTTTAGCTTCACTCCTAGGTATGATGACTAGGAAAGCCTGTGAGCAGAGGACGAAGCGGGTTCTATAAGACTTTATTGCTGCAGTCAAGAAGATCTAATCTAACCTGCGTCTTGCCTCTTGTACCGATGGCTTTCTTTCCTGTTTCCTGAGAATGCTAAGATGCGCTGGCTAAGAGTGGAGTCATCGCCCAGCTTCTTTTTTTCAAGCGCGGAAAATTCAGTCACCTGAGAAAAAGTGGGAATGGGGCATTCGATTCGAGTCGAGTCAACTATATGATAGTTCAGTTCCTTGCGAGAGGTAAGGTCAGTTCGACGGAATCGATTTTGTCACAGGAAAGATCAGGAATAGCCCTTTAGGTTGAAACTCCTTGACAGACTTCACGTTAAGGCGAGAGGGATTAACCTGATTGACTTATTATTGCCCCTGGTATGTTCAGGATTCCCTGGTGGGGCATCCTGGGGCGGATGGGATTGATTGATTCTAAACCCGCTTCGGCGTCTTCCCTTCCTTTAGTAGGAGCTAACAGGGCTAGGTAGCTTCCCTTCCTTCCTCAGGTGAATGTGCTAAGGTAGGCCCTTTTCCCATTCGGGAGAGTCATTTTCTATACTCTAACTATCTTTCTTTTCACAGTAGTCAATCCTTGCATATCATGAAGTTCCAGCAATAAAATGAAGAGTGATGCAGCTGGCGCAGAAGACGTCGTTCATTACCTTATCTGATAGAGCTGACGGAAAGACCACTTTGGTCTCGATTCTGAGAAGACGCCCCACTGGCCAGTTGCCACGGTGAGAAAAGAAAACTACATGAGGTTCGCCGAGGGCGAGAGGAGGCAAATCACTGAGATTTCCTAGGTAAGGGACGAGACAAAGTCTTCTTCGGATGATGCTTGAACTTCACTGTCTTCTCGAAAGAAAGTTGAGTCATCCAGTTCAAGATAGGAGTGGATATTGCACAGCAGATGTTGAGGTTGTAGATCAATAGCAGCGGATTTAGTTCAATGCCATTTGAATGCCTCCCACGCTTACTTCATGCCAAAGCTGAAAGTTCGATCCCGCGTAGAAGAGGACTTCTTCTATCTCCTTGCTATCTCCATTGGCTGGGGTTCGGACGGATACAAATGAACGAGAAATCAACCTCGATCAATTCATGCTGCAAACTCAAAGCATTTATGATTCAATAGGGCTATCCGGATATCTATCTGGGGCTATAACCGATTCAAAGGCTAGTGGCATGAACCATGGAATCCGGTTTAGTTTTCGGGTGCGACGATCGGCCGATAGAAATCCTTTTCAGTTCCGAAGGAGGGAACCTCACTTCAAGCTGGATAAAGCAAGGCAATGAAATTCTTTCACTAGTCTCATAAGCTCTTTGAGAAGCTGTTGAGAGTAAAGAGGAATGCCTTTTTCCCCTTAGCATGGATAATGACGCCAATTCTCTTATTCTTATATATAGCTTACTCGAAGGTTAGCCCCCTCTGCTAGCCTTGAGGGAAGCGAAAGAAGTCAGGCAAGTTCTTTTTAAGTTGACTATTGCTTTTTGGCAAGCGGGAGGTACAAGTGTCGCAGATCAAATTGTCGGCAAGCAAGCTCATAATAAACCTACTTTCCGGCTTAGCTAGCTTACCCCGTGTGGGAAGTTTCAATGTTTTGCAGGTGAGCCAGATGGCCGAGTCTACCTCTGCTCCTTCACTCACTGAATCGAACGTCGAAGATTTGGAGTAATGAAAGTATGCCACGGGCATTCTTTTCGATCTCGGTAGACTGAACACCAAAAAAATGAAAACAAATATCAAAGTGGAATAGCGAGTAAACGAGTGAATGTTCAAGTCGGATAGCATTTCTCTACGCGTTGATCCGACCTACCTTTCTTATCTTATGATATTTCTATAATTTAGAGTTAGATGGAATTATCTGCTCACGCAGCTTTCTCCGGTTTTGGGAGTGATTTTGCCTTATGGGAAGTGAATTTCCAATGATGCGGAATAAACTTATTATAAGGCGAAAGACAAGGGTAGGGGCGTCAGTTTGGATGTGAAAGGTAGTTCTTTCGGCCGCGGCTCGAAGATTGATTCCGCGGATAGGATGAGTGAAATTGTGGACAGGTAGTGCCTGAAAAGCAGAAACAGAGATTTATGAATCCCAAGGGCGACCGGGAGAGCCCTAAAGTTGATGAAAGATTTGAAAGCGCACAAGAAGGCCACATCGGGATCGGGTTTTGAAGCTGGAAGACAAAACTTTGGCTTTCCCGACATCGATACTTTGATCTTAGCCTTAGTTGCGAGTGTCACTTCAGCAAGTCGAGTGATGGCTTTTCAAAATTCGATAGCCCCTGTTGCCGCTGTTGGTGGGGCCCTTTCTATTAGTAAGTAGCGGAAGAGCTGCTTTAGGGATCTCTGTTTATACTTTATCCGAATTCTTTAGCTGAAGGTGTTGGAAGCAACTCAACCTAGCTCTTTTAGACAGGTATGAATCACCTGAAACTAGTGTGTGAACAGATCAGCTTTAAGCAATAAGCTGGATATGAGTGAGAAAACGGAAAGCGCGCCATAAAGCCTTCGAGCCTCCGCTTGCTCCTGTTCATCAACTCGAACCTCATTCTTATGCCGATTGTCAGCCTGTTCCGCTGACCCCAGAGGATTCCAGCACAGCATCTTTCTTCTCGGCGGCGATCACCGTCGCCAAGAATGGAATAGTCGCCTTCGTCGTGCCATAATCCTCTCAGCAGCTATCCACACAAGCATATGATGTGTAAGTGTGAATAGAGGCCAAGAACTAAAAAATCATCGGACCGTCACTTCACCTCTTTATTAGAAAAATGGTAATGAATTGAAAAACTACAGAACAAAGTATGAACGTCCAAGAAGTTGCAAAGGGATTTCCGAACAACCCTGCAATCATAGAGGAAATAAGGATAAGAGGTAAGGAATCGTTAGCAGCCTTGAGATCAAAAGATAATCATTTTTTCTTTCCTCTCTTTTACTGCAACGGTTGGGTCTGGTTATAGGTACCATCCATTCTTAACCTTGCCAAAACCGTCATGGCCCAATCATGTATAGGTCGTACCAAGGCCTGATACAAGGGTGAGCCAATAGCGAATAACTTTTTCTTCTCTCGCTTTTGTTCAATTGGCTGATGACAAGAATACATACCGGTGCGATCTGACGATCTAAACCAGAATCAGGGAAGACATAATTGAAATATGAACCTGGAATTCAATAGAAGGAAGACTGCCAAGCCGGATAGGACAGCAACTGAAGGAGGAGGTATGAAATAAAGCTCATCAAGTTGCAAGCAGCAAGTTCAGAAGGCCTACCAATCAAAGCGTCGAGAGACTGAACAACGTCCTACCCGATAGGCGTCAGAGAATGGGGAGGAAGCTTCTACGTAAGGTAGAGGAAGCGAAAGCAGAGTTGTTACGGAGTTCGACCAGAGTAGAAGACTTGTAACGAGAGGGACCAAGTGCGAAGGCAATGAAGATTTTTTTCCTATTCATTCAACAGTTATTCTAAAAAGACCTGGAATTTGTTAACTAATATGATAGTCAAATCAGGTCCCGAGAAAAGCTTTCTGTAGAGATCACTGCCAACCCTAGTCAGCAAGCTTACGTTAGAAGAATGAAGCATAGCATATCTGAACTATAGCAGCTTACGATAACCGAATCCGTTAGGGCGCCCTGGAGGATCCGATCCCATCCCTGAACTTGGGGAACTCTGGACCGACAGATAAAGAAACTCTTAGAAGACTACTACTTCGCCTGAACCTGCCTTTGGATGGACCATAGGCCTGATGCTAGGAAGCAAGAAGTGCGGAGAGTTTGATTCGAGCATTAGAAGGAAGAAGTATTCTAGAACAATCATTTGCTTGAAATTTTTCTTTGCTTGCTCTGCTCCCGGGAGACTTCCAAAAAGGAAATGTGCTTGGTTCTTGGTTGTTGACCAAGGTCAAGCATGGGAGTGAAGGGCGTCAAAGTGCTTCTCTTATCTTACGATATTTTCATTTCGAATTCAGATGAACTGATCACTCTACTTTATCTTAAGAGCTCGATAGGTACCTTTCTTTCACAAAGACTTTATGTAGGGCAAGATCATTCATTCCGGCACAGCTTAATCTGCTTTTCTGTCAGAAAGAAGATCTTAGGCCTACCGGTGACCGGCTTCGCGAGACCATTTCGGCCTACACAGGGCTAAGGGGCGGAGGTTTCTCGATCCACTAACTGAAAAGAAGAATTTGGATAAATTCTTGTACTAAGCCCCCTTTTTCTTTGTTCTTTGAAAGGTGTGGTACACTGAACACCAAGCCAATCTATCTCAAGAAAGGTATAAAAGCAAGAATGAAACTGGCAAAGCTTCAATGACGCCTTTTTTATCTTCTCTCTCCGCTTTCTTCTCTTACGAAATTTATAGTTAATAAAGCAAGCAAGGAAGGAATAGAGACTAACGAAGGAATAGGACTAGGAAATTAGGCTACTTTTCTTATAGTCTTTGTAGAAAGTTGTTTTCTTGCTAGTAGTAGTAGTGGGTTTATGACGCATTCATACCAGCTTTTCTGTCTTTCGTAGGGTTTCATTTTTGACTAGAATGGCAGCTGCATTGAATCCTCCTTCAAACGGGTTAAGGGCCGTCCTTGACCGGTCTTAGGGCTTTGCCTAGGGCCGATAACTAGCACTCTCGGTTTGATGGGAAAAGGCGTTTACTGCCTTCTCCCGGCCCCTAGAACTCGTATTTTCTCTCCCGGCATGAAGGCAGGAAGAAGAGTAATGAGTCGAACTTCCCCTTTTGTTGTTCATCCAGCTGTCGAATGAGGAGAAGCTTTACTTTTTCCACCCGGATGATTTCACTTTAGCAAAAAGCTTATATTAAGGACCGGAAAGAAGAGATCCCACTTGGCATTTAGCACAACCCCAGGCTGAATTCCCTTAACCAGTAGCTAGGCTTCTAGGTCCCATCCCTTTAATTGTAGAGGTGAGTCCTTTAGTCCGGTAAATAGTAGTAGTTTCTATAGAATCTGGGGTTGAAGCCCTTTATCTCCTAGGGACAAAAGTTCGAATTTCATGTCTTAATAAAATGAGAACGGATTTCACTCTAAGCCTGGCAATCCTTTTCCGACGGTCTTTGCCTTGGATCGTCGAGGTCTTTTCCTAGGGCCTGAAACTCTGTTACTTCTGGTTTCCGTCAAGTCTTTCTTTTTCTTTATTCTGCCTTTAGTTAAGTAAGGCTCTTCAAGACCTAGGCGCTATCTAACGTAATGCGTCAAGGAGTAGCAGAGAGACTCAACTCCAACCCAATCCCTGACTAGGGTCTTGGGACATATAAGGTCGGGAAATCTCCGTAGTTTGGATTCCATCATGGGTTGAACCCCGGCTAATCGTTCCAACCTCTTTGTCTAGTAGATCTCATAAAGGTTAAGAGATGGAACTTGCTTCAGGGCTGTCTTCATGGTTTTTCGATAGGGAAAGCCCCTTTCTTTTCCCCGGGCCAGTTTAGACTCCGGTGATCGTAGATCATCGTGAAATCGAGGATCAGCTGGCTACTCGTCATTCATGATTAGGAGAAGAGTGCTGAGACAGGCTAAGTCAGTCCCGTCTATTCCCAAATCAAATCTTTTGCCCCCGTTCCCTCTTCCTTGTCGCCCATACCCTCTGTAGACAGTAGTGATGAGAGGGAGCAGTCGGTTGACCAGCCGGCGCCACAGCAAGCTCCTCAAATAATACCTCCCCTAGACATTCCTCATGCTGAACAGGCTATGGATGACCCCTTATATTCTGTGTTTGGAAATGACTTTCCGCGCAGGACGCGCTTTGAACGTCATTACTTTCTATCCTCTTTTTGGGGTAGGAGTGCTCGCGTTCAGAGATAGGATTGCGGAAGAACTAGGGCTCCAGACGGCTTCCGAGCCGGAGCTGGAGCAAATTCTTGTATTTATTAGAAAACTTTCCCAGCCCGATGGACCTCAGCACAAGATGCCGGCGCCATTCTAACTACCAGGTCGAGAGAGTACGATAAAGACTTTTTAGTCGAATGAGGCAGGCAGGTCAAGAAAGAGACAAAACTTGAGCGAGGAACCCTTTCTCTAGCTCCTCCTCCAGAAGCCCATCAAAGGTGGGTCTGTAGGTAGTGATGTTCCTGCTCCTTCTATTCCCGCCTATTGAGGCACCGGGAAGAATGGACCAACAATGAATCCTGCTTCCTTATCTTCTTTTTCCTCCATTTCGTGGATTAGTTCCAACATCAAGACCGGTGGAGGAGAAAAAAAGTCAATGCGCTTACCAACTCCTTATCGACCTTAAAATCTCTTATCTAGACAGGATAAGAGCAAATTTCCCCCTCCCCCTTTCCTATTGTCTATTCCTACTCCTGGCTCACTGTCGGTGGGCATTAACTAGACTTGTTCTCATAGCTATCTATTGGTGCTCTCGGCATAGGAAGTCTCGCCGGTTGATCCAGCACCTTGCTAAGTATCCATTTCAGTTCCGGCCTCCAGCCTCCTTGTGTAGTTCCAGCTGATCCAGTCGATTTATAAGTTTCAAGCCCCTTACGGGCATAGGGCGATATCCACCAAGCCAGCAGCATACCTTTCAGAACCAAAGTGACCCCTACTAGATGCGGCAAATCAACCAACGTCAGGGATGGTAGCTAAAGATCGGAATAGAGATCCAGTGTGAGCTAACCGAATTTACCCTGCAGCTAAGGCAGTCGCAGGTTGAAGCGTTGAAAAGAAAGTGATAGCCCGGATCTCCCCCACGTCCGTCTTTCAATCACCGTGAAGGAAATAAGCCACTGAAGAGCCCCTTTGGTTTTTGGGAACCATGGGACGATGAAAACGATAGGACCGATGCTCTTGCTGAATTGACTTGCCTTCTTGACTCATTTGCTGGGTTTCCGTATCCATCTTGCTTGCAGCCTTAGAGAGCCATTCATTCATTGGTTTCAAGTACTCCCCGCTAAGATATTCCTTTTCTTGTTCTCGACAGAACCCCTTTTACCCGTTTGCGAAGGAAGCCCAAGAGAGCGGTAAGGGGCGCAGCCTTCTACTACCATGGACGAGGATACGCTAAGGCCACTTTGGCTGAGTCAATCGAAGCTAAAGCAACGTCCAGTTGGCCGAGCTGATGAACTTGACCCAATAGATCTATTAGAAGCAACAGAGTAATAGGTGGAAGCAGATCTAGTGCTAGTAGGTCGAGGAATTAAAATAAATGTCCAGATTCATATCTAATTTCAAAGTAATGTAGGTGCGATCGAGCGGAAAAAGCCCAAGAGCTCCCCGCGTGGGGACCACCTACACAGGCATACAGCTGCGCACCAGACGGGTTAACTAAGAGCGCGCGTACACAACATAACAAAGCTTAATCTCCGTCTCAATAGAAGGGCAGTTCCATATCGAAATCGATAGCCGGTGAGCGCTTGACTCGAATAACTGGTCTGAGTAAGGGTGATAGACCAATCCTATCATCACCACGAGGTGAGGTGAGGAAGACAAAAACGCGATGCCGGCCGGGAAGAAGAGTCCTAAGTTCGGGCCAATGCTTTCTTTCTTTCGTCAGACTTTGACTTGAAATAGTCCTTCGTACGCCAGCTTATTCCGTCCGTCGAATCATCAGTAAGGCTTTTTGTCTTTCATCTAAAACTCCTTTCAATCTCCATTCTCCATACCGGCCGATAGTGGAATGAGCCTCTGGGTGATCCCTGCCATCAATTGATTGCTGTTTCTGACCTTCTATCTTTCCCGTGCAGCTTGCAATCCCGTTTTCTTGAACAATGGAACTGCACTCCCTTTATATATATATTAGATATCTCTCTCATTCTTCGATCCGTTCCGAACAACTCGGAAAGCAACTTGACAAAGAGAATTCACTCCCCCGTAGATTCTTTTGGAACAAACTCGCGGAATGAACACTCCTTGATTGGTATACCGGTCTTGGAAGAAGGCATAGCGGCGTTTATTGGCAATATGCGCCGGGATTGATTGAAACAAGATTCTGGGATCACCCGGAAGTAACTTCACTGTCCTAGGGAGAAATGAAATAAGAAGGATTTAGTAAGCCGAGCCTGCACCCTCTTCTCTAAAGCAAGCAAGGTAGGAAGGAAGACGCTCTCCCTAAACCATGATATGAGGTCTAGAAAAGAAAGGCCTTAGTTGGCTATATAGATCAATTCTCTTCCAGCGCTTACGCTTGTTCGGAAAAGAGGCTGTAGCCCGAGATTTTCTTACTGAAGGTATTCTTTGTAGTAAACTAGATCCCAGCAGACACAAGACCTTAGAAAACGGGATTGTATTGAGCTATAGGCACGTTCGGAGATGCTCGAGCGAAGCGAGAGGAAGTGAAACGAGCAGAGAGGATTGATGAAAGAAGCTTTAGGGTACGGTAGCTCGAGACCGGGATGGAAAGCAGAATAAGAAAAAGAATGAGATTGACTCTGTCCCTGTCTTCTTTAGAAGCGAAGCAGCTCTTCGAACCTACCTCTGATAAAGAAATCTTATCGTAGGAAGGATTTATCTGATCGTTTTCTTGCCGTATGAAGTCAGAAGCAACTATAGTAGCAAGCGTAAGCGCAGGATTTGGAATAGCAAGCGTAAGCGCAGGAAGAGAATTGGTGTAACTATTTAAAGAAAGAATATAGCTGGGAAGACAGGAAGGAGGATTGTTAAGGCTTAGCATAGACATAAGGATAAGGGAAGGAAAGAAAGATAACTCCATAGCCCCATATCAAGTATTGCACATCCTCTAATGTTGACTGGTACCGTTCGTGAGTCAGGTTACGCAGTAGCTCGACCAACGGGCTTAATATCAATGGTTTCACTGAGGGACATAGAAGACATGGAACTACATCGAAAGACTCAATTACATCGAGCCCGACCCTCTCGCTTCTGCTATCGCTCCAGGGCGTATTGTATTGATATCTCAGAACAGAACTGAAAGAATAAAAGAGGCAAGTTACACTGTAAGGAAAGAGAAGCAATATTAAGTCTTAATTCAACCAAACCCGTAGGAAAGTGAAGTTACAGAATCATAAGAATGAATGAAGTTCGGAAATAGTCAGTCTCGAGCTGCTCTTACTTGCTCTTGTCCGTTCCTCTACCTAGGGTCGAGTAACTTCATTCCAATCCCTGGAACTGAAGGACTCCAGACAGCTGGCACGGCTTCCCTCACTTCTTCTTCTTCAACTGAAACGGATCTTATTTCTGCAACTAGCAAGAAAACTAACTCAATAGGCTAACGCGCTCAAGCCAACAAGCAAGCACTAAGTCAACCCTGTCGCTATCGGTCGATAAAACTTTCTCTCGCTACGCATTCTTGCAGCTCATTCGCATCCATCCTCCCTCTTCGAGTAAGTTCAGTTCTCTCATACCTCTCCTTGTCAGTCGAGCAATTGAATACCTATCCCTAACAGTCGAGGTACCGTAACCCTTCCCTATCGGTGTCAATCCTCTCCCGTAGGCTTGAGAAAGCAGTAAAGAGTAAGGTTTCTGCTGAGTTCGAGTTCAGAGTTCCGAGTTGAGCAAGTTGGATAGTTGTCTCTTAGTAGTTAGTAGTCAGTCTCAGTATGAGTAATAAGTAAAGTAACTCCCCTTGTGAGCTTTCCTCCTTATATTCAACAAGAAATCCCTCAGGTTGCTGCATATAAATCTGCTCCTCCAAATCACCATGTAGAAAAGCTGTTTTGACATCCAACTGTTCCAACTCCAAGTCAAACATGGCTACCAATGCGAGCAGAACCCGAATGGAACAGTGTTTTACTACAGGTGAGAAAACTTCATTAAAATCTACACCTGGTACCTGACTGTATCCTTTTGCAACTAAGCGAGCCTTATACTTGACTCCTTCATCTCCCGGAGAGGACTCCTTCCTTTTGAAGACCCATTTGCAGCCAACAATTTTCTTGTCTTTAGGCGGTTTAACTAAAACCCATGTTTTATTCCTATGGAGAGACTCCACCTCTGGTGAATCTTCTGCATCCTCTGAAGTAGATAGCTGGACTGGATTTGATTGTGAATCATTTTGTGAAGAACTTGTATTCTCCACCTCAAACTCCACCTGCTCACTTGAATTCTTCACACTTGTCTCAGAAGAATTAGAAGGCTCCTTCTTCTGATGAAGCATGACTGACTCATCAAACACAACATCTCTACTGATTACAGATTTAGGTGACTTTGGATCAGGGTACCAAACCTTGTATCCTTTTACACCAGCTGGGTAACCAATGAATATGCCTTTTTTGGATCTAGGTTCCAACTTGCCATCATTAACATGAACATATAAAGGACATCCAAATACCCTTAACTCAGAATAATCAGCAGGGTGGCCAGACCATACTTATTCTGGAGTCTTGCAGTCAATAGAAGCATTAGGAGAACGATTCACTAGGTAGCAAGCTGTAGAAGCTGCTTCCGCCCAAAAATCATTGGATAAGCCAGAATTAGATAGCATGCAACGAACTTTCTCCAGTAAAGTTCTATTCATCCGCTCAGCGACACCATTCTGTTGTGGAGTGCCTCTGACTGTAAGATGCCTAACAATGCCTTCATCTTTACAGAATTTGTTGAAATCACCATCACAAAATTATAACCCATTAGAAGTGCGAAGGCGTTTAATCTTCTTGCCTGTTTGTTTTTCAACTAAAGCCTTCCACTGCTTAAAAGTGACAAACACATCACTCTTTTTTTTCATAAAATAAACCCATACCTTCCTGGAGTAGTCATCAATGAAGGTAAGCATATACCGAGCACCCCCTTTTGAAGGAACACGTGCTGGGCCCCAAAGATCAGAATGTATGTAATCAAGAGTACCTTTAGTTCTGTGAAGCCCTGAGTTGAAACTGATTCTCTTTTGCTTGCCAAAGAGACAACGCTCGCAGAACTCCAACTTGGATGTACTCTGACCAGAAAGAAGACCCCTCTTGCTTAACAATGTCAAACCCTTCTCACTCATATGTCCCAGCCTCATATGCCATAGTCTAGTGACTTCTGAATCAGACATGGAGGAAGATACAGCAGCAGTGCCTATAACGGTAGATCCTTGTAACACGTACAGTCTACCAAAAAGATGAGCTTTCATCACAACTAGAGCGCCTTTTACAACCTTTAAAACACCATCACCGCCAACAAATTGACAACCACCGAGATCCAATGTGGTCAACGAAATAAGGTTCTTTGACATATCTGGAACATGCCGCACCTCAGTCAAAGTTCTTACTACACCGTCGTGCATCTTGATTTTGACAGAACCAATGCCAGAAACACAGCTGGATTGATCATTACCTATCAACTCGCTTCTGAGCTTCCTCTCCTTTAAGTCTTGCTGACAGAATGTTACCTCTAGTGTACTGCTCCCCTAACAGCTCATTAGTTTGATTAGTTTCATTCTTTGCTTTCAACTCATACGCTTCTTCCATTGGCTTTCATCTCTTTCGGGTGTATTAAAGGCTTATACCTAATCCAGTTTGATGCTTTCAGCGCAGGAGCGTTAAGCCCTCTCCTTAACAGTCGAGTAGCGAGATCGAAGAGCAAAGCGAGAGGACCATAGTACGGGTAGGGGCTATCCTCCTTTCTTTCGAACTTATAAGTGTAACTTGACTTTAGTCACAATCAAGATTCTTTCTTTCTGAGATAAAGAAAACTGAATTACGATAGCTCTAGTGATTGGTCTCTTCCCTAGGCCTTGTTTTAAGCTTGAACTGAGAAAGCGATAGGTTACTAGTAGCAGATAGGGAGAGGATGGAATTCAATTGCTTGTTAGAGTAACTTCTCCTGTCCGGAATCACTCATCCACAGCTTTGTCTCTGACATCAGGAAGAATGGAATGAAGGGGAAAGCCCACTAGACAGAATAAGATGAAGGTCAGCATGATGAAATCAAAACATATTTGCATCTGAACGACTTTGAGTGAAGCTCTGAGCCAGCAAAAAGGATGTTAGTGGTCAAATATCTCAGAGTTTGAAAACACTATAAACATAAAAAAGTCAATCTTTTTATTGCTGGAGACACAGATTAGTCTTCAATAATTGGTTAATCACAGCGAGCGGCTCTCTGGCCATTATCAGACTAAACCAACCAGATGTCTTCGCAAGCAAAAGAAGAGTTGTCGCTATTTCTGTCCACCAGTTATTATACTGAATACTCATTCCTTAACCGATGCCGCGGGGCAGACGAAGAATGATTGTTTGGTATTTGGTATATATTAGAGAAAGAATCTCTGCTCCCTCTTCCCTGCGTATGCTCCCGCAAGGAGTCCCATTCTGCAAGGGTAGTCGTGGTGTGAATCACAAGCACATAATGTAGCTAAAATCACGAGTATAATCATAGCTAAAAAGGCTCGCCCTTCTGTTGGATCAGCTGCTCTCCGAGTCGCGGAGATATCGTCTTTCTGATTTCTGAATAGTTTAGTTACCTCGTTCCATTCACCACAAGGCATCCATCTTCCTAACTTCATCTTCATCAATCTTGTCCCTCCGAAGCCTTGCTCTAGCAGATTGCTAGAAGAGTCGATCACTAAACCCTCCGCACTTGAAAGAAAGGATACATCTGAGCTAATTAAATTGAAATTCTTGTGCGTATCGCGATGCTCCTTGCTTTTGCCGTGGAAAGGGCTTCGTCTTCGTTTACTACACCGGCAATAGGATCGTCGAGTATGAAATGAATAGTAGCAACCAACGGTGTGAAAGCGTCCGTTAATGTTAATATTGTATTGTTAATAGTGGCTGTCCGGAGCTGTAGCAAAAGGCTTATTGCTTATCAAATAAAGTGATTGAACTATCTATCTTAGCGAATGGGTAGAAAGAGGCGACTTACGACACCTCTGTTAAGGGAGAACTATGCATCTATGTAGATGTTGCACATCAGAAGAATCCGAGCGCTTGCTAGTAGTTTAATTGGCACGTTTTAGACATCAGAACACGAAATCTCGTGATTGGTCTTTATCTCGATAAAAGGCAATGCATAGACTGTGGTACTAGTTGAAAAAGAAAAAAATGCAATAAAGTGGCTCTGAACGATTTCCGTATAAGGAATAATAGAGTAAAGAAAGAAGACTAAGCTAGTCCGCTTGTGTATGTTTATGTCAGTCCCTTGATCTATCATGAATCGCGAATGAAGATGTACCCCGGTAATTGAAGAGCCGCCCTTCTCTTTTCTTTTAGTTCAACGAAGAGGGGCTTGGGTTTCATTCGAGGTAGTTGGGACAAATATAGATTGAGCCTCTGTTCCTTTTTGGTGTCTCAAAATGCCATACATAAAGGTGTCTGTCATGGCTAAACAGAAAAAGGAGAGAGAGTGCTTCTATCATCACATCATTAGCAAGAAATGGGCGTTGGAACAAGTCTTCCTTGAATTCTCAGTTAGAGCATCCCCGTTTCTGCAACAGCGAGAAAGCAAGCTTAAAGGGCCTTGGCGAACTTGAAAAAGACAGAAAATACATCTCGATGAAAAGAGTTCAGTCTTAGGTTGTACCTTAGATGGGCTAGTCTGTCACTACCAAAGTTATAGTATAGATTGGGCGGAGGATATCCCGGGTTCAAACATTGTCTTTTCCATCTTAGCTGAGAAGCTGCTGATGATGAAGAAAAAGTATCAATCCTGGTTAGAGGCTATGCTGCTTCTAAGCTCTCCTCACTTTCACGGCAAGAAGGCCATAGCAGCGTTTGGGGCTGCAGGATCTTGAAATTGAAAGGAAAGTAGGTTCGACCGCATGCTACAGAGGAACGACAGACGGATCATAGCAAGGGATAAGGATAAGCAGACGTTTTCTTTTATAAGCACTACAAATAACAAAGAAGCCGCTGGGAACCATTAATATGAAAGAAAAATGAGATCTAGAAAAAGAAAGGTCGATGCAATTGATAAAATCCAAAGCAGACAATGAATCCAGAGGAAAGGATTGGTCAAAGATCTCCGAAACACTTGTTCAGTGATTCGGCTCCAGATGGAATCTTCGCATATTTCTCTTAATAAGTCTTAATAAGTCAGTGGTTCGGATGGAAATGATACTGAAACCGCTTCCTAAGACTCAGCGATAGGGTAGGGCGTAGTGACTACTCAGATGAAAGGCTTCGGAGGAAGCATGGTGTTAAACGAGGTTAGAAGGGGGTTCTTTGCTGAATAGAATATTCATTCTGTCATCGACCACTTCTTTATGGAAGAGTTTGTTCCACCTTCTTAGTCTTAGAATGTGGAGGTACTCCTGGCTATCCCAGATGTTTATTCACTTTTAGCTTGTAAAGCCGGCTTCTTTCATAGCTGGATCCTAAGGTTGCAACTGGACTTTAGAGAAAGACTTTCTTCTGTAATAGGTTTGGAACCCTTTTTCCATTTGCAAAGGAGATGCTCGGGGTTCGATAGCATTACCATTTAGACAGACCACCTAAAGATAAAAGAGAGTAGGGGATCCTCCTTACGAAGAAAATGAGACATTGATTCCAGCCAGGAATGAACTGTCAATCCAAGCTAGCTCAGGTCGTAATAGCCAGTTCGGTACGAGATATTCAGGTGTGAGCGCTGCGCTAAGGTAGCTTGCTTGCGATCAACAAAATCGAGAGAGAAGTTGACCTGGTTAGATTCGACCGGTAGGTGAGGGAAAGATGAAAGAAATTGAGACGCATATGGGAGAGATTGCTCTTCCTTTTACCATTCATATTTCAGCTGATGAAAAGAAGAAGAGGTATAATACACAAAGTTTCAATGATGGGAAAGAAGGCTCCTCAGTTCTTAGAAAAGTGCTTTTTGAGAGTTCCACCGTGATAGATATGATATAGTTTCTATCTCTGCCATAGGCAGAAAAGCGGGTTGAAGGAGATCATGTTACGTATTCGAATTTAGGGAGGGCTTGCTAGGCTATTCCTATGAATAGAGAAAACTTTCCCCATTGCACTCACTAGCAGCTTTATCATTAAATTAGGAGCTTTCCATTCTACATGTGGAGGAATTATTTACTGGTTCTCGTCCACTTACCGTTGACCTCGCCTTCCACTACAGCAGTAGCGCTGGCATGTAATAAGTTTATGATCCAACTCCTCCTAATGGGAGGCATTCCGATACCATAGCATGAACCGAAAAGCAAACTCTTCCTCTCAAAAACGAGCTAGCATAGACCAAAAGCTTCAAAGCTCAACGGTTTGTTTCGGGAACTAGTGCAATAAAAAAAGAAATAAAATCCGCTTGCCTCTTTTAATGAAGAAGGGTTGGTTGGTTTAATTGATAGCTACTTTTTTTGGAATTGGGAGTCCTCTGGATTGCTCTTATCTTATGCCCAGGAGTGGCGAGAATACTTTGCTAGATCAGCAGGAATGACAGCGGTCTCGGGAATCTACTCTATACTCTACTACGCGTGTTCTTATCAGCATTGGGAATAGAGATATATGCAGGACGGAAAACTTTCTTTTAGTCTAACCTTCGCATGAGCTTTTCTTGTTCTTGACTTCAAATTGGAATTGCCTTCTCGTTTTAGCTTATATCTTAATATATAGCTTCTCTCCCTACTTGATGATTCTTTATGGACACTCGCTTCTTCATCTAGGCAGGGATCATAAGCGGAGAGATAGCCGTACACTCTGAAGTGTTTTTATCTACTTTCTTTCGGCGTACATCCAGTCCAAGCAGTTACTCCCAGCTAGCAGAAAAGGTGAATTTTCATTCATTTATCTAAATATTAATAGTAATAGATGCTATTGCGCCTCTTTCTTGCGTTGAATAGTAATAGTAATGGCTTGGCTAATGGGCATAGGCCCAGAAAAATAGAATAAAGATTTGAAACGGATAGAAAGAAAAAGCCTGTGGTGGGAAGAGAACATAAAGTTTTATTACAAGCTTTGAGAGTCCCGGAGTTGAGCAGTTTGAGTGGACATGAGTGGTTCTTCACTTCAGAGTTTTCTTTGTTAGGAGTATTCATCTCTTAAGAAACCCTCCCAGTCGCTTTCTTTCTTCTAGGAAGCGGGTCCTTGCCTTCCCAAGAGCGTAACACGGAATTGATCGATTTGAGAAGTTTGCTACTGGCACGCCCTCCATTTAGTCCATGAGGGTTCTCTCGGCGCTGCTTTCATTCTTGTTCACCAAGACGTAGCTGATCCGATCTAAGAAGATGACTGAGGAGTTGGGATCTTGAGGTGACTAGCCAGAGGATGTAGAAACAATCAAAGATCTTATTGAGTGCCTACCTATATTCCATACATATAAAAAGAAAAGCAAAGCAGGGGGCAAGGCTAAAAGTGAGACCGATCTTGAAGCTTTAGTTGGAGGACGATAATCTGCTTCACTTGGTTTGTTGTCGCTAAGAGATCTCTAATTCAACAAGAGATCTCTAATTCAACATATGTCAGAGTGGGAAGGAACGAGCTGAATAGAGTGCACTAGTCCATTAATTCTAGCGACAGCTTTTTTCTTTTTTATAGTGTAGGAAGGACCTTGCATAGCCTTGCTTACTACCTAAAATAGAGAGACTGAAAACTACGATTCTAGTCGAGATTTCTAACTTTTTCAGGGTATCGAGAGCGTCGAATTCCGTAATAGGGTAAAGAGGAGGGGATATCAACGGGTCTGGGCGCAGATAGCCCCCATCCGCAAAGAGATCTAAGACCTTTTTTTGAACGGGCCCACGTTCAGCCCCATATGGAAACGATGAAATTTGTCTCATCTCTTTGATTAAGGTTTCCATATCTTTCTTAGTGGGATTTCTAGGAATAAAGTGGGCGATGACTTCCTCCTTAGAGGGGGAACCGCAAATGGTTCCTGTCGGATCTATCCTATCCTTCATTTCGTAGAAGGAGTTTGTAAGTTGGAGGATCCAAAAGGAGGTTTCCATCTTTCCCATCTGGTCAGGGAGTGGTGCGGGTTCGCCGACTAATGTGTCGCTAGGTCGCGGAGTACACAACCTTAAGGTCGTGGGTTAAGCAATGGCTTAACTACGTCAAGTGGTACTACATGGTTGCAGTATCTCCAGGCGTAACCATCCAGGATCTCTTATACGCACCATTCGTGAACCGGAAATGGCAGGTTGAATCGACCGACTCTCAGTTGGTCCGGTTCGGCCTTGTCTGGAAGGTTTTCGATTTTGTTGCCCTAAGGCGTTTGGCCTGTTAAGCCAATGTCCTAGTCGCTGCAGCGATTACGGATACCTCTCAGGCATCTCTACTCTGTGAGTCCCGCAAAACGCTTTCTTTATGTTTTGTGAGTTGACTCCTTATGCTAGAGCCAACCTGGCCTACCGGTCTTGTAAACCGATAGTTCCTTTTGGTTTGACACCTGAGGGTGCCCTCCTTTGGGGTCTATACATAAAGGACCTCATCAGGGTGTTGATAAAACTAGCTAAACCGGTTTCAGTGAGGTCAATCAAATTGAGAGGTACGAAGAGGAAAACCTTCTTTCGATTCTCTCCTTACAGTCGAGTTACTACGTTCCTTGCCTTTTGAACTTAATTCATGGTACCGAAAGGTAACAGAAGGAAGTAAAAGACCCTCATTATTAGTAGGTGTACTGTGGTACCCAAGAGTTAGGTATTGTTTCGACGAAAACAACGAGTTGTTTAGTCGAATGGATATGGCCTCATTTGAAAAGTAGGTCATTCCCTACGATCCTACTCCAGAGTTCTCAGAGGTAACTCCTTACCTCGGACGACTGGGTCAATCGGTTGAAGGAGCAGGGAAGAGACGAATATTTGCCAGCGCCCGCATCAGTGGAATAAGCCAATCTTCCTTACCAGGAAGATTGCCTCGGGCAGTCAGAATATCGGGTTCCGCTACAGCATCGCGAACGAAGCGCAGCGATTCCTTACATGATTCATCCGATATCATTTTTTTAGATGAATCAAAAGGATACCTGATTGATAAAGTAAGACCAAACTGGATAACCACTCCAAGGAATAGGTGATAAACCTAAACCAAAGTGAATGGCCCAGTATAGTTCAACTTGGAAAGTAGTCAAAATACTACTATCCTTCTTTCTGCCATCGGCTTTCTTAGAAGGAAGAGCTTTCCATGACGGACTCCACGTAATTCCTTGACACAAAGGAGTGGAGCCAATCAAGGGCAGGTTTCTATCAATCAGAGGCCGCCACTCTTTCTTTGGATATATCATAGAACGTATCCATAAGAGTAGGAGACTCAGACGGATAAATGATCGAGTCAACTACTCGATTCGTCAGCCGTTTTGCGAGTTTAATAACTCGACAAAGGCTAAAGAACGATAGATATAACTTGACCAATAAATCCGCTTTCTCATCCTTTCGTCTTATCGGCTCTGGAGGCTTTCCTCACGTACGCGCTGGCGACGTTGAATACTTCACTCTGCTTCTTCACTCTCGCGCCTTATGAAAAGCAGAATAGGCTTAGCCCTTACTCTTATTGGTCAGGAGTTCAAAAGTGGATTCATCCAATCCGAAAGTAAGTCAGTCTAAAGACTTCCTTTTTGTAAGCATCTAAGAAAGCAGCAAAAGCGTAGAAGTGAGAAAGATCTTTCTTCGTCACCAGCAGGCGCTTTTAAGCCCTCAGATTAACACATAGTATTATGCATAGACTTGGCCATGAGATCGATCGCTCCTAAGGTCGTTTCGCTACCCGGCTACTGACAGGAAAGGAAGACTTGTTATTCTTTGCTTGCCCATACGCCGATCCTGACCTGCTAGCTGACTGGTACTACGAAGATCTACGCCATTCAAAGGAGAGATATTAATAAACCTACTACAGAAACTACAGACAAGAAACAGACTATAAGCCCAACCCAATCGTTTGTGAAAAACTGCCTTTGCCTTCCCCTTACTAGATCAAATAGGGCTATGTATTTTGATCTAGATCTAAACCCTTTTCCGGGAAAACAAGTGTTGGGTCACCATTTCGGGCAACAGAAAAAATGACTGTTGTTTTGCTTCTCCATTTCCAAGCAAGCCAATTCCAATCTGTAACCATATAAATGACGAGTATGAATAACGAACTGCCGTAGCCCCTTCCTCATCCCTAGTGGCCACAGATACATAGATAGTGGCAGGTCGAGGGTTATCGCTGGCACAACTTCCACTTGATCACTTTGTACTTCACATTCGATCAGCGAGCAAACTATAGGCTAGTCAATTTCCCTTCGTCCTGACCTGGCATACACATAAAAGCCCATGACTGAAGACTGCACGACGAGAGTTGAGCACTTCTTTCTTCATAGGGGGGCGGGTGCGGGTAAGCACTCTCAGCAATAGGGGAAGTGGGCGGATAAAAGGCAAGCATTGTAAATGCGGCTGATAGAGAGGAATACTTCTCGCGGAACCTTTCTGGCCTACTGGATTAACAGGCTTAGACCAAGCCCCATGGGAGAGATTGAAGCTGTATCAAGGATTTGTGTAAACAACAAAAAGTATCAAATTCTAAGTATAAAAAATTCTATAACATGTCTCTATGAGATTAGATATATTGAAATCCCAAGCGAGACCATATCTCTAAAATAAGACGCAGAATATAACTTATCTGTTTCTCCCAATGATAGCATGCCTAGCGAACTATTGCCAATAGCCCGCTTTAGCTTCCGGTTGTATTGGATCCAGTACGATCTCTTTCATCATTTCGTTCAAAACGTTCTTGTCTACTTTTACACAGGAAATCAAGTGATCTATTCCTCTGAGTAGGAAGCAAAAACTTATAATCTTCGTTAACCCAAGGCTATCGAACTTAAAGTGAGTGCCGTTTAGTAACTGAGAACAAGGGAGGAAAGACTCTTCTTCTTTGGGTGCGCATACTCAAAAATTAGAGAATAGAATTCTTTTTTTTTATCCTTGTTGGTGGAAAAGAAGTCTTTTTTAGTTTCACTCTGGGGGTACTCACTATGCTATGCATAGGAAAGACAAACGAAGATGTCAATCTCAGAAGATGTTAATTAGCTATAAAATATTATTCAACAGAATATGGAGCTGGAGCAGGAGCCGAAACAGGATCGGGAACAGAAAGAGCGGATGTTGCGGTTTTGTTTTGGTTGAATATTGACTTGGGACCGGTATCGACAAAGGGAAAAGAGGGGAAAGGGAAGAACTTAGCTCAACCGACTAAACCCTGAAAGCACAAACTCTAGAGCTTGGACAAAGTGGAGACTTTGCGTGCCCTGATTGATGAGCTCTAAATAGATCGTTCAGAGGGGGGAACACTTTCTTCTATAAAAGGGGAGGCGAGGCCACGTCTTGTAGATTGACCCCTGGGGTAGCTCAAAGTCAAATCCGATCTATCTATATAAAGATAAAGACGGAAAAGATTTTTGAATTAAGTAAGCTTTCCATTGACCCTTTTGAGCTGTCGTTAAAGTTACTTTAAAATGCGGTTATATGTTGGAGAGAAGTTTCGCAGAGTTTGGGGAATACGGCAAGATATCTTCGAAAGATAGAAAGAAATCTGTTCCAGCGCCAACAACAGAACAGGAGCTACTCCGGCGTCTATGATGGCACAATCCTGGAAAGCAAACGAATGGAGACAAGCCAATAGGGACAGCGGTAACGGGAGTTCGAGTAAAAGGCTGGCTTTGTAGTACTCCAGTAGGAGTAGGAGACGCGGGAAAGGATGGAGTTCGGATGCTTGTGATTCCCTTCAATTCTCATCTTTCTCTACTCTTCTCCCTTCCCTTGATTCTGTTTCAAATGCTTTTCCATCTTATAGACACTATGATCACACTACGATACATCCCCTGACGCTAGGCGTCAGCAAGGACGTAATAAGTATTACAGTTCAGATCTGTACCAGTCTAATACTTGTCGTTCCCTACGTGCTCTTGTCCTTTCCTAATTTAGAGTCAAGCATATTTGAACTGAACTGCTTGAAAATGGCCTAGGCCCCAGCCCTGGCTGGCTTGAAATACTCCTTTCTCCTTGCCAGTTGATAGAATTCTTCCTCCTTGCTTGCTAGCAACTCCAGAGGCTTATATTTATTCTGCAACTGAAGGAGTTTAAGACTAGAAATAGATCTATAAAAGAAAGATAGGGGTCCTGGATGCCTTAAGCGTAAGATTTAGAAAGTAGCTTTCTCACTTGCCTAGCAGATGACTGTATAAGAGGTTACTCGGAATATGCATTTGCCCCCGACCTAGAACCCGTGGAACCCACTATTCGTCTATGCCACTTTCCTAAAGGACTGAGTTAAAAGCATGAAAAGACGAGGTACTTTGTTACTGGCAAGTAAAGGACGGGGGCGGGGACAGCAAGAAATTAAACAGGTGACCCACCTGCTATTAGCCTAACACCTTTGATTTTTATATCACTAATACATTAGGGTCTACCCCTACCTAGGCCTACCAGAGAATCTTATTGCTAGCCCTAAGAAATCTCGAGGGGAAGAAAGGAATTGTTTGCTGCAACTGGATAGTTGGGAGAAGGACAGGAAATACAATCGAAGTAAGCTCGGCTGGATCCCCATGGACGGAATGATAAGAATAGTGAGCCTTGGAGATCGTTAGAGCGTTTGGACCTACCGTATGAAACCTACCTATTGGCTCGCCTTAGGACTCTCAAAAAAGTAACCTGGCCTGATACCTATTCACTTTTCTGGCCCACTCGTATCCATCATATAGAATATGCCCGACTTTCGAGGCCTCGACGATAAAGTATTCGATCGCCTGAAGATGGCACAGAAAGACAAAAAGAGAAAAATCGATCTAAGATAAGAAAGGATGTAAACTGAAACCCAATTTAGCTTTCTACCACGCCGTGGAAGTAAGACTAGCAACTATTATATGGCCCTCCTCCTTGATGTTTTGACTTAGAGTTGTTTTATCCGACTCATCGACAGGCCACAACCCAGGGCACCAGCCCACTTTCGACCAGCCGGTTCAAACGCAACCCCAAGCGGCTGGTCCATCTCATTACCCCAAATAGATCGTTTATTCTAAAACAAAAAAAGCTGTCTAGTTATGCCCTATTACTCAACACAGAAAAAGGACATTATTGTGATGGATGTAACTTCTTTTCTATTGAATGAAGTCTTTGCTGGCATATTCAACTAGTGTTCTCACAGGTTCAGGAAAGGAAGAGGGGCTCAGACATTCTTTGCGCATGTACAGAAGAACGGAGAAGTTGACCAGCTCATTCAAGCAGACGTCTTTGGCAAAGTCTCCACTCGCACATGCTTAGGTAAGCCCAGCGCCTTATATACAATCATTTATTGATTCTTACTCGCAGGGACTTAGCAGAGAAGTCCGAAGTCTTTCAAAAGTTCATGGAGTGAAGAAGTTGAGTAGAGTTGGAAAAGAGGGTCATTAGTCCTTGTAGTCAGAAAGAAGAAAGCCAAACAAGCCGTTTCACCCCTTACTATAAAGCTTCCCGCTTTGAAGCCCGGAATTACAGACGCCTTAAGCTAATGGCAGACATAAGAAAGCATTAGTCTAATAACAGAAAAGTCGTAAAGCGTCGGTCTTCTACTGTCGTCAATCTTCTTAGTCGTTGTCTCCACTTTGAGTAGAGCGAAGCAAGGCATTCCAGCTAAAAGCAGCAGCAACGTCAGCATCCCGTCAGAAGGCCGAGGACAAGAAAGCAAGTCTGCTAGTCATCAAGGGCTAGCTAAGACAGGGCAGCTAGGCTGAAGGCAAGGAAGGCTAGTCCGGCAACTGCTGGCTGTCAACGAAGAAAAGTCAAAACGCAATGCCAGCTTCTAAAAGATTTTGATTTGAATAAATTCCAAGGCCAGTTCTTCAAGTTCTGGAGTTCCATTGCATTAATGAATCCGGCTGGAAAGAAAGACCTACACCTACTATCGCTTACAGCGCCTTCTTCTTTTTTTATGGAATAAATAAAGTAAGCTTGGGGCGGTGAAGCTATTCAAAGTTTGCATTCTTTGGTCTTGTGCCTGCGCTATCAAGTCACGTGCTGCGCTTCCAAAGAATGAATCAATGAATACGGTAGAGGAGCGAAAGTTGCCGGCGACAGTGTCAAGCTATAAGGTGTGAGCTTTGCTCACACACACCGGCTGATAGAGGGCAAGATCACATTCACTTGCTTGCCGCCCGGCTCCATAGTCAAAAAGTGGATCAAAAGTAGGCCCGCTCCCATAACCACACGGGAGGGTAAGGCATCCAGTTAAGGATGGATGATTACGCTTCTTCGCCTTTGACGCCTCAATTTGAAAGCAGGTTCCGTAAGTCCAAGCCTAAACAAGGCAAGCCCAAAAGATGATTTTTTCCTCACATCGATGTTCTGGTGGACTTCACCGCTGGACACGGGATGCTGTCCTTTATGGATGCTTTCTCTTGATATAAGCAGATCTTCATGGCCGAAGAAGACCGAGAGAAAACAGCGTTTACCACCATATCAGGTAGGAGGGCACGTTCTGTTACAAGGTGATGCCCTTTGGTCTAAAGAATCTGTCAAAGAGCCCTCTTCTAACTAGGAGAGTAAGCAAGCTACCGGAAGCGAAGCTTCTGTCCCCCCCTTTTTTTCAATTCTTCCTTTTCGTTCTACTTAGGTGGAGCAATCGTCATTCCCGACATAATAGAAAACCACAGGCCTGTGTAGACACCTGAACGAACTCATGTGGACACTCTTCAGCCCGAGGACAATCTTTCAAATACACATTAATTTACCTGTATTTATTTTCTTTGCTGATTCCTCTCAATGAAATTTTCCATGTTGCACTAAGTTACTTACGGATGTATGCATGCGGTCCGGGAACACTTTGGGGTGAACACCCATCCGAACAAGTAGAGTCAATAGTTCAGCATTTAGGCCATAACATAACGCAAAAAAAATCTTTAACCCAAAAAGTGCTCTCCGAACCAAGCTAGAAAGTTTCCTTTCACTAGGCTCACCAACCAACCTGGACTTTGATTCTTATTATTCCTACCGGATATCAAAACCATAAGGATTGTTTCCAGCCATGAGTTCCCATATGACATAAGCGCTCTTGGGTGGGGTGGGCCATTCCATCCAATTTTTGAGAAGGGGCCCAATCTCGTATTTGATGGTCGGCGGGGCGATGGGCTTCGCTTCTACGACTGCCTTCCCAGCCGTTGCAAACACTGAGCGAGAACGGTAAAGAGCGATGTCGTTGCGCGGGGATGCGATTCGCCAAGCGCAGGCAAACAAAGCTGCCCGGCCCTACCGGATTAGGAATGCGAAGGCCTTTCAAAAATTCATGCAAGTTTGAAGTGAACTACCTGAAAATCGCCACCTTTTGAAGTGCCAGTAGTTTCCGCTGTGGCCACACCAACCCTTTCGTTCTTATCGCTCCGGGTTCCGATCTATATGACCTCCGGACGGTACAAAGTACACTTCTTCTGTAGAGGCAAATAACCTAACTCTGTTCAACGGGGGAGCAGCTCAAAGAAAGAAAAGTATGGTCTGGTCTGAATTCAGGCACGGCCCGCCCGTCTGCTGCTAGGTCGGGGAATGGCGCCAGGCGAGGGCTTAGCTATGTCCCTTAATCAATCGGCCGGTCCTTCGACCTTCGTTTGATTCCGGCGGCCGGCATAGATCTCATGAGACCCGCCCACTATTACTACGAAAAAAGAGCCCTGCCCTTTTCCTTCGCTAAACGGAGAGTAAGCAACTTCTATTAGCGCCGGACCTTGAGTCGAATTGATCGTGTCATGTGCAACGTCCATCAATGATGGTTCATTAATGTCCATTGATTTAGACTCCTTCCCTCTTCCCAACTACGAAAAAGATCGAGAGGGGTCGAAGACCACAAACCAAGAACGGAAACGGAAGTCTTTTTACTCCCCAGTCTCTCTTAAATAAAGCTCGCCAAGGCGACCTGGGCAGGTCGGCCGGGTCTTTCCCTGTTGTTCTGTTTCCGCCACGAGAAAGACGCATTACAGAAGTATGCCCAGCGCGCATCCGTTGAGAGTTTATGTTGTCTCGGTAGGGAACTGTACGACCTCCCTATTGTATTGAATCAATAAAAAAAGAGGTCAGCGCTACGGCCTCCTATTCTTTGATCCAATATTGACCAGGGACGAGCCCCGACTTCCATTGGTTTGACCTCCAGGGGTCACAAAGCTTTGTTGAAAGCGGAGCAGGGCTCGTCAAAGCTGTTTGTGTCCTCCTTTCGTCGAGTGCTCTTCCCGGTTCACTGGGCTGTTAGCCTACCAAGCACTTGCCCGCTGCTCCTGCCGCCGCGGGCGGAGCGCTCGTTATCCTTACTGTTCTCTCTGCTGGGGCCCCTCCCATTGCTAACGCCATAAGCAATGGCAGCTCCAGCTCGCAACCACAGGGGCTTGCCCTTCGAGGCCAGAGTGGGCTCAGCAGTCAGCCTCCATTCGAATTACGTTAGGGGGTCTTTCGCTTTTGCCAGATCGTTAGAGATACTATGAGTCCTCCGTCCCAGATTCTATCGCCGCGGCCATCTGGTTCACCGGTACTACCAAAAAGTCTCATGCTTACGTTACTCTTATTGATGGTTTGATTATCTTGGACCACGAAGACTCCGGTCGTGCTTCTGGTTTCTATTCTCATCATCATCAAGAACCCGTTCTACCTCGTGCTCTGCCATAAGAACTTGGAGTCCGTATCATGGTGAAGGTAAGGTAACGCTGTGATTCTTGCTCAAAAAACAGACCGAAGGCGTTCGAGTTATTGGCTCGTTCGATCTGGCAGCATTCATGAGTCGCTCGTTCAACTGTCCCTCGGAGACACGGTCGAGAAATGCCATTACCAGGGTAACCTCCGTCCTTTCTTTCTCTCGGTCTCACCCAACTTCATACGGCTCAGCTAAAAAACGTGAGCGCCCCTGCGCGAGCCTGATTTTCTTAGTAAAGTCAAGTACCCGTCAGAAACAAGAAATGGATCAAACAAAAAAGGGGGGGGACTGGAGCAACGGGCTATGCCACCCAAACCAAGAACGGGAAGTCGCATCCGTCCCATCGCAAGCACCTACAATGTCATGATCACATTGGTTTACCCTTTTTTCTTTGGTAGTTTAACGGACGGTCGCCCCTCCAACAAGAAAGGGTATAAATATGAAAACTTCTCTGCCATTTGGATCGGAGAATTTATGGAGGAAGTCGGGTTTTAAATTTCCAGAAACCACACGATTATATAGCCAAAGGGAATAGGCCGCGCCTAAAATCATCCCAAGCGCTGCTAATGTGGCTACTAAGCTATTTCTTTGGAAAGCTCCTACTAAGATGAGAAATTCCCCGATAAAGCTGCTAGTACCAGGTAAACTCATATTGGCTAAAGTGAAAAAGAAGAAAATTAACGAGAAATTCGGCATGGTGCTCACTAAACCCCCGTAATATCTAACAAGTCGAGTCTTATGTCGGTCATATAGAACACCAACACATAGAAAAAGGGCTGAAGAAACCAGTCCATGACTTAACATCGGTAGAATGCTACCTCCAATTCCCTGTATGTTCAGACTAAACATACCAATAGTCACAAAATTCATATGGGCTACTGAGGAGTAAGCAATGATCTTCTTAAGATCGATCTGTCTTAAAGTGGTCAAGGAAGTATATATTATAGCAATCGCGCTTAGAGTATAAATGAAAGGAGTGAAACAAAGTGTCGCTTCAGGAAACATGGGTATTGAAAATCTTAAAAACCCGTAAGTTCCCAATTTTAAAAGAATTCCTGCCAAGATAACGGATCCTGCCGTGGGTGCCTCTACATGAGCTTCGGGTAACCAAATATGAACTGGTACCATAGGAACTTTGACAGCGAAAGAGGCGAAAAAAGCAATCCATAAAAAGATTTGGCGCCGCTCACTAAATTCTGTGGTTAATAAGATTTGTAAATCGGTGGTTCCTGTTTGGAGAAGAATCAACAGAATAGCTAATAGCATAAAAACAGATCCAAGTAAAGTATAAAGGAAAAACTGATATGCTGCCTTGATCTTTCTTTGTCTCGAACCCCATACCCCTATAATAATGGTAGAGTAAGGGGTGGCCCCAAAGCAGAATTGACCGGTAGTGGTTGGTCGAAGCTCCAGTAGGTAGCCACTCCCTTCTCAGGGAACCGTACGTGAGACTTCCGCATCATACGGCTCCGTCCCGAGCTTCCGTCGTCGGCCCTTGTCATTAGCCCACTATCTATGCATGTATTTTCAGCCTGGACTCTCGAATCTTTTGCTTTTCGGGTAGTGGCGAACAATGCTGCTTGCGTTGCGGGAGATGCCCGCTCTCCAGGCCCGGCCTGCTTCCCGCCCGAAAGAACCGCTCACTAGCTAGCGACGTGAGGGGGTTGGAGACATACTCAAAACCATGCCTTTCGAACCGAACGTCAGGCCCGTCTTCCAAATGGGCTCGTTGGGAAGAAAGATGGAGTGCGGCCTGTAGAGCACATGTAACGCACCGTCGGGTTGCTCACGCAGGCGGATCTCTCTCTCGTTATATTGGAGGATATCGTAAGAGAGATGTGAAAGTAATAGCCTTATGTTATGGCCGCTCCCCGACTTACGGCCTTTACGCTACTACTACTGTGCTGTGATGTGAGCGGTTCTTTTTGGTTTGATCTTTCCCAATCATCCTGGCCGGAACTTGTACGCAGCACTTGAACAAGGTTTATAACTCTTTTTTGATCTGAATCTTAAGGACAGGACCTTACCCTATTCTCGAACACTCCGCTGAGCTCTACCCTGCCCGCATTTCCTTTTTTGATTTGAAGGGGGTCGCTCCAATGTCTCCACCTGCTGCCAACAGTCTTTCTTCGGAATTATACTGAACGGGTCGATCCTCCCCTCCCGTTTGTTTTAGCAACTTATCCGTCGGTCTCCTCGCCAAGAGCTCCCCGGTGACGACAGAGGAACCAACCCGCGCGGGGCGGCTTTTTTGTTTCACAATAAGACCTGGACGATTATCCCTACCCTCGGTAGCTTACGAGTTTACGTCCATCCCTGGTTGGGTACTGTTTCCTTTCGATTTCTTCCTTGTAGCCGTTACCTGAATTCGCGCAAGTGTGTCCACACCCTCCAAACTGACTTGACGAGGAATCCATTCTCGCGAACAAACACAACTCCTACACACACCTAGGAGCACCCCTTCCTGCATATTCATACAAGACCCGAGTAGGCGAGTCGAGGTCCTACAAGGTACCCACTACTCAGAGTACCCTCCCCAAAAAAGATGTGTCTGTCAGGTTCGGTTCTTCGCCATTAAGTTGGGCGGGTTCGACCAGAAATGCTATGCTTACGCACAAGACTACCCCTCTTCCCGAAAGCTTCGCGGAGACTACTTTACGACGACGGACGACCGCCCGTAGGGGGTTTACTGCACAAGGCCCCTGCAGAGGAAAAGCTTGATCCTAGCGAATAGAAGATGCTCAGCTCCGCACAACATAGGGATTGGCACGCTTTCGGAAAGAACATAGAATAGTAGAAGATCCAGCATGCAGAACACGGCGATCATTATAAATTCACGAATTAGAGATGCTGTAATATACTCTTTCCCATAACTTCTCATACCAGACCAACCCACTAAAATGCAAATAGGGATCAGAAATGTGGTCAATATCACGAAGAATAAAGAGATACCGTCTATACCCAAATAAAAAGAGATGTTTTCATAAGGAAGCCATCGAAGGCTTTCCACAAATTGAGATTTGGCCGTAGAAGGATCAAATTGTATCCGAAGAACAGGAGAATACAAAAAAGTAATAAGAGAAGCGCACAGACCAATCAATCGTATCGATCGTATTCTTGAATTTGGAATGAAAAGAAGAGTAATGCTTCCTAGCACGGGACACAGAATAAGACCACTTAGATCAGAATAGCATTCACAGAAATGTTCTAACATAGAGAAAAATCAAACTAAAAAAAGATTAGTTGACAACAGTAAAAAGATGAGCGCCTAATTCCAATACAATAAAGGTCTATCAGTGCAAGTCAGCTGAACACCGTGATTGATGAGTAGGTAGGTAAGTTAGGTCTACCTCTCGCCCAGTGGAAAGCAAGTTTCCTCCCCCCTGAATGAAGAAGTAGTTGGGCCTCCCGCCCCCCTGAGGTGCCTTTATGACGATTCTTTTTTTTTATTCTTGAATTCGTCGATTTCAATCCAAGGTGCACCTTGCCTTTTTTCAGGTAGCTTTCTTTGCTTTGTGAGGCCTATTTTAGTTTAGGGCATTGGTCATAGCGTCGAAAGGATAAAAAAAAGAAGACTGCGTCAGGGGCCTTGACTTAGTGCTTGCATGTTGGGAAAGGGGATCCGCCTCGAATCAAAACGATCCCTCTTTGATACGATATTTCTTCTCTTATGAGATTGATAGTTTGATCGAGGACAGTACACTTCTCCCCAATATGAGTGCGGTTGCAGCTATAGTCAGAACTCCAACTGGGCCAATTGCATAATTATGACCCGAGGTAGCGAAGGAGACAGCAAAGCAAATGGATGGAAATTCTCCACCCTTTTGTATCTTCTCGTGTGTGTGGATCACACCACCGTTTGAAGCCATCACCTACGCAATTTCAAAGTTCATGAGCCTCAGATTTTTACCTTTTTTTATTTCATAATACATGTTCCATCTCGAGTTGCATTGCTCGATGGAGGAGTCGTGAATTAGTTGTGGTATCCTGTACTGTAACCGGTAAAAGATCATTGGGTAGTGCCCGACCTGAGTCAAGTTGTACCTTCCGGTTTCCAAGTCTCTGAGGCTGAAAGCCGAGGATGGGAATATGGTTGACCCAGAATTGACATAATAAAGATGGCCCTACTTCTGAGCCAACTTTGCCCATTCGTCTTATCAAGATCCGGCTACCAAAAGCGAGGAGAGCGGTCTACTTCAGTAAGCGAATGGTTAATTCACTCAAGTCTTTGAAGGAAGTGGAAAACCAAAAGATGCTATGCTGCCTACCAACATGGATAAGTGGGCGAGCAAGCGAAGCCCCAGGTTCAGAAAGAATAGTGGGTACCTACGTAGTAGATACCTGAATGATTCTTGAGCAGCGCTGGGAGAAGAATCGAAAAGGCAAAGATATGAGAAGGAAGAGCGCTATCCTAGTCTTAAAGAGAAGTTATCGACCATGGTGAACCGCCCTAAGCAAGATCGGTTCAGCAGGCCAATTCACGCATCTTCCGCAGAGTACCAGCGCCAGCCCTATGAGCTAACTTTCCAAAAGACGGCAAAGAGCAATCGGACCTGTGAAAGTAACATCTTTGACTTATCTACACTATATACACGGGCTTATGAGAGGATTTTTTAATCAAGCCAAGAGGAATCGATTTTGCAGTCCATACCAGGTAGATTTAGGAGTGAAAAGCAGTGAATGCCCGGTAGCAAAGGTGCGAAGCAGACTCGGCTTAACTGAAAAAGAGTTCGGTTTCCCCTGGAAATGATGGAATAAGCTTTTCTTCCTCGACGCGACTATGAGCTCATAGGGAGCTGGGAATGAAAAAGGTTAGCTGGGACTAAGAAGGGATAGGATTTGATTAGCGCGCTTTCTGCCTGTCCTTTCCTTACTCTGTCGATGGTCAAAACTTTGTTTGTGGTACGAATATTATGTCATACTGTAAGAGCAGTATCAACCATGACGCGAGTTGGGCGTTCAGCGAACCTGCGTCACTTTGATGAAGAAAGCTTGACTCCTTACACCCACCTGGTATATGATATTACCCAAACAAAAGGTAATGTCGCATCTTCTGTGCCGCAAACGAGGCATTCCTTTTGAAGGGGTAAGAATCCCTTTTTGACTCTGCACCATTGATTTCACTATTCTGTTTGTTTTTTAATGGACCTTCATATTCATAGAGATAGGGGACATAATGAACATGGATATAGTAAGTCTCGCTTGGGCTGCTTTAATGTCAGTCTTTTCATTTTCCCGATCTTTAGTAGTATGGGGAAGAGGTGGACTTGCGAAGTTTTCTACTAATTGAGTTTTGAGTTGAGGAATCAAACTGTATCAATTGTTTTCGTTATCGTTCTGCAAAGCGTTTGTAACCATTTTAATGTCAATCAAAGAGATATTTCACTGATTATTCCCATGTTTGTATTTCGAAAGGGGATATAGATAATAGGAAATTTTCTCTTTCTTTCTTTTTCCTAAATTATCCATTTTGCCCGAACGGGCTCTTACCAGAATTATATCGGGACAATGAGGAACAACAGAGCCCTTTTTTTTATTTCCCTCTTGAAAAAAAGAAAGTCAATCTTATTCTGTAACTCGGGTCGATATGTTTGGGAGTCATGGTCACATCAAACATTTTTCTACTGACGAAGTCGCGCTCGCGTCATTCGCTGACCAGTCGGGAGGATAGTACATTCTAACTCACATGCTTACTAAACCTTCACTCGGGGGCAACGGCGCGACTGCTAAATCGACTGGATCTGGATCATCCGGAACTACATCTAAATCTCTGACTATGGCAATTAGGACTCTACCCTCTTTTGATCACGATTTTCTTCAATGCCTGGATCGCTCTTCCGGGCCGGGCCGGGTCGAGCCTTTAAATAAATAATAAGAAATTCATAGTGCATCGTATGTAGTAGTAGCGAGCAGTTCCTTCCCAGATCTATAAGCTTGAGCAAGAAATTTTCCCATACAGATAGAGGCGCTTATAGCCTTGCCTCTGGCTTTGCCTCCTTATCCACTACGGGTGAATCTATTCGATCCGGAATTTCACTATCCCTAAAAAAAAGGCTTTTCTGCTTCCAGGTAGACGAATGTGGGTGCGTACTGCTCTTTTGACTAGTCAGACTTCTTATCGGTTGTGGCTGATTGTGAGCTGGTGCGCGTAACTGCGAGACGATTAGGTTCGCCCGTGACGCTTTTGGTCGGTGCCCCAGATCAAAACGAGCGGAGGATGATCAAATCCGCTACATCCACCCTCTGCCCTGATTCAACTTCTCCCTGTACGGATCCATGTTTCGCCTTCTTTCAGTCCTAAATCAGTTAAGCGGCACCCATCCCTTTTCTAGTTAAGGT